>CM076573.1:254967954-255352954 GCA_034641835.2 Pinus albicaulis
TCCAAGTTCATTGAGAATTCTTGGTCCAATCGTTGGAGTATGATGGACACAAAGTTGAAAAAGATTATTGCTTTTCATCCGCAAACTAATGGCCAAACCGAGGTGGTGAACAGAACCACTGTACATCTATTGAGAGGATATTGCAGCAAACATCCTAGGTTGTGGGATGAGCAACTACATTACATTCATCATGCTTACAACCGGGCAAAGCACTCTTCTACAAATACATCATTTTTTGAAGTATTCTTTGGGTATTTTTCCAAAATCGCCATTAGACTTCACCTTTGAGAATGATGTTGCAATTGATGGCCATAGTGATATTGACAAGGCTTGAAGGTTCATTAATTCAGATTACACATCAACAAGTTCAAGAACAGCTTGAGAAAAGTCAAAGAAAATACAAGGAGAGGCATGACAAACATAGAGTTGATCACAAGTTTCAAGAGGGAGATGAGGTATGGTTGCACATAAGCAAAGAAAGGATGCAAGGAGAAGGTAAAAAGATAAAACCCATTCACTATGGTCCATTCAAGATCATAAAGCAAGTTGGTAACAATGCATTTCAACTTGACTTGCCTTCATATATTCAAATGTATTCAATTGTTAATGTTGAAAATTTACGTTTGTATGAGCCACCTTTGCTTGACGATCAAGGAAGTGATGTTCAGCTGCCTTCTATTGAACATTTCTCGCCAGAATTTCTGGATGAGCTCAAGGAAGATACAAATCTTGATAGGAGGACAAGAGCATCCAAGAGGGGAAGTGTTGACTACCTTCAAGTTGGGCTCAAAGGAAGTAAGCCAAGCAAGGCAAAGTGGATGGAAGTTCAGAAAGGTGAGGGAGTTGTACCCTCATCTATTGAATAGGTAATCAAGTCTTTTGGGGTCCAAAAGCTTCCCAATGAGGAGGTGTGATCAGGAGTTCATAATTTTTTCTCAAAATTGAAAGTTACACGATATGGTTGAAACTAGGATGGTTATGTAAATCTCGTCTTCCTGATTCTGGTGCCATGAACGGTTCAAAAAATCGATGTCGTATGAGGTAGATATTGTGTTATGATCGATTTCCCAAATAGCTAAATTTTATGATAGGGTTGACTGGGATGCCCAGTCAGCATGAAGTATGCACAGTCAATAAAAAGGAATATTTCAAAGAATATTCCTTTTCTCAAAGCTAGTCAGAGGATCACAAGTGGTGTGATTTCATTTGTTTGATGTGTTGTACGTTATATTGGGTGGACCAATTATAGGGTGACACATGGCCATCCCTGAGGCTGCCATGTGTCCCCAAGAGGTTAGTGTAAAATTTAGGCAGAGGTCCATAGGGTTTGACCCCGCGATCTCTAGCCTGCGCACACAGGTCTCCACCATCTTCGTTGCAATGTTTCTTAATTATCTATGCCCACATGTTACATTTAAAGCGTAATACATTTGCATGTGGGGGTTGGGATAGTCGACAGTCCCAACTCGTCGGCGGTCCATTGAACATGGTCACCTTACATTGTAACCGCAGCATCAAACTTAAACTCCGACAGCATTTTCCCAAAACTATTTCATGTTTAAAACTTATCACATGGTGGATTTTGTGCTACCACTCCACGCGGTTAGTGCCAACAGTTATGTTAACACGCTTCGAACTCCGATTTAAAACAACTCACCACAGTTTATGCCTGGAGTTCCACTCTAATATTTATTGTAACCGTGGGTTTTGGGAGTTGGAATGTGGCCACCCCCTACCCTTAGCATTTAATTTACGCTTTAGACTAATGGTAAAATAGCAGCGCGCCCTAAATTTGTGGGTTTTGGCCAAAAATAACTCCAGTTAAGTGGAGTTCACCAAAATTAATGGATTGTTTCTAGGAGTTACTGGGAAAATGACTTGGAGGGTCAATTTTCACCCAATTTGGGTGAATGGAGAGTCAATCTAGACTAATTGGAGCATTCTGGAGCCATTGGTGTAGAGAAATTAGACATTAGAGGCATGTAAACACATGTATTTACAAAAATTTTAGCATAGTGAAATATGGACATGCCATTGGGAGCTAGACCAGCAGATGTAGCCAAGGAGGGGTGAACTTATTCATCATGCCTACTGTGTAAATGTTATGTGTGGTTTTATTTCTCTGTTATAAACTATTGTTCATTGTTATTTTCTCTTATTTCATGCTTCTAATTCACTAAAATCATCTATATTTCATGGTTAAAATCCTCAATCCTTAAGAAAACTATGGAGACAAGTATGCACATGTTTTATAACTGAAAAGACACTTAGCACAGAAAACTAATAGAATCCTTTCATATCACCGGCGATGTGACTCGGGACGAATCACAAGATTGTGTTGGGGGACTATTGGAATGAGGTTCCCTAACCAAATTTTTTATCTATTTTGTAATATTTTAGTAATGCTTGGTCTAGTGTAGGGGCTTTGGGGCGAATCAAAGCCACGATGTGTTGTATTGGGTCAAAGGGTATACCAGGAGTCTGAAAACCACAGTTTGCGTACCATAGAAGTATCACAGACTAAGATGTTATAAATAGATAGGTAAATCGAGTCCAAAGGAGGGAAGAAGGAAATAAGTTAAGCTGGGATACGAACTTGTGATATTTTGTGTCAATCGTCTGGGTAGGGCTCCTGCTAGTTGTGTGCGTGGAGACCCTGAAGTCCTGCTATGTGTGGACCCCACTAGCTGTGTGTGTGAGCTGATCATAGAGTCTTTAAGTCAGATCTGGATATGAATGAATCAAAAGACGGTTTTGTGATATCTTAGTATTTCTGTGTTATGATTATGAGTTGTGTTATATGTTATTTATGAGATAATGTACGTTTTCTGAATATTGATGGCTTATTGATGTGCACATGGATGCGATTCTGGAGAAAGAAGTGAATGCATATATTTGGTTGTAATTTGACTTGTTACATCTGATTACTGAGTTGTTATGTTTGATTACTGAGCTTCACTTGGGCTAATTCGCCAATATATTGTTAAGGGTTTCGAGTTAGGGCTTCCCCAACACAGGTTTGTTCGTCATGACCCATGGACAAGAAGAATCTGCACCATGTTGTTTCAATTCTAGAATATAAGCACCCAACCATGGGCAGTGATATGTATCATGTCTTCCTGCTACCCGAAATTTGGCACACCATAGCATAGGACTGCTAGGGCTAGCCATTTCCCTAGGTTGCAGAGGTCTTGGCCCCTGAGCCTGCATACAATCCGATAACAAGGGGCAATGATCCTTGGTATGACCCGACACCCTACAGCGTATGCACCAGATATCTGGACTAGCTTCCTTACCTCGATCCTTTCGTAAGTTCTGAATTTCTAATTGCATTTCCTCTAGCTAGCTCTGGATCTATAGAGTTGCGAACTACATATCATCTCTTGGCACAGCTTCTAATTTCATGGAAATATCCAGGGCTTCTTATTGGGATTCGGTCTCTTGTTGTCCCATGGGTCCACGCAAGTGTGCTAATAGCATAGCGATAAACCATTCCTTGTGTTGCTTATCCTCATAGAGAAATCCCCCATTGCTAATAACCTTCTTTAATCGTTGGTCAGCTACCAAGACGGACTCTATAGGTCTCTGCTGAAAGTCCTTTAATTAGACTACACATTGAGAGTATGAATTAGGCTTCCAGAATTGTTGCTTGAGGGAATTCTTAATATCCTATATTGATGTGTTTGCATGTTGACCAATATATCCCATAAACCAATCCAGGGCCCTTCCCTCAAAGGCTATGGATATTTGCGCTCGTTTGATAGCATCATTGTTAAAATTTTGCGTGGTCCATACAAACTCTGCTACAAACTAGAATCGATCCATATCCTCATCCCTTACACCCTTAAAGGTAGGTAGTTTCATGTGTGTGGCCATGCCGTCCTCCGGTGGTGGTGGTGGATGTGTGGGAGAATTCTTACCCTTATGTGGGTTTGATTAAAGTGTGGCTGAGGGTTGGTTCCAATTTGTGCAGCCCCTCCTGGGTTAAACTTAGGTGATTCCCTTAAGGGTTTGTATACCAATATGTCTCCTTCTTGATTAACCCGGTAGTATTTGACCACTTCGTGTCATGCTCCCACTCTGGTCAGAGGTCATTCACTCGATGTGGCCACACAAGACACCCTTTTCACTCAATAGCATCTTAATCAATAGCGGCAGGGTTTTTAGGAACTTACCTCTAAAACCCTTGAACAACCTTCGCTCCACTTCTGAATATGACACAAATTTATCAACGGAAAATTCTGTCATGAATCCTCCCAAAATACTGTCAACCCAGTGATCTACAGTTCTGGTAAATTTATTATCAGTCTTTTCCAATTTTTGGATCAATTCGAGGGTCCACTGTGTGACCTGATCATCTTTCCAGCAAGTCTGGAATTCCAACAACCATGCCAACCACTCTTGAAACTCATGTGCGAATGATACAAAGAATATTTCGTGTACTTCCGTAAAAATATACCTGTTTTCCACTCTTTTGCGGAAAGCTTGTTACTCCTATTCTCTTTTAGGGAAAATTCCTGAATCTGTTTTTCGAACCAGCCTTCTAACTCAGGATTTAATGGCTGCTAATGACCCCATGGCATTACCCAATCCCTCTCTCAAAATGCTCCTAATCTTGGCAACGGAACCATTTGTTGGATTTAGGGGTCTTGACCCAGGTTCAGTATTAAGGTTTGCTAACAAACCCCGATACTACTAACCCTTTCAGAAATGGCCTACTTATGCAGGTCAATGTCTCACCCGAAGTAGTATGGGAGGGTGCTGGAGCCATGTTTCCACACCCTAAGAGAGAGAAATTTAATTAAAGGGGGTCACTTCAGATCTAACAAACCTACGCTAGGGAATCCCTAACCCAGAACCCTTAATAGTATATTGGCAAAATAACCCAAGTGAAGCCCAGTAATCAACCGTAACAACTCAGTAATCATATGAAACAAGATAAATTACAGCCATATCTATGCATTCACTTCTTTCTCTAGCATCGCATCCATGTGCGCATCAATAAACCATCAATATTCAGAAAAAGTACATTATCTCATAAATAACATATAACGCAGCTCATAATCATAACACAGAAATACTCAGATATCACAAAACCATATTTTCATTCATTCATATCTAGATCTGACTTACAGAATCTATGACCATCCCGCGCACACAGCCAATGAGGTCCGCACATAACAGGACTTCAGGGTCTCCGCATACACAGCCATCAGGATCCCTTACCCAGACGATCGACACAAAATATCACAAGTTCATATCCCAGCTTAACATATCTCCTTATTCCCTCCTCTAGACTTGATTTACCTATCTATTTATAGCATCTTAGCCTACGATACTTTTATGGTCCGCAAACCGTGGTTTTCAGACTCCTAGTCTACCCTTTGACCCATTACAACACATTGGGGCTTTGATGATTAGGAGATGTGTTTTTCTCAAAATTTAAAGTGCTCAAAACTGTACCAAACCTAAGCGACCAGGTACATCTCGTTGTTGCGATTCCGACTTCGTGAACGGTTCGAAAAACTGATGTCGTATGAGGAATATATTGTGTTTTGATCGTTTTCTTAAACAACTAAAATTTTGTAACAGGAGCGACTAGGATGCCCAGTCAGAATGCAGGTACACTCAGCAAGGGAGGCATATTCTTAGAATATTCTATTTTCTTAAACCAATCATGTTTCACCAAGTGGCAATTTCTGGGCCGTTTGATGGATATGTATGAGTTTTAGTGAGGGTCGTTGGATGGGTGACACGTGGCCAGCCCAGAGGCTGCCACGTGTCCCTTATACCATTGACTAAAATTTTATTTGGAGTCTACGGGGTTCAACCCCATGACCTCCATGGTGCCATCGAAGACTCCGACCAACTCACCTATCATTTGTTTCTTACCCTATAGCATTGCCACATCATTTTAGTTAAATGGTTTCATCGTTGGGGAGGGACCGCCGGCAGTCCCAACCTACTGACGACCTCATGGATTGTGGTCACATGCAATATATAAACTATGACATAAAACTTCAAACTAGCGGTTTCAGTAAACATTAACTTGGTGGCTATAACATGTTCACAAGGTGCGGTTTGAAGAAGGTTAATGCGATGGTTCCATAAAACTTAAACTCTGGTGGTTTAACCACGTCACATGGCGATGTTGCGGGTTGTTTAATGTGATGGGTTCCAAACCACTTAATATCCGGCGGAAACACATGCATTTTCACATGTGCGAGTTATGTGACTTTATTGCCACGGTTATGTGGAACGCTGAGACTCCATATTCTACTCTTCTTTATGGTGAAGTTTAAATGTTTAACCGTGACCGTGGGGGCTCCGGGGGTCGGCATGTGGCCACCCCTACCCCTAACCACTAGATTTAAATTCCAATGGTCTAATAATGGCAGAATTTTAGCGCACAGTTTAAAAATGTGTATTTTTCTAAAATTAGTTGCAGTTAACTGCAGTTCTCCACTTTTAGTGGAGCAATTATAACTGAGATTGGGAAAATGGCTAGGGAGGTCAATTTTCGACCAATTTGGGTGAAACAAGAGTTTACCTAGACTAATTTGAGCATTTTGGAACCACTAGTGCAGATAAAATAGCCATTAGAGGCTTCTAAACACATTTATTTATATTTTTTAATCATAATGACAAAGAGGGACATGTCATTGGGAGCTGAACCAGCAAATGTAGCCTAGGAGGGGTGAGCTGCTTCATCATGCCTGTTGTGTAAAAATTATGTGTGATGTTATTTCTCTATTATACACTATTGTACAGTGTTATTTAGACTTATTTTCATGCTTAAAACTCAAAAATTCATCTATGTTTCATGGTTAAATTACTCATTCCTTAAGAAAACAAATGGAGACAAATTGTACATGTTTTTATTACTAAAAGGACACTTAGCACAGAAAACTAATACAATCCTTTCAGATCAGGTAGGTATCAAAGCTAGTGTTTATTCTCTCATGTTTTAATGTGCAAAGATTTTTTTAATTGTTTCCAAGGGTTTACATGCTTACTAGGCTCAAGCTTAAGAGAGGAGAAGGAAAATTGGTGGAAGCAAGAGGTTCTCAATGGACGCCACAGTAAAGGAGGGAAAGATTGCCACATTCTCTACTACCTAGTTCACCTCTAAAAGAAGTAGAAGCAACATTAAGCATGCCTCTAGGAGAAGGAGAAATCCATGAAGAGGTGTGTTAACACTGGAAAATCGTACAAGCAAAGACAACATTATTTAATGTCCGACAGAAGGATTTACAGCGCTGAGAGACATTAGAAATTCTGGAAAGTATTTAAAAAATCTCTAAGGTCTGAGGAAAAATCAAATTTGAGCAAGTAATAAATGCTTTTGTGCGTAAAAACCTTCAAGAAGAGCGCCTTTTGACCCGAAATGCATGCAATCTTGGGAATTGTGGAATTCACTTTCCGGGACCACAAAAATCACACTCTAGGACAATAATTTCACAATTGAAGTTGCCTAAGGACAGCCACCAAAGCCTCCTTAGGACATCAAGGGAGCACATAATGGAATAAATTTGGCATACAATGGAATCATCCCCCTCTCTTGGGTCACCATCCACAATGTACCAAGAGAGGGAAGGAAATTTGAATTCTCCTATAAAAGGCCACCAAGAGATGAACAACTTGAGAGCACATTGTTATGTTGGCCAGAATTGCCCCAAGAAGTACTAGCAATGTGTGATCCGGAGTAGAGATATAGGGGACTCAATTGTTGGCCATCCAACAAGTTCAGTCCACCATAGTAGAAAGAGGGAGACTTTGCATCGAGGAAAGCTTGGAAGTAAAGACATCCTTGCATCGGGACTTAGAACCCAAGTTCTAAGGGTCCCTTGGAAAGTGGGTTAAATTTTCATCCTCATTTCCTACCAGCACTCAATAAGAGGGGCCAAAAGTGCCACCATTTGGATTATTTCAGTTGTTTGACTCTATTCAGAGCTTTTGTCTTATTTGTTTTAGTTTTAGTTTAATTTTTATGTTTTGAATATGCATGCTATTTTTCTGTCTAGTATGTTTATGTTCTAGAATGTTCCACTAACTTGCTTGACTGCACTTCTTTTTATGCATGTGACCAATAACTTAAGAGGCTAAACCACAACCCTTAAGTTGGTGTGATTTTGTACATGCGTGCACCAAACACACTAACACAGGATTGGAAACTCCACTAACGTTTATTTAATTTTATGTGGTTGTGCCTTTTTGCAGCAACCTTTGTCTGTGCTGTGGAGTTGGACTGAAATTGCCCCCTTTTTCTCCTTCAGTCCCTAGTTCATACCAAGTGACATGCCGAAGCAGAATAGCTCCAAAAATTACTTTTGCAAGAGTTTGTGTGCTTTTCCCTCTCACAAGCGTGCCCAAGGCACGCGTTCAGAGCTGACCTGTGCACAAACATCGTGCATGTTGCATCCTTTCACGCGCAAAAGACAAAATGAGAAATTTATCAAATATTTCTATATTTTCCTGCTTGTAAAGTGCCTAGAAGCCCATAATAAATCTTCCAACACTGGTTGAGGTACCCCTAGGCTTGCTAAAGCTCACTTTTAGCTGCTTTTTTTAGGCTTAGTGTTAGTTTTATTTCAAGTTAATTTTTGCAAAGTTCACACATAGTTTACGTAGGGGGGAAATTAACTTGCATTCCAAAAAAAAATTATGTTTTTGCAAATTTAGGTACCAACACACCTAAATAATTAGCCAAAGTAAGTAGCCCAAGTCCATGCATGCTTATCTAGTTTCTTTTTTCTATTGTAAAGGTAATTAGTTTAGTTTAATTTTTGCACTAGGATTTCGGGACCAGGATAGAATTGTCGATAGAAGAGCAAGTAATATATGTTGCCTTTGCACCCTTCAGTGATCCTAGGCAAGCATATGAACACTCTCTATTCACAACTTGCCATCTCCCTTTAGTTGATCACATAGATTAACTAGGAAAAATAGAAAGCGGCCCATATCCGCACATGTTTTTCTTTTGAGCAAGGAACAATACAACATAGTTTAATAGGGGATTTTGAAAAGGATCATCGCATATCCACACATTTAAACTATGTGCTTGTCCACTTTTTTCTCACACACATCCACACACTAAGCAAAGCAAAGACACCTAAAACTAACTTAACAAAACACACTAAATTCTCCCCACAGGGGACACAAAATAATTTATAGTTTAAGTTAGGATCAAGGGGGTAGGCATCCAATAATCCTCCTTGATCATTCTTCATCTTGAAACATAGAATTTGACTATTTAGGGAGCTTTAAATCCACCTATCCGCCCATAGAAAATAAAACTTGAGCACGATGAAGACCCATTTCAGAGGGGGTTAGGCCTAGGCATAGTGCGGGCAAGTATCAGTTGGGGCTACCTGACCTAGCTGATACTCGGTACTATTAGCTAAGTTACCAAGAAGCCCAAGATTTGAACGCTCACATTGGACGGTGGTACTTAGAGGCCAAATTAGGGCATCCTTTCCCTATAGGTGATGATGCAGGCAAGCATTAGATCCTCTACCCTTACCTTGGTGGATTTTCTTCGGCTGACTGGGGGCATCACCAACTCTTACGGGACATTGTTCCAGCACTCGCAAGATACCTTCTCAAGGCCCAGTTACATTTGAGTGTGTGAGGATGAATAGATCTTCTAGGATTTGAGTATCATATGAAAACAAACAAAAGCCATATTTTTCATTGACTGATCACAAAGGATTAATTTAAAGGGAAAATTAATTTTATTTTTGCTTTGTTTTATGTATGCTATCGGATTTTTTCTTTGATCATAATCTCTATCCTCTCAAATATTTCCAAAGCCAGATCTGGTCGACACCAGAATGGACCCAATGAGACCTTGTTGATCTAGACATATTTTGGACCTCCCCCCATTACCAGGAGGAATTCCAGGTCCTTCGTCATTTAGGCGTCAAAGACAAAATGCTGCCACCATTATTAGTTCACCCTTTACTGGGGCATCCTTAGTTTGGAACCCTGGTCAGTCTCCCAATGCCACACCACATACCACTCCTCCCACAACCCCTAGATGGAAAAGGAGTGCTACCCATTCAGGAAGCCAATCGAATACACAGTAGTGTACGTCGCAGACAAACCCTCTTCCTAACCAGAACGGTGTGTTTTCACAAGTTGCAATGGCTTCAATCTCACAGTCACCTTTCTTAGCTTCGTTGAATCTACCAAATTTAACCAAGCTGATGAATGACCCCATTGCACACAACCCTACATGGCCTCCCATGCCCACGAAGATACCTTCAAATATTCCAAATTTTTAAAGAAAGCAAGTGGAAGACCCAGGTAATCATGTCATGACCTTCCACCTGTGGTGCTCATCGAACAGTATCATTGACGACACTATTCGATTAAGACTATTTCAATGCACTCTAATTGGAGTAGCCATGAAATGGTATGTGGAGAAACCCTCTGCTACACATGGAACTTTTAGCACCCTCGCCACTATGTTCCTAACATATTTTCAGTTACCCATCCACCATGACTCTGGAATGGAATTACTGACACACTTTAGGCAAACCCTCGTCATCCATATCTCAGACCATCTCCATGAATGGCGATGGCATCATAGTTTATGTAAAGCCAAACTCAATGATCGAGTTCTATTATACCTTTTCCTGAAAAATCTCACTGCAGTGATTTCAAAGGATGTGGCACAAAAAAGGCCCATATCCAAATAGGATGCCATCAGCAAGGCCCAACAACTCAAGCTAATTTATATGCAGTCAGGATATATTTATAATACCCTGTCAAACGCCTCGCGCCTGCAAACTTATAAAGAATTTTCAGGCGCGTCGATCTCTGCAAATGGTCTAATTGAGTCACTGACCCAAAGTTACCTAGGCAGCAGCAGTCAAAACCCTGAATACATGTATGATTCTACCCAAAACATACCACAACTCGGTTTTCAAAGTCATCATATGCCTCAGCAAAATTTGACCAATAGGGCGCCAGTGTATCACCATGGAGGACCCTATCCTCTGACTCAGGGGATCCAGTACGCAGATAGACATACTGATGAAAGAGCTCCCCCTCAATAGCCACATCGACTTCTCTCTAACCAAGAGAAGATCACGCGTACCTATTACTGGATTTGTTCACACTTTCACCATACGATTAAATGTGCACATCTCCCTAAGCTAAGAGTAGCAAGAGAAGCATTAATTCTACACTCCCCCAAAGAGTTAGACTCACCCAATCCAACAACATGGAAATGGAAGCAGAAGACCACCTCTTCTACAACAAATCATTTCCAATCATCCACATCAGGGATGATGAGTAGTGTCGATTCCCATAAAATCTACTCAGTTGGAATAGTGGTACCATGCACCATTTGCACTGGCCAGAACCACGAACCAGAGGCATGCCCACTAATGGAAACATTCAGGCACCTCTGCAGCAGGCACAATTTCCACCCACGGGAAATTGACCATCCTAGCAGGGAACCCAACCTTCCACTTACGCAAACTCCCATCACGGAGGTTCTTCCCCCATCGAACGCCAACAACATGATACACCACATATGATTTGTATCATTGCACATCAGAAATAGGATTTCAGCCGCCCCAATGTCCCAAGATTTCCACCTTATTCCTATCGCAAAAGGTCAAGGTACCTTACGCTTTTGCATTTATTTTTGCAATATCCCACATTTTTATGCTGCTATCAAACTCCTTGATGATACCCAACCTCTAGAATGGTGCCTAGTACAACTAGAGATCGTTGACGAAAGCCGACGATAGTCACTGCAATACAATGAGGCCCATAAGAAAAGGGTAAAAGCATCATTCGACCACCACATCAATCCTCGCTCGTTCATCGAGAGAGAACTAGTCCTCCGCTATGATATCACAAAAGAAGCCCTAGGGATATGAAAGTTTGAAACCTTGTGGAAAGGACCCTACATCATAAAACATTGCCTCCGCCAGGGGGAATATATCTTGACAAAACCAGACGGGGCATGCCTCAGCAACCCCATGAATGGCCTTTACCTCAAGAAGTTCTACCCATAAGGGCCAAGCTAGCCCTGCCCTAGAGTGAATGTACACAAACCCAACCACTTTAAATTTTTGACCAAAAGACTTATTACAAAGCACACTCAAAGTGCCACCATGGATCACCAACCTGAACCTTACTTCGAATTTTTTGATGGAGCATCAAGATGGTCTCAAAGTTTAGCAGAAACTTCCTGGGTCATCTATCACCCTAACCGATCACCACTCCACACAAACGATGTGTGCATAGGTTCAGCAACAAATAATCAGGCAGAATATGACATTGTCATCGGACCTATGAGTGACTCCCTCCATCAGGGCATACGTCATATGCATGTCTACCTCGATTCCCAGCTAGTAGTGTTATAGTTAAACCAAACATATGAGACAAGAGATTCACATCTATTTAGAAAATATTTGTGTGCAAAAATATTAAGCAGACAATTTGACCACATCACATTTACACATCTACCAAGGAGTCAAAACCAAACAGTTGATCAAATAGCTAACAATATTCTAAACTGGAATGTATCTCGAATAAACCATCATACATAAAAAACCAAAAACATAGATATCCTTTAGTATAACATCATCCATAAACCAAAACAGGTGACACAACATGTAGAGCCGCAAAAAATATCTCACACACACACACACATATATATATATATATATCATGGTATATATGTCTGAGTACAAAAAATAGTGTCGCTAACCCATCGGCCAGCCCAAAGATACACAAAAAGTCGTCAAAAATAGGGGAAGGATCCTCATAATGGGTGCTTTCCCCATGTACAAGTAAAATCTAGGGCGGTGCTCCCTCAAGCAGAGCACCTAGACCCATAGTTGCTCCTAGTACCACTATTGGAGTCGTTGTCAAAAGTGAGACTGCCACCCGACGTAAAATAGGTCGGTAGTCCCTCTCCCAAGCCATCACCGTCTCCAGCCATACCTCCTCGAGGTTATCCAAAAAACCTCGAGAAGGCATCCACTAGGCCATGCAGTCCATTGGACCTCAGGCATCCTCTAAAATTGACACCTGAGTAGTCATCTCAGCATTGCGAGCCTCCGCTGCATCAGCATGTGCTGCCTCTGCATCGGCATGAGCTCGCTTGATCGCAGCCTCGACAGCAATCGAGCTACTACCCTCTCCCGACGGGCCAGCACCACCACTAGATCCACCACCCTGAAACTGTGTAGCATCTCCTCCCGGCCCTCCACGACTAACCCGAGGTCTCCAAAGAGGACTGTGGCTGACCAATCAAGCCACGAGGTGACCTACCTCGCTAACATCTGCAAGAGTAACCAAAATTATGTCATTGTCACCATCAAAAAACATAAGAACATATATACTCAAATAAATGTAGAAAACATAAAAAGATACATTTTGGCCCCAAAGCATAACCAAGAGGGAGATCCATCTCTAGATCACCCCGGAAGTCCATCCCTGCATATGGGAATGGTAGAAACATCTAGGGGTTGACCTCAAACCAGGCCTCCATCGTGGTGTTCCAGTAATGCCCCACCATACCCCCACCCCCTTATGGCATCACAGGAGCCCACCTCCTCATGCGAGACTCCCGTGGCCCCCCAGGAGGCACCGCCACCACTGGTCTCAATAGCACTACCCTCTTGTACATAATGCTACATAAAATAATAGTGTACACAAACAGCTTTGATCCAATACGGACCTGGTTAAGCTACATCACCATCCCGTCATAACATAAGTGGGAAAAATCAAAGAAATTCCCAGACCTTAGCTGACACAAGACTCCAACCTGCGGACCAGATGCCAGATGTGGAACCGATGACCCTGCGAGTCGCACAATAGCTGCCAGAGCACGCTGCTCGGCCAATTTTTTCATCGAGGCAATGATGATTCACCCCTCTGTAAGGGGTGCCCCGCCATAATAACATGCCCGGAACCTCTCCAAATCCACTCTCCCAGAAGGGAGTGGATAGCACTATGCCTCACCATGAGGCAGTAACCCGGTCACAAAGTATACATTTGTCTTACGATGGATGGCAAGGTTAGTCCCACACAACACAAACATGTTGGGCCTCCTGTGCCAATGCTATATCAAGTAACGTAGCAATTGGTCCTGAGACAAAAGAAGCTCATTCTCCATGAACTTCATGTAATGTTCCAAAATTTTCATGTAGATAATTGGAACATTAATTTTTGCTTATTTCATCTAGGAGGTGAATAAAATGGGTAAAAGGCCCATGAGTAGGAATAATATCCTTCATAGTGTGAGAAGGATCAATGGAGCATCTTTATTTTGCACGTTCCAGTGTGGAAAGGGGCAATTGCATGAGGACAAGGTCAAGTTTGACCAAGTCAACAACACTGCCTAAGAGGTGTAGCTTGCTTGGTAAGACAGCGTAGTTTCGAAGGGAGAAAGATTCCTTATGGATGAAACCCTAATGTGTGGGGTCCAAGGCAAAGAGGCATTCACTTTCATAAAAGGAGGAAGAGGCAGCCATAGTGAGATATCTTTGAGCATATTGATTTTAGTCTGAAGACTAATTTGCATACTCCGGCTGTTCAGCTGAGTTGCAGTGCTGCTTAGCACGAGGGATTCCTGTTTAGGATTTCCTCTCCTTTTTGAGAGGCCTCTTGAAGGATTTAACTTCATCTTCTCCACATCTTGGGTCAAGGCCAAAGCCATTTCCATCAGTCACTACGTTATTTTTGCTGAAGTGTAACGTAGTGTTGCTGGGTGCTGTAGTGGAGGGTTCCACAACACCTTTCCTTGGCTTATCTTTCAGAGGAGGGAGTTCCTATTTCTCCGGGAGGTTAGTGAAGGAGGTTTCAGAGATTTATTTCACATCTTGGCATCATTCCAAGCTTCTCCCATCATTATCAGCGCAGTCCGGCTCCTAGACTACATTATTCTAGAGTGCATCTGTAGTGAGAGGTTGCACCGGCATTTTGGAGGGCAATATTTCTAGTATTAGGATCAGCCTTGTACTCAGGAAATACATTGGATGAGGTTTGCTACATATTTCACATATTATTCAGCCATCTCCATGTTATTAAAGTTTTATTTGCAGCTGTTGCCCAGCAACTTCGGCATTTCTACAGATTTTCCATTTGTACATGTATTGCAACCAATCCTTCTAGGGATTGTGTATTATTGTTGTATTAGTGTTTTCAGAGGTTAAGAGCTTTCTCCCCCTCATTTCTTTGAGCTGATATTGTCATATCATCATATTCTCATTTTGTATTATGCAGTTCCTTCTATAAACTGCGTTATTTTAGCCAGTGCTTTCCATATGTACCAGTGCTCTTGCATTTTCTTGTATATGCTTTATTGAGGCTTCCATTACCTAGCTAGAGTGAATGATTCCTCCACACATTGTATAAATTTGCTGATATATCAGATATTTGTTGGCTAGATATATCTTCATGTGTTCACAGCTATAGAATAACATTGTCTTTCCATTTCTTGCTTAAGAATTGTTGCAATCCCTCACCGGACACTTTTTGAGAACATGTAGTAGTGGGAGATCTGTTTAACCACTCTAGAAGGATTTCTTTGGAGCCTCCTCTTGGATTCAGCACTTAGGCACATTTTTCTAAGGGATCTAGGTCCTGGGTTCAATTCCTGCAGCTTCCATTACTAGAAAATGCATTTTCCAGTCATGCCTAGCTAGCTATTCCAGATTTGGGATATTACACTTCAGGAGCCCCCATTGCACCAACTATCGGCGTGCTTGACCATCAATGGCTAATGCAGTATGGAGCTAGGGCCAATCTCGCTCCCTCCACAACAACCTGTCATCCAAACAAGAATCCATCAGCAACAGCAAAATATCAAAAAATAGGTAAAAACTAAAAAATAATTCCTCGGCCTTTTGCACGTCCGTTTTTCAGACATGCACGCTCAAGGCGCACCTGTATTTTCCACAGGCACACATAAGGCACACCAAAATAGGGGATAAAAGCACTTAGAGTGCGCAAAATACCAGAAAATGCACATAGAGGGTGCACCCTTTCCCTGATCGCCCACTCAATCTAGGGAAAAAAATAACTCAGAATTCGTACAAACCAAGTTTGTACGGACCCCGACACCCTCAGACTGAAAAATAATTAAAGTACAGGACATCATGGAGGTTACTTGGGCATGATATCACTAATCCCTGGTGCTCAGGGTGACCACAACGGCAAGAACTACTCTGTATAAGCCTCTAACCTCTCAAAAACTCAACAAGTACAAATGAATTGAATTAGGGCCATATTCACCTATATATTTCCCTTTTCAAAAAATTTGGAGGACCATAATGAGAGATCAGAAGTTTCGTTCTTCAAACTGAAAGACGCATTATGATCAGCGCTCCATAACGAACAGAGGCGATGCCACACATTCACACTCTCGAAAAAATAATTTTTCAGTGCCGGTAGGTATGCCCTCTCTCATCTTCTTTTTTAAAGCTCATGATTTTCAATAATATTTGATAAGGAATATGCTTTCACTTGAGGTATTTTTTTTTGCAATAAAGCTCACAAACCATCCACAACTCCATCCACTGAAAGTTCCAAAGCAAGTATCATTCTATTCCCAGCATGATAGAGTACCAGAAAACTCTGCATATCCTGACATCATTTCTCCATTATAATTTAACCATAGGTTCCACATTTCTGACCATTTTTATCATCACCATGCCCTTCACATGACAAACATCCTCTTTGGTCGGTAGAGCCTCCCCTCCATGGCGCTCGTCAACCACAATAGACCATATATCACCACAAAAGTGACACCATTAGCCATACCACTTTAGTTCGAGAAGCACCTCATACCCATCCATCCACCATGCTATTGTACTATACAACAACCCTCCCTTTTTCTTAATTTTAGAATAAAATTCATTTAGAAATATGGTCCCTTTTTCTTTTTATAGAAATAAAAGGCTTAGAAATAAAGATTCATTGTTTTGAAAAAGCTCATCTTTGTTTGTTTACAAACCAAATACAACATTCAAAACTTCCGATCCGATCAAATATATAAGACCTTATCATAAAAAACAAATCAAGTTTAAAAGTCCAATGAATAACAATCGCAATCGGAGATCGGAGAAAAGCCTTAGAGAAAATTTGACATACAAACCCAAATCCTCCGATGCAATTAGTTCGATTGCAAAACTTCAATCGCAAAGAGTTTAAGATATTCATTCACATACTTCCGATGCGATGCGACCAGTCGCAATCGCATGATCGGGATACTCTTTAATAAGCTCTTTGCAGTCAAATTAAAATTCCTCGATGCGACGCGCGTTATTACAATAAACGCTTTTCAAAAGAAAACAAACATTTGTTCGTTTAAATGACAAAAACTTTTATATGGTCGACCCCACCATCGGAAATCAGAGAAAGCTATTAACAATTCTTTTCGATTGAAACTCCCCGATTGCGATCTAAACAATCGAATCGGAAATCGGAAATTTTTTTAATCGCAATCGGCCAATCGAAGAAATCTCTATTATGATATTTATGTGCCATTTAAAAACTTTCGATGCGATTGATAAATGATATTTATTACATTCGAAAAGTTTCGGATAGGTGAATATTATAATATTTCACAAGCGCCAAATATCCATTTGTACGTGGGTATTCAATAGCAAATCGAATGAATATTGGTTGATGATTTCGTTTTTAATACGTGATTGTGACCCAAAAAGAACATTTACGCGCTATACGAAACCAATAAATAACGAATTATGAGTTCATAATCGTTCCATTCAAGTTTCTTGTTCGTCACGACTGAAATTTTATTGTTTTGCAGAGCCAAGGAACACCAAGCCCTTTCATTCACACACAAAGGGAAGTAATATCAAACGCAGAAATGTCAAAGAGAGCGAGAAGAGCCAAGACCGTTGTTCCTGTTAAGCTTGTTGAGACTCCTACAGTCTCAAAAGAGAAGCCAACAAAACTGAGATTAGTTACAAATACATCATGCCAAGGGCCCGGAAGAATGACGTGGGAAGGATTCTACAATCTATTGGAGAAAGAAAACCCCAAAGTCACAGTGGAAAAGGCATCAGTTCCAGACGAAGATAGCTCAGATTCTGACTCTGAGATTACTGAAAGATCAATTGCAAATTCATTTTTGCATCGAATTGCAGCCAGAGCAAGCATCATGCCTTATTATGATGTAGTTCGATGGGTCATCGACAGTGTGAAGATAAAGGACAGAACGTTTGTTTCAGCTTCTGGAGTGTCTTTTGGGTCGTTTAAAGCAGAAGACATTAAGGCAATGTATCATCTTCCGGATCCGCAGAAGGTGTATAACAAAGAATTTATCAAAGAGTTTACTGATAATAATAAAGTCCAATCTGATCCTATCAAATATTGGAGGAAAAATCCTGAGAAGCACATAAATGAAGCATCCAGTATGTATTTTGTAGATTCCCTCTTACCTCCGTATTGCTATGCTGCTGCCATGATGTGTAGATTATTTGGCAATGATAATTCCGCTAGGTTTTCTATACAAATGGTCCCATTAATCTTAGCTGCTGTCAATTCCGACATTATGGATTGGGCTGTTATTCTTTCTGATAGAATGGCCAATAGAATACTCGAGTACAGACAAGATAAAACCCCTGGAAATTTTCTTTTGTGCCTATATTCTAGATGCTCTTTGTTTTAATTCCGAGTTTCCCTTGTTAGGATGGAGATGGACTTCCAAAGACCCTACCCCAATTCATATATATCATAAACTTCTTTGGAAAGTTCATTTCCAAGATAATGTGTATAGAATATGCCATGGTTTCCTTATCCCTGTTTTCCAAACCATTTTCAATCGCTTCCCTCCTAGATTCTCTGATAAAGCTAAAGCCGACTTATCCTCAATAAGAGATTGGTTTGGAGAGGAGAAATTTACATACATCAGGATTTTTGGGAGTATTGTGGAACCCCATGTTCTTCCTCTTATTGTTCCAGACAAACTTCTCGCTCAGGAAATTTCCTATCAATTAACAGTTGAAGGAATATCCAAATCTTTAAACAACAGTAAGAAGAGAATGTGGCCTCAATTCCCATTCAATTGTGGTTAGTTTACTTTAAATGACTTCAAACATGCTGAAAAGGAAGTCGCCAAAATAAAGGGTTGTAAATTTGCAACCATTCCAGGGAGACAATATGATCCGCGACAGATAGTCTTTAATGTTACTGCTTCAATTTCAATTGCTCAATTTGAGCATGAACCAGATGAGTTTGATGATTTGTTTGTTTCGTTGAATGATTTTCCTCAAATTTATGATTTAGCCAAGTCTAAATTTCAGAAGGAAGAAATGAATAATTTTTTGTTATTCAGAAGTCAAAGATTGTTGAGAGTTCCTCTAGACCAATTGAGAATTCCTATACAAGGGTCAGAGACAGAGGATACATTTGTCAAAACGCCAGGAGAGACATCTGCCGGTAAAGTCATTACACAATCGACTATTAACCAGCCAACTGTACATACTGAAAAGGTGAGCACTGTTGTCAAACCTGATGCTCAGAAAGGGAATACTGATGGTAAATCCGATCGAAATACCGATCAGCAGTCCACTGCTCAAACAACAGAAAAATGCACAAGTACTGATGCTAATGTGCATAATCAAAAAGGAGGATCGGATAGTAAAACCATTGAGCAGAGTACAGATACAGAGAAAGCAGACATGCAATCGGGAGGAAAAGAAACTACTGAGAAAATTGTAGACTCTACTGATCTTAGTGTTTTCTCTCAATTATTGAAACAATATGATCAATTCGCTCAGCAATTGGGACTGCAAGATAAAGATAAAGAGCAAGTAGAGCAGGATGTCGAAATCATTCCTGAACATCCGACAGGGCAGATTGTATTGAAGATTGAGGAGATCCCTCCTTTAGATGTATTTTACAGCCCTAAACATAAGGTTGTTGTTAGAAGACAAAGAAAAAGAAAGAAGATGGATCAGGACATGTTTTCTACTCCACAGGAAGAATTTATGAATATTGTTTACAAGAATACTGAAGTGAATCCATCTGAGGATCTCACTAAATTGTCCCAATATGCAGGAGCTTATAGTGCTGCAACAGTTGATAAAGTTGTAGAAGTTTCTCAGATGATGATTCAGAAAGATCTCCATATAGCTTCACTTGAAGAGCAAGCTAAGGAAAGTCAGCAAAAGATTACTCAATTGCAACAACAACTACAAGATCAAGAACTCAGGTCCAAAGTGTTAGAAAAACAACTTTCTGAAGAAAAGAAGAAAGTTGATGAGCAGGTCTTAGACAAACAACAACAATTGAATGAAGAAATTTCCAGGTTACAAGGTTTGTTACAAAATGAGAAGAATGCGAAGATTGTACAAGAAAAGCAGTTTCAAACAGCTTTAGATAGGTTCAAAGATTTCCCTAAGTTAAGTGAATTCAAATCGGAAGCTCTTGAAGCTAATAAACGGTTGTCTCAACAATTGAATGAATTTTGTGCAAAACTATCATAGGCAGAACCATTTTGTGATATTACCTCATCCTTGATCCATAACATTATTACTCTCAGACAAGAAATTGATGATGCTGATGAAAAGATTTCTGAATTTCTTACTTGGCAAGATACAGAAAAAGGAAGAGAAGCTAATCTTCCTAGGATAGAAGAAAGACATAAAGAAATCTTGTTTACAGAATGGGAACATCAGATAATGAAAGCTGAGAGAGAAATATCAAGAGCTAGGAGAATGATGAGTAATATCATGCAATTTATCAATGACAGCTTATATTCAATCAACCTCATTTCAGACTGTGTTCCTGGCAGTTTGCCTAAAGTGAAGGAAACTGAAAACAGATGGAAGGAAGAATCGGTGAATAAAAGTCAACAAATCGACAAACTTCAAGCAATATCTTGGGACAGTATGTGGACTCATTTAATTAAGCCAAACAATCAACAAATGGCTATTAAATTTCTTTCAAATGCTGTCGATTGTTTAATTCCAGAATTTTCCGATGCCACCTACGCTGGACAACTGCATTCCGAGATGAGTCATCCACCGAGGCTCCAAGATATGCTGAAGATTTGCAACTTGGCTACATCAAGCGAGAAAGAAAAGCAATGAATCAGTTTCATTTAAGATAGCATTTATGTTTTTAATTTGATAGATTGTAGCAGTAGTAGTAGGATTTTGTTATGTAATTTCTTATTTAAATCCCTCTCATGCATTTAGAGAGGGATCCGAAGTTGTAATATTTTTTGGACTTGGAGCTTACATTTCTGTACTCCATTCCCTCTTATATTTTATAAAGGATCACATCTGGTGATTTTGTGTTGAAATTATCTTTGAAGTGTTGCATTTCTGTACCTTTGGATTTGATTTTACATCGGAGTTACTGGATTAGAATATCAGATTTCATTTGACAGTCTTCAAGATGAATGAGGTATTTCTATCTGTTCACTGTTGATTTCCTTTGTTATATGATATTCGCTTGAAAATTTTCTATCATTTATATATATGGTTTTCATAACTTTTCCTTTTATATATCATTTTTGAGTATAATCGAAATGTTATCTTTTATAAGCATATATAAATGGTATACAATGATGAATGCAATATGCTAATATAAATCTGTTTAATTTCTTAAACAGAGTTATCTTTATTCATTTCTGCACATTTCAATTTAAATAATAAATACATTTTCATGGTTATTGTTAAATTGGAACAATCTTAAGTTGTATTCACATATAATTACCCGGGTTAGTGTTAGAATTTCTTTATCAACATTTAGTTTAATTAGATAGTTTTATTTCAGTCAATTTAGTCCCATTTCCACTCATCCAAATCAACCCCTCACCAACCCATTTAGTTATAAGGAAACTAGTCCTTTAAATCCAGTCGGAGCCACCATACCAAACGGAAAAGGAGCTGTCCTAAGGTCCCGACCGGGTGGTTTTCCCCAATGTTTGAAGCAGAGATTTTCTAGGCTTCAACATTTTTGGCGCTAGAAGGAGGGCATGAGCTATGAATGGCAAGTAAATCTTTATCCACAGGCCATTCTAAGAGCAAAACACCCTCATCAACTTCTTCAATTTCTTCTGAAATTCAAAATCCTAGAGAAGAAATTGCGAAGAATATTCATACACCCACTACCAAAATCTCAAAACACTCAGACAAGCAATCTCCTGAGTCTCCTGAAGTTCAAGATTTAATCCATAAATTGAAAGGATTCTCATTATCTCTTGAAGAGTCTGAAATATCTGAAGGTAGTGTAAGTTCAAAATTTGTTCCTTCAAAACCTCTTACTAGGTTGCAAAGTGAAAAACTTGGTATTCCTCCGAAAGAATTTCCTTTACCTAGTAAGGGAAAAACAAAAAGAATTCAATCGGAATCAGAAAGTGATACAAGTTCATCATCTCATATTCAATCACCTGTTTCCGAAACCACAACTTAACAAAGTGCAGTTGTTTCCACATCACCTCCTCAATCATCATCTCCTCAATCATCATCTTCTCAGTCATCATCAATCTCAACATCATCTATTCCAACAACTTCTATTCAAACACCACCAGTTTCTACTACTCCTCCAATAGTCGTTCCGATAATGGCTAGACCATGGGCTACTCCAGGGGCAGTCAACATGGCTGCACCTTTACATGATTTACCAGACAATCCTGGAAAATGGCTTCCAAAATTTAGTCCAGATCTTAACATTCAAGCTAAAGAACATATCAATAACTTTATGCTGGCTGTAAATTTGAATGGAGCCACACATGAAGATGTTGTAGTCAAACTATTCCCTTATACTCTTCAAGGAGCAGCAGGATCATGGTACTTTTCATTACCTTCGGGATCCATAACAAGTTGGGCCATTTTTGCAGATCACTTTTTAACCAAATTTGGAGATGACCAATCAATAGCTACTTTACTTAATGACCTCTCAAATTTGAAGATAGAACCCAAAGAGCCCATTAAAGATTTCAACGCTAGATTCAACAAACTCTTGAACAAAATCCACACAGATTCACAGCCTAGAAAACAAGTCAGAAGTGAATGGTATATAACTGCCTTACCCTCAAACATAGCAATTTTTGTAGATAGAGCTGCAAAACCTACATTAGCCGAAAATATGAAAGAGGCTATTGCAGTAGAAAAACGAATTATTTCTCTAGAAAAGAAAATTTCTATTGAGGAAAGGAAATTAAAGAAATTCAGCTTCAAATATGATTCAAAGAAAAAGGCCAAATATCCATATGACATGGAGGGTTTACAGAAAGTTCTTAAAACCATGTCAAATGAAATGGTTGAAATTAAAAAACAAGTAGCTGAAACTTCTACCAAAAAACCATTCCGAAATTTTAGAAGAAACCAAGTTGAATCTAAACCTCCTAATGCAATCTCTAATGCAGAATCAGAGGAAGAAGAAGAAGAAGAAGATACATCTTTAGTATCAGAAGAGGAAGATGAGAATGAAGAAATAGCTGAATTACATGGAATGTGGGATTTTATCCTCCCTAATTCTGATAGTGAGGTAGAACAAGAAGCTATGCCTGTAAGTACAAGGAGTAAATCTACAGCAGAGCCTTTACAAATAGCTCCTAAAAAGATAATCACAACTCCAAGTACCAAAGAAAAATCCCCTGCAAAGAAAGCTTCTCCATTACCTACTCAAAATCAGCCATCTTCTTCTAATCCTCCCACATCAACAACAAAGACTTTAGTGGTGTCAGATCCTATGGAGTACAACATTGTCGAAGACATGAAAAAGATCAAAGCCAACATTTCCTTACATGAACTCAGCAAACTAAAACACCAGCAGAAGTTTCTATTGAAAGAATTAAACGCTACACCAATTTCTCCTTTACCAAGCGATGTAGTTGCAAAAGCAGCTAGAGGAGCTGGTAAAAAACCAGATAAGGTAGATGCTACTGATACCGTGCTCATTGGAGAAAATTCAAATTCTCAAACTCCTCCTTTTCGTCTGACTTATGAAATGTACAATAAGAATCTGCATAATTGTTTAATTGATTCTGGAGCTTCCTCTAATATAATGCCTACTTCTATTTGTGCCAAATTGAATATCGAACCATAGAAATCAGCAGTTCATATTGTTCAATTGGATCGCTCCAAAGTTCAAGTTGTAGGAGAAATCAATTCAGTTACTATCAGATTAGCTTCCGATCCTAGAATTGTCCAAAGAATTGATATTTTGATTGCTGATATTCCTGAATTCTATGGATTAATTTTAAGCAGGGACTGGTCTGCGAAACTTAATGGTTACATCTCGACTGATTATTCACATATGTGGCTTCCCTACAAAGGGAAACCAAATCAAATCAAAATCGAACGAGAAAAACATATGACACACACTGTCACTGAATTTGAACAACCTAATGAACTTGTAGCATTCAACAACAATATTCTTGGAGGTTATTCTACTGAATCATTTCTTGGAAACTTCAAAGCACCCCAATCACCTTTTTCTGTAAATACTTTTGTTTCTCAAATAGAAAATTTTTCACAATCTGATTCTTCCAGAATTCTAAATACTTCTGATGTAATTGTACATAAGTCAATAGATAAATCTTTATTTTGGTCGTTATATTTTGATGGATCAAACTCTAGTGATGGAGCAGGAACAGGATGCATTTTAATCGATCCAGATGGAGAGAAAACCATGCTGTCATGTAGGCTAGAATTTGAGTGTACTAACAATACTGCAGAATATGAAGCCTTGGTTCAAGGACTTTATAAAGCTATAGGGTTAAATGTTAAATACTTGAAAGTCTTTGGTGATTCCGAAATTGTCATAAAACAAGTTAGGAATACTATTCATTGCCTTTCAGGACATCTTAAACACTATCAAAACCTAGTACAAGATCTCACCACTCATTTTTTAGCATTCAATATTTCTCCTATTCCTAGGAATCAGAATACATCAGCTGACTTGTTAGCTAATGTTGCATCTAAACTCCTACCTGCTGAAGATTGCAGTCTTGATAGGTTTTCTGTAGAATTAATTTTTCGTCCATCTGTCCCAGACAATGTCACAAATTGGAGAGTTTTCTATCATGATCAAGATATTTTAAATTTCATGACTTTAGAGAAATCATATGATGAGCAAATTATTGATGAAGATGATCATGATTTACAAATTGCTTCAAAAGGTAATGAAAATCCCATTCCGAAATATGTTGTTAAATTGGAGGACTTATATGATATTAAAGACAGATTCAAGAAAGTCACTAATGCCAAGCTTCAAAGTTCCACTTTGAATTTTGAATTAGTAAATCTTGGTTCTGATTCCAAACCTCAAAACGTTAATTTAGGACTCAATTTAGCACCAGAGGAAAGGAATGCTTTCATTAAACTCTTGAACAAATATAAAAACGTTTTTGCTTGGAATTATGATGATTTAAAAACGTATGATACTTCGGTTATTCAACACACAATTCCAATGCTTCCTGATGTTAAACCTGTTCAACAAAAGCTAAGGAAGGTTCATCCAAATCTCGAAGGACAAATCAAATCAGAACTTAATAAACTTTTAAAAGCCAAAATCATTTTTCCTGTCAGGCACTCCAATTGGGTTTCCAATATGGTACCTGTAAGGAAAAAGAATGGTGATATAAGAATCTGTATTGATTTCAGAAATTTAAACAAGGCATGTTTAAAAGACAATTTCCCATTGCCAACCATGGAGCAGATACTTCAAAAGGTACCTGGTTCTGAACTTATGTCCTTTCTTGATGGATTTTCAGGCTATAATCAAGTCTTAGTTCATCTAGATGATAGATTGAAAACAACTTTTAGAACAAAATGGGGAACTTATGCTTATCAAAAAATGCCTTTTGGACTAATAAATTCAGGAGCAACTTTCCAAAGATCCATGGACATAGCGTTTAAAGGTCTGATCAATAAGTCAGTTGTTGTTTATCTTGATGACATAACAGTATTTTCAAAAAAGAGAACCAATCATCTACATGATCTAAAGCAAATATTTGAAAGATGTAGAAGGTTTGGTATTTCCTTAAATCCAAAGAAATCTTTCTTTGCTTTGGATGAAGGAAAAAATTTAGGATTTGTTGTGTCAAAAGATGGTATATACATTGATCCAGATAGGGTAAAAGAGATTTCTGATATTTCTTTACCTCATAACAAAAAATCCATGCAATCATTTCTTGGACAGATCAATTTTGTAAAAAGATTCATTCCTGATTTTTCTTTAATTGTTTTACCTATGCAAAATATGATCAAGAAGAATTTAGTATTCAAATGGGGGCATAAAGAGAAAGAAGCCTTTAAGGCGATCAAACAAGCGATCATTAATGCACCAGCATTGAGTACCCCGGATTTTTCTAAAGATTTTATTTTGTATACCTTAGCCACCGAGACATCCTATGCAGCTGTTTTAACACAGCTCAATGATCAAAAAATTGAAGCACCAATTTCTTTCTTTAGCTCAAATCTACAAGGAGCTGAACTGAATTATTCCGATGTTGAAAAACAAGCCTTTGCTGTGTTTAAATCAATCAAGCATTTCACCTTTTCTCTTGAAAACTCATACAAAAATCATTGTCCCATTCTCTGCAGTGAGGCAATTATTAATTCAGAGAGAAGTAGGAGAAAAACGAGCTAACTGGGTAACAGTTTTGCAAGAATATGATGTTGATATTAAACCAGCTAAGATTGTTAGAGGACAAGGTTTTTGCAGACTATTAGCAGGAGCTCATAACATACCAGAAAATCAAGATTCAAATCAAGATACTCAAGTAAGCCAGATAAGTGTTACAGATTCTGAATCTCAGTATGCTGATCTCATCTATTACTTGAAAAATGGGTATGCTCCTTCTAATCTCAGCTATAAGAGAAAACGTGCTTTAAGGTTAAAGGCTGTTAAATATGAGATCATTGATAATGTGTTATTTAGAAAAAATTATGATTCAATTTTATTAAGATGTATTGAAAAGACTGAAGCTGAAAAGGTTTTGCAGGAGTTGCATGATGGACCAGCAGGAGGTCATTTTGGAGGTGATACCACAGCTCACAAAATAATTCGTGCTGGTTATTACTGGCCTACCCTTTTTAAAGATACACATGACTATGTAAGGAAATGCAAAATTTTCCAAACTGCAAGTGGAAGACAAAGGAAACCAGCTTTTCCTTTGCAACCAGTGAGTATTGAGCAACCATTTGAACAATGGGGACTTGACATTATTGGTGAGATAGTACCTCATTCTTCCAAACAGCACAATTACATCCTCACTGCAACTGATTACTTTACAAAATGGGTAGAGGCAATCCCTTTGAAGGTAGTCAATTCTGATGCAATTATTGATTTCATAGATCAATTCATCATAACCAGGTTTGGTGTACCTCAAGCTCTTGTCTTTGATAATGCATCTTATTTTTCCGGAAATAGTTTAATAGAATTTGCAGTCAAAAGAGGTTTTAAACTGAAATATTCATCAAATTATTATCCACAAGGTAATGGTTTGGTTGAATCCACTAACAAAAATCTCATCAAAATCATTAAAAGGACTATTGATCAAAATCAAAAGAATTGGCACAAGTCTTTAATCTTTGCATTATGGGCTGATCGTATCACTAAAAAAGCTTCAATAGGAACTTCACCTTTCAATTTAGTTTATGGAAAAGAAGTTGTGATACCATCAAATTTAACTCTTCCATCATTAGCCCTAGTGCAATTTATTGAAGAAAATCCTTCTTCATCCATTCAATTGAGATATGATCAAATCCTTAAACTCGAAGAAGATAGAGATAAAGCTAAAATTGTTCATGAAAAACATCAACAGCTTGTAAAATCTTCTTTTGATGCAAGTTCTACCAGCTCAAAAATTTTGTCAATTGGTGATCTTGTTCTGAAATGGGATAAAGCACATGAAGAAAAAGGTAAGCATACCAAGTTTCAGAAAATGTGGCTTGGACCATTTCAGATCGTTGAAAAGATAGGCTCAAATACATTCATACTCCAGGATCTAACAGGTAAGAGAGAATCTCTTCCTGTAAATGGGCTTATCTTGAAGAAATTCTTTTCATAAGGAGGCAACCCCTTCTTAAACTGTACATATTCCTTTCTGCAAAGCTTTTAATTGTTTTTGCAAATAAAGGTTGTTAATAAGTCTCTAATTGACTGTTTACTTGTTAGAAAATTCTTAGGAAGAATATTATAAATATTTATTTTGTGTAAATAAGAATTTTTAAAGAAATGATCATAGTCTTTTGATAGTTTTAAATAAGATGTTAAACTTTGAAAGATTATACCAATTATTTGCATGATCTTTTGAAAAAACTTGAGGGAAATGTAAATCATTATAATTTTATTAAGAAGAGAGAGGTTATCTATAAAAGTAAAGATTATTCAAGTCTTGGTAATCAAAAAACTCTGAAAATTGTCATCCATTGATTCTTAAGGATAAAACTATTTCACCCCATCCATTTAGGTTGTGATTTTTTAGAATGTAATTCTAAGAAATTATGTAAAATTTTAAGAGATAAGAGGTCTCATCATGCTCCGACTTACCATATTCATAAGAAGTAATGAAACTGACATTACCAATACTGCACATCAAAACAGGGTAATGGCTTATAAATATAAGACAAGGGGTCTCATCATGAGCCAGCTTGTTCAGTTTATTTACAACTATTGAATGGCATTGTTATTAACTGGCTACCAAACCAGAACAATGGCTCTTAAAAATAAAAAATAAATAAAAGACAAAAAACATGAGATAATATGTCTTATGAATTTATCTTTTAAAAAGTCATAATCTTAATTGGATGGGACAATGAATAGTTAATGGTTAAAAGGTAACCCTGTCGAAACTATGAACGTTTGCGGGCAGCAGAGGCAATACCTATGACAATAGAGTATATTATAAAACCAAACTTGGAGAAATTCACTTACTTCATTATTAATACCAATCAAAGCTTGAGATAACCCAAAAATGTTTTTATTCTCAAGAAACTAGAAAGAAATTGTAAATAATTTTTATTCTTTTTCATAAGTTAGATTTTATTTTTAATTATCCTAGGATTGTTTTCATTATATTTAAAAATCTTTACTTACTAAAAATATAGTATTCATTTTATTTTTTCAGAGATAACTAGTTCTTTCAGTGAATCGCCAATTGTTGTACTATACAACAACCCTCCCTTTTTCTTAATTTTAGAATAAAATTCATTTAAAAATAGGGTCCCTTTTTCTTTTTATAGAAATGAAAGACTTAGAAATAAAGATTCATTGTTTTGAAAAAGCTCATATTTGATTGTATATGAACCAAATACAACATTCAAAACTTCCGACCCAATCAAATATAAAAGACCTTATCATAAAAACAAGTCAAGTGTAAAAGTCCAATGAATAATACTCGCAATCGGAGATCAGAGAAAATCCGTAGAGGAAAATTTAACATAGAAACCCAAATCCTCCGATGCGATTAGTTCGATCACAAAACTTCAATCGCAAATGGTTTAAGTTATCTATTTACATACCTCCGATGCAATGCGACCAATCGCAATTGCATGATCCGAACACTTTTTAATAAGTTCTTTGCGGTCAATTTCAAATTCTCCAATGCGACGCGCGTTATTATAAAAAACACTTTTCAAAAGGAAAACTAACGTTCGTTCGTTTAAATGAGAAAGACCTTTATATGGTAGAACCCACCATCGGAAATCGAAGAAAGCCATTAACAATTCTTTGCGATTGAAACTCCCCGTTTGCGATCTATGACCATCGAATCGAAAATCAGAAAAGTTTGCAATCGCAATCGGAAAATCAAGAAATATGTATTATGATATTTATGTACCATTTGAAAATTTTCGATGCGATTGATACATGATATTTATTATATTCGAAGAATTCAAGATAGGTGAATATTATAATATTTCACAAGCGTCAAATCTCCAATTGTACGTTGGTATTCAATATAAAATCAAGTGAATATTGGTTTTTGATTCAGTTTTAAATACATGAGTGTGACCCAAAAAGAACATTTACGTGCTATACGAAACCAATAAATAATGAATCATGAGTTCATAATCATTCCTTTCAAGTTGCTTGTTTGTCACGACTGAAGGTTTATTGTCTTGCAGAATCAAGGAACACTGAACCCTTTCATTCACAGATAAAGGGAAATAGTGTCAAACACAGAAATGTCGAAGAGAGCAAGGAGAGCCAAGACTGCTATTCCCGTTAAGTTTGTTGAGACTCCTACAGTCTCAAAATACAAGCCAACAAAACTGAAATTAGTTACAGATACATCATGCCAAGGGCTCGGAAGAATGACGTGGGAAGGAGTTTATAATCTATTGGAGAAAGAAAACCCCAAAGTCACAGTGGAAAAGGCATCAGTTCCAGATGAAGATAGCTCAGATTCCGACTCTGAGATTACTGAAAAATCACTTGCAAATTCATTTTTGCATTGAATTGTAGCCAGAGCAAGCATCATGCCTTATTATGATGTAATTCGATGGGTCATCGATAGTGTGAAGATAAAGGACAGAACGTTTGTTTCAGCTTCTGGAGTGTCTTTTGGGTCGTTTAAAGCAGAAGACATTAAGGCAATGTATCATCTTCCTGATCCGCAGAAGGTGTATAACAAAGAATTTATCAAAGAGTTTGTTGATAATAATAAAGTTAAATCCGATCCTATCAAAGATTGGAGGAAAAATCCTGAGAAGCACAGAAATGAAGCATCCGGTATGTATTCTGTAGATTCCCTCTTACCTCCGTATTGCTATGCCGCTGCCATGATGTGTAGATTATTTGGTAATGATAATTCCGCTAGGTTTTCTATACAAATGGTCCCATTAATCTTAGTTGCTGTCAATTCCGACATTATGGACTGGGCTGTTATTCTCTCTGATAGAATGGCTAATAGAATACTCGAGTACAGACAAGATAAAACCGCTGGAAATTCCACTCCTTTTTTCTTTTGTGCCTATATTCTAGATGCTCTTTGTTTTAATTCCGAGTTTCCTTTGTTTGGATGGAAATGGACTCCCAAAGACCCTACCCCAATTCATATATATCATAAACTTCTTTGGAAAGTTCATTTCCAAGATAATGTGTATAGAATATGCCATGGTTTCCTTATCCCTGTTTTCCAAACCATTTTCAATTGCTTCCCTCCTAGATTCTCTGATAAAGCTAAAGCCGACTTATCCTCAATAGGAGATTGGTTTGGAGAGGATAAATTTACATACATCAGGATTTTTGGTAGTATTGTGGAACCCCATGTTCTTCCTCTTATTGTTCCAGAAAAACTTCTCGCCCAGGAAATTTCCTATCAATTAACAGTTGAAGGAATATCCAGATCTTTAAACAACAGTAAGAAGAGAATGTGGCCTCAATTCCCATTCAATTGTGGTCAGTTTACTTTAAATGACTTCAAACATGCTGAAAAGGAAGTCACCAAAATAAAGGGTTGTAAATTTGCAACCATTCCAGGGAGACAGTATGATCCGCGACAGATAGCCTTTAATGTTACTGCTTCAGTTTCAATTGCTTGATTTGAGCATGAACCAGATGAGTTTGATGATTTGTTTGTGTCGTTGAATGATTTTCCTCAAATTTATGATTTAGCCAAGTCTAAATTTCAGAAGGAAGAAATGAATAAATTTTTGTTATTCAGAAGTCAAAGATTGTTGAGAGTTCCTCTAGACCAACTGAGAATTCCTATACAAGGGTCAGAGACAGAGGGTACATCTGGCAAAACGCCAGGAGAAACATTTGCCGGTAAAGTCATTACATAATCGGTTATTAACCAGCCAATTGTACATACTGAAAAGGTGAGCACTGATGGCAAACCTGATGCTCAGAAAGGGAATACTGATGGCAAATCTGATCGAAATATTGATCAGCAGTCCACAGCTCAAACGAAAGAAAAATGCACAAGTACTGATACTAATGTGCATAATCAAAAAGGAGGATCAGATAGAAAAACCATTGAGCAGGGAACAAATACAGAGAAAACAGATACACAATTGGAAGGAAAAGAAAATACTGAGAAAATTATAGACTCTGCTGATCTTAATGTTTCCTCTCAATTGTTGAAACAATATGATCAATTCACTCAGCAATTAGGACTGCATGATAAAGATAAAGAGCAAGAAGATTAGGATGTCGAAATCATTCCTGAACATCCTACAGGGCAGATTGTATTGAAGATTGAGGAGATCCCTCCTTTGGATGTATTTTATAGCCCTAAACATAAGGTTGTTGTTAGAAAACAGAGAAAAAGAAGGAAGATGGATCAGGACATGTTTTCCACTCCACTGGAGGAGTTCATGAATATTGTCTACAAGAATATTGAAGTGAATCCATCTGAGGATCTCACTAAGTTGTCCCAATATGCAGGAGCATATAGTGCTGCAACAATAGATAAAGCTGCGGAAGTTTCTCAGTTGATGACACAAAAAAATCTCCATATAGCTTTACTTGAAGAACAAGCTAATGAAAATCAGCAAAATATTGCTCAATTGGAACAACAATTACAAGATCAAGAGCTCAGGTCTAAAGAGTTAGAAGAACAGCTTGCCACAGAAAAGAAGAAAGTTGATGAGCAGGTTTTAGGCAAACAACAACAATTGAATCAAGAAATTTCCAAGTTACAAGACTTGTTGCAAAATGAGAAGAATGCAAAGATCATACAGGAAAAAGAATTTCAAGTAGCTTTAGAGAGGTTCAAATATTTCCCTAGATTAAGTGAATTCAAATTGGAAGCTCTTGAAGTTAATAAACTTCTGTCTCAGCAATTAAATGAATTTTGTACAAAATTATCACAGGCAGAACCATTTTGTGATATTACATCATCCTTGATCCAGAACATTATTACTCTCAGGCAAGAAATTGATGATGCTGATGAAAAGATTTCTGAATTTCTTACTTGGAAAGATACAGAAAAAGGAAGAGAAGCTAATCTTCCTAGGATAGAAGAAAGACATAAAGAAATCTTGTTTACAGAATGGGAACATCAGATAATGAAAGTTGAGAGAGCAATATCAAGAGCTAGGAGCATGATGAGTAATATCACGCAATTTATCAATGACAACTTGTATTCAATCAATCTCATTTCAGACTGTGTTCCTGGCAGTTTGCCTAAAGTGAAAGAAACTGAAAACAGATGGAAGGAAGAAATGGTGAATAAAAGTCAACAAATCGACAAAATTCAAGCAATATCTTGGGACAGTATGTGGACTCATTTAATTAAGCCAAACAATCAACAAATGGCTATTAAATTTCTTTCAAATGTTGTCGATTGTTTAATTCCAGAATTTTTCGATGCCACCTACGCTGGACAGCTGCATTCCGAGATGAGTCATCCACCGAGGCTCCAAGATATGCTGAAGATTTACAACTTGGCTACATCAAGCGAGAAAGAAAAGCAATGAATCAGTTTCATTTAAGATAGCATTTATGTTTTTAATTTGATAGATTGTAGCAGTAGTAGTAGGATTTTGTTATGTAATTTCTTATTTAAATCCCTCTCATGCATTTAGAGAAGGATCCGAAGTTGTAATATTTTTTGGATTTGGAGCTTACATTTCTGTACTCCATTCCCTCTTATATTTTATAAAGGATCACATCTGGTGATTTTGTGCTGAAATTATCTTTGAAGTGTTGCATTTCTGTACCTTTGGATTTAATTTTACATCGGAGTTACTGGATTAGAGTATCAGATTTCATTTGACAGTCTTCAAGATGAATGAGGTATTTCTATCTGTTCACTGTTGATTTCCTTTGTTATATGATATTCGCTTGGAATTTTCTATCATTTATATATATTTGGTCTTCATAACGTTTCCTTTTATATATCATTTCTGAGTATAATCGAAATGTTATCTTTTATAAGCATATATAGATGGTATGCAATGATGAATGCAATATTCTAATATAACTCTGTTTAATTTCTTAAACAGAGTTATCTTTATTCGTTTCTGCACATTTCAATTTAAATAATAATACATTTTCATGGTTATTGTTAAATTGGAACAATTTTAAGTTGTATTCACACATAATTACCCGGGTTAGTGTTAGGATTTCTTTATCATCATTTAGTTTAATTAGATAGTTTTATTTCAGTCAATTTAGTCCCATTTCCACTCATCCAAATCAACCCCTCACCAACCCATTTAGTTATAAGGAAACTGGTCCTTTAAATCTAGTCGAAGCCACCATACCAAACGGAAAAGGAGCTGTCCTAAGGTCCCGACCGGGTGGTTTTCCCCAATGTTTGAAGCAAAGATTTTCTACGCTTCAACACATGCATAAGGTAAAGTTTTACCATACAACATAGAACCTCTTTCCCGGATGATCAGGTTATACAAGCATATCAAAAGCTCACTATTGTGCCTCACATTTGGCCCACCATACCTCCACCAGCATAATCCCATCTGCGATAATTTTTCATCTGCTTCGTCAACTGCACACATGATACCAAACAATGGGGCCACCACCCTCAGCAAAACACCTTCCTCGCGACATCAGTGAGTGAGCACTTTCGTGTTTTGGGGCACCCGTCTCTGTGTTTTATACAAACCAAACCCCATTATTTTATTCTTTTGGTAAGTGTACAAAGACCGCAAACAGTGCATTGCATCGTCCCCCACCCACTCATTCATTTTTTCTCCCATGGCAGCAGTCCTTGAACACCCTTGGTCGGAGTATCATACCCTCACACAAAGGCCACCATGACAATCATGACCAGTTTATACCCAACCTAGAAGTCCTATTGACTTCAGGGACTTCCCCATCAGAAATAGTTATGACTACTACCAAGCTGCTTATTATACTCCAACCTTGGGCCATTGAATCCCCATCATCAGTTTTTAGTCATGCCTATTGCTAAGGAGTGTACATACAAGCTCCAAATGAAGCAAAGAGAATTGAACCGTTCCATGTGAGGTTCATATCCAAACATACCAAGATTGACACATTGTTTGACAGTGGGTCACAAGAAAACTTAATCTCTGAATACTTGGTCAAGAAACTTAATCTTGAGACCATTCCACATCCAAAACCATATCCACTTGGGTGGATTTGTAAGGATGAAAATTTACAGGTTTCAAAGAAGTGCATATTGCGCTTTGCAATAACTGCACATTTTGTTGACACAGATGAATTAGATGTGGTTCCGCTTGATATTACAGGTATTGTGTTGGGCAGTCCTTACTTGTATGACAGGAAAGAAATCTTCCATCACCATGAGAACAAATACCATTTATTCAAATATGGCAAGGAGTACATTGTTAGAGCCCATCACAAGAAGACAAATATTTCAATGGTAAATGTTGGACAAGTAAAGAGGCTGGTGAATTCAAGTAAGATTTGTGTTCTTCTAATGATTAAGCCTAAAGCTGGTGTCAATCATGAATCATTTGAGGATTTTGATCCTAAGTTGAAATCAGATAATATGATGTAGTTGATGCACATCATGAGATGTTTTAGGAGCCAACAGGATTGCCTCCAAAAAGGGAGATTCAACATGAGATTCAGTTGCAACAAGATTGTCCTCTTCCAAACATCGGAATGTATTGCATGTTGATAATGGAGAGTGCTGAAATAAAGAGGAAAATCAAGGACATGTTGGACAAGGGACTCATAAGGCCAAGCACTTCACCATGTGGTTCACCCATAGTGTTGATTCCAAAGAAAGATGGGACTTGGCACATGTGTGGAGACTTCAAAGCTTTGAACAAGATAATGGTAAAGAATCGATACCCATTCCCAAGGATAGATGATTTGCTTGATTAGCTGAAAGAAGAAAAAAATTTCACTAATTTAGATCTACGAAGTGGATATCATCAATTTATAATTGCAGGAAAGTAATATATGGAAGACGGCATTCAAAACCAAACAAGGACTCTTTCAGTGGCTGGTTATGTCGTTTGGTTTTTGTAATGCACCGGAAACTTTCATGCGTGTTATGGGTAATGCTTTGCGTCCATTTCTTGATGACTATGTGATTTTTTATTTAGATGATATACTCATTTTCAGAAAAATAAGAGAAGAACATGTCTTGCATGTGAAAAGGGTGCTTGATGTTTTGAAGAAAGAGAAATTATTTCTCAAGATGTCAAAGTGTGAATTTGGAAAGACTTATCTGGTTTATTTGGGACACATTGTAGGAGGAGGAAAGTTGAGAATTGATACTTCTAAAGTGGAAGTCATTGTGAATTGTCCCACTCCCAAAACAGTAACCGAGGTAAGAAGTTTCTTAGGTGCAGCTCATTATTGGAGAAATTTTATTGCTACCTTTTATGCCATAGAAGCTCCTATGCATACAGTGGCAAGTGTGAATAAAGGCTTCCAATGGGGAGGAAAACAGCAGCAATATTTTTAAGCTTTACAATACAATATCAATTCAGCTCTGGTCCTTGCATAACTGAATTTGAGACAGCCATTCGAGATACAAACCGATGCTAGTGGTTATTCCATAGGTGCAGTACTTTTGCAACATGGTAAGCCTATCGCTTTTCATTCTGAAACATTTAATTGTGTTGTAACTAATTATTGTACATATGACAAGGAACTATATGCATTGGTACAAAGCGTCAAGAAGTGGAAACACTACTTGATGGGTAAATAGACGATTATACATACCGATCACCAACCATTACAGTACTTGCAATCGCAAACAAAATTGTAGCAATCACAACATTTCAGGTGGATGGGATTTCTTGAAAAGTTTCACTTGGTTATAAGGTACAAGAAAGGTATTTTCAATAAATTTCTTGATATTCTTTCAAGGCCAATTATAAGTGCTTCTACTTTACTTAAAAATGATTCTATTGTACATGAGAGTTACATAGAACAATATGCACATGATGTTGATTTTCAAGATGTGTATGTTAGTTTGAGTGAAGGGAATCAAGTTGGGGAAAATGATTATCACATGAATAAAAATTTGTTGTTTCATTTGAGAAATCTATGTATACCACAAGGAGAGAGGCTCATTCGTCTCTTATTTTTGGACACTTTGGGGTAAGAAAAACAGTGGCACATCTAGAGGTATTACTATTGGCCTCACATGATAGATAGTGTGTCACGTTTTATAAGAGATTGTTCTATGTGTGCAACAAGAAAGCCTAGCAATAGGAATCTTGGGTTGTACACGCCACTACCGGTACCATCAAGGCCATGGGAGAGTGTCTCCATGGACTTTGTTGGATGTCTACGTATGTCAAGAAAGCAGCATGATTATCTTTATGTATTTTTGGATAGATTCAGTACAATGTGTATACTTATGCCATGTAAGAAAACCATTACTACTGAAAAAATTGTTGAAATTTATTTTCAACATGTATGGATTCATTATGGATTTCCAACTTCTATTGTTAGTGACAGGGATTCCAGGTTCATTGGGAATTTTTGGTCCAATATTTGGAAGATGATGGACACAAATTTGAAAAAGATTATTGTTTTTCATCCGCAAACGGATGGCCAAACCGAGGTGGTGAACAGAACCATTGTGCATCTATTGAGAGGATATTGCAGAAAAAATCCCAAGTTGTGGGATGAACAACTGCATTACATTTATCACGCTTACAACCGGGCAAAGCACTCTTCTACAAATACTTCACCTTTTGAAGCCTACTTTGGGTATTTTCCAAAATCACCATTAGACTTCATCTTTGAGAAGGATGTTGCAATTAATGGGCATAGTGATATTGACAAGGCTCGAAAGTTCATTGAGAAAATTCAGATTATTCGTCAACAAGTTCAAGAACAACTTGAGAAGATTCAAATAAAATACAAGGAAAGGCATGACAAACATAGAGTTGATCACAAGTTTCAAGAAGGAGATGAGGTATGGTTTCATATAAGCAAAGAAAGGATATAAGGAGAAGGTAAAAATTTCAAGCCCATTCACTATGGTCCATTTAATATTATCAAGCAATTTGGTAACAATGCATTTCAACTTGACTTGCCTTCATATATGAAAATGTATTCAGTTGTCAATGTTGAAAATTTATGTTTGTATGAGCCTCCTTTGATTGATGATCAAGGGAGTGATTTTCAGCTGTCGTCTATCGAATATTTCTCGCCAAAATTCTTATATGAGCTCAAGGAAGATACCATCCTTGACAGGAGGACATGCACTTCTAAGAGGGGAAGTGTTGATTACCTTCGAGTTGGGCTCAAGGGAAGTAAACCAAGGCAAGGTGGATGGAAGTTGAAAAGGTGATGGAGATGTACCCTCATCTTCTGAACAGGTAATTAAAGTCTTTTGGGTTCCAAAATCTTCCCAATGGGGAGGTGTGATCAAGAGATCATGTGTTTTTCTCAAAATTGAAAGTGCTTGAAATTGTACTGAACCTAAGCGACCAGGTAAATCTCGTCGTTTAGATTCCAGCATCATGAATGGTTCGAAAGATTGATGTCGTATGAGAAGGATATCGCGTTCTGGTCATTTTCCTAAACAACTAAAATTTTGTGACAAGAGTGACTGGGATGCCTAGTCAGCATATAGGTACAGTCAGTGAGGGAGCATATTCTCAGAATATTATGTTTTCTTAAACTAATCATGTTTTTCCAAGTGGCAGTTTCTGGGCCATTTGATTGATATGTATGAGTTTTAGTGAGGGTCATTGGATGGGTGACATGTGGCCAGCTTGGAGGTTGCCACGTGTCCCCTAGATCGTTGACCAAAATTTTATTTGGAGTCCGGGGGGTTCGACCCCATGACCTCCATGGTGCCCATGAAGACTCTAACCAACTCGCTCATCATTTTTTTTATCTTAAATCCTTTCCGCATCATTTTAAATTTGAATGGTTTCATCGTTTGGGGGGGGGGGGGGGGGGGGGGGCATCATGCCCTGTGGATTATGGTCACATTTGATATATAAAACTGTGACATAAAATTTCAAACTAGAAGTTTCAATAAACATTAACCCAGCAGATATAACATGTTCACAAGACGTGGTTTGAAGAAGGTTAATGCGATGGTTCCATAAAACTTAAACTTTGGCAGTTTAACCTCATCACATGGCGATGTTGTGGGTTGTTTAATGTGACGGGTTCCAAACCACTTAATATCTGGCGGATACACATGTGATGTTAAATGCAGGTTATGTGGCTTTTATTTCCATGATTGTGTGGAACGCCGACACTCTGGGTTCCGCTCTTCTTTATGGCGGAGTTTAAATGTTTAACCATGACCGCGGGGGTTCTGGGGGTCAGCATGTGGCCACCCCCGTCCCTCACCACTAGATTTAAATGTCAATGGTCAAATATTGGCGGAATTTTAGCGTGCATTTTAAAATTGTCGATTTTGCTAAAATTAGCTACATTTAACTATAGTTCTCCACTTTTAGTGGAGCAATTGTAGCTGATATTGGGAAAATGGCTAGGGAGGTCAATTTTCGACCAATTTGGGTGAAACAAGAGTCTACCTAGAATAATTTGAGCATTCTGGAGCCACTGGTGTAGAGAAAACAGCCATTAGAAGCTTGTAAACACATGTATTTTCAATTTTGAGCATAATGACAAAGAGGGACATGTCATTGGGAGCTGGACCAGCAGATGTAGCCCAGGAGGGGTGAACTGCTTCATCATGTCTGCTATGTAAAACTTATGTGTAATGTTATTTCTCTATTATACACTATTTTACAGTGTTATTTAGGCTTATTTTCATGCTTAAAACTCAAAAATTCATCTATGTTTCATGGTTAAATTACTCATTCCTTAAGAAAACAAATGGAGACAAATTGTACATGTTTTTATTACTGAAAGGAAACTTAGCACAGCAAACTAATATAGTCCTTTCAGATCATTTGACCCACCCCAAATCCCCTACTCTAGACCAAGTATTACTAAAATATTACAAAACTGGACTAAAAATGCGGTTAGGGAACCTTGTTCCAACATGGATACATGGCTCTTATGAGCGAGTGTATTGTGACAGAACCATCCTCTTTTAAGGATGTAGTGCAATAGCCAACATGGGTTGATTCCATGGTTGAGGAGTATGACTTAATTATCAGAAATAGTGCATGGGAAGTAGTCCCAAGACTAGTGTGGAAGTTAGTGGTTGGATCCAGGTGGATCTACAAGGTGAAGCAAGCAGCAGATGGTAGTGTGGAGAAATACAAGGCTATATTTGTGGCCCGATAATTCTCACAAGTAGAGGGGATTGACTATGAGGAGTCTTTTTCACCAGTTGAAAGATACTCATCGATTAGTTCTATCCTTGCACTCTCAGCGCAAATGGGGTGGAAGATACATCAGATGGATGTAAAGACAACCTTTCTCAATGGATTTATTGAGGAAGAAGTGTACATTGAGCAGACAGAAGGTTCTGAGACCTTTGATAGAGATTCACATGTGTGCAGACTCAAGAGATCATTATATGGGCTGAAGCAAGCACCTTGTTCTTGGTACACCAGGATCGACAGCTATTTCACCGGGTTAGGCTTCACAAAGAGTGAATCAGATGCAAACCTGTATCATATTGTGGTTGATGGTAAGATTTTGATTATTGTACTTTGTGTTGATGATCTTATACTAACAGGTGATGAGTATCTCATAACTTCTTGCAAATAGGATCTTGCAAGAGAGTTTGAGATGAAGGACATGGGGCTCTTACATTATTTCCTTGGCTTGGAAATATGGAAAAGAGATGGGGAGCTATTTGTATCTCAGGGAAAGTATGCCAAGGATATTTTGAGGAAGTTCCACATTAAGGACCTCAAACCCATGGTGACTCCTCTTGCAGGTAACTAGAGGAAGGAGGATGCTACTTCAGGTGAGGTAATGGATGCTACTGTTTACAGGCATATTGTGGGTTCACTTATGTATTTGGTGAACACATGACCAAACATATGCTACATAGTTAACCAGCTTAGTCAAGCTATGGTTAATCCTACCAATCTCTTTTGGAAGGCGGGGGAGCATGTGTTGATATATCTCAGGGGAACTATAGAGTATGGATTATGGTACAGACGAACAGAGGGAGTGAAGCTTCAAGGCTTCATTGATGCAAATTGGGAAGGTATTCCATCAGATAGGAAGAGCACATCAGGGGGCATCTTTAGCATAGGATCAGCAATAGTTTATTGGTATAGCAGGAAGTAGAGATTAGTTGCACTCAGCTCATCATAAGCAGAGTACATGGCAGCTATTCAGGCTGCATGTGAGGCCATCTGGATGATGAAGATACTTGTTGGTTTGTTCAGTCGTTAGATGGATCCGATGGTGATACATTGTGATAACTAGAGTTGCATAAAACTCTCGGTTAATCAAGCATTCAATGACAATTCCAAGAATATTGACATCTAGTACCACCATCTCAGATATTGTGTTCAGAGGCGCATTATGTTGTTGCAGTGCATTCCCACGGAGGATCAAGATTCATATATCTTGACGAAGGCGCTTGTGAAGAGAAAATTTGAATACCACAAAGGTAGGATCGAGGTAGCAGATAATCCCTTTCTTGTTGAGAGGGAGTGTTGAAATTCAACAAGAAAATGCACACACAGAAGATTGGGATCACAGGTCACAAAGTGATGTATCCTAGTGACACATTATTGTGCAACCAATTTTTTAAATAAATTGGAAAATTAATTGTAATCTTATCTCATAACAACTTGTAATAGTTAACTAAGTATGATAGACTTAGTTAGCTTAATAATTTCGAGTTGAGGGTCAAAGGATAGGCATGTAGATTGATTCTATTAATAATAGGGTCCAGTTGTAGTTGTAGCACTAGTGTGGTGTGAGTGGGATCAGTTAAATCATATTAATTGAGTTAAAATCAGTTTAACTAGTTCTAACTATTTGATGAGCTAGTGGAAGATCAAGTGAATTAAAATAGATTTAATTCACAAGTAGTGATCTACCAAGTAACTAATGATTCACTATTTATAGCTACATGCATGTCAATTCAGGTGGAGACCCATTTGAGACAAAGGTTCAAGCCAAGTAAACTATCAGTTGTATATTTAGCAAATTGCACAGGTGCAATTATATAACCACAAGAAGCCCATGATGAATTTCACAATGAAGGAAGGTTGAATTTCCTATTTAATAGGGATTTAATTCTCTATGGATTTTGTAAGCAAGGTAGGCTGAGGGTACGCTGATAATTGGCTATGTGTTTGTCCAATTTTTCCTAGATCAGTTTGAAGCAATCGGTAGAGTGTATGAGGTTGTGGTGATCACAAATTTGTATTGTTTCATGATTCCTTGGTTGATTATACAATAAATATGGAGGGGTTTTGAGCAGTTTCTTTCCCTAGGAAATATCTTTTGGTGTGCAATTTATTGACTTCTTTCTCTTACTTGCATGTGATTGAGCGATTGTGATTTATATTCCACAAATATTGTAGAAGGATTTAGTATCTTGTTTTAGTACATCGAATGATCGGATTGAACCCATTGGTGTAATTTCTACAGCACACATAGAGGATTTTTTCACTCTAGTAGCCCAGAGGCCGCATTCCATATTTCTTGGTACTCATAGACATTTTCTATTCAAAGAAAGAAAGTAGAGTGGCATCACCTTCCAACTGGGATTTTCTCCTGAAAGGGTTTCCTAGGTCATATCTTTGGCAAATGTGTGTGTGAGATTGTATTTCATTGTTCTCTATTTCCTACATAATTTTAGTTTGTATGCATATGCTATTAATATTAATCTGCATATCTATAAATCTAAAGAGAAATAAAACTGTAATAATGTAAATTCTAGATTTTTAAATATATTTTATCATATCTATTGTAAAGTATTGATCAGTGGAATATCCACAGCAGTTGACGGATCGTCAAAAGATCTCTTTCTCATTATAGTTCCAATCTTATACAACAAATATCTAATTTTTTTAACATACCCCCATTCAATATCAACATACCTCTTCTTGATAATGTTTACAACAATTATAAACCTATTATCTCAACTACCAACCCTTATAAGGTTATTAAAAAGTATGGTTTATTTTAATTTGAAGAGGATTTGAATCGAACCATGTGGCATGTTCCATCTCCTCTATATTTACCTCCAACCACTTCTCCTTTACCCAAGTTTAAATAAATGATTACTAACCTAAGTTTTTTAGTAATGGAACTTGTACTGTTGAAGAAAATTTAAATGCCTTCTCGGATACCTGTAATAATTGTTGGTTTCCGATTTTGGCTTATTTTTGCCTGAAATATTTCATCATTTACCATATTTTCCACCATTTTATTATCATATTCACCAAGCCCTGATGGCTTGAGTTTGGATTTATCTATGAAATATACTGATCCATCAACTTTGTCAGTAAATTCTTCAAAAAAATATTTTCTGAATGTCATGTGACATGTTGGTCCTGAATCTAGCAACCAATCATCTCTCCATGAAGTAAATGAAACATCAAACAAGTCTTCAGTTACTCCATTTTTACAATGTGCTAGAACATAATGAGTGGATTCATGTGCTTTACCTTTGTCTTTGTCATTAGTTTTACCTTTTTCTTTATTTCTTTGCTGCTCAATTTTATCCCAAGGTGTCCTGCATTTGGATGCATCATGTCCATATTTATTGCAACGTGTGTAATGAAGATCAGATTTGTCAGATTTTCTGCCCCCCCTTTCTCTGAAGTTTCTTCTTCCTCTTCCTCTTCTGCGACCTCTTCCTCTGGATGAATCTAGAGCATGAATCTTTTCTCTATGTGCACAGTATGCAGCCTCTTCAGAGGACGAAGGTACTGTCATCTTCCCGAAAGCTTTCTCTCTTTCTGCAAACTTTTTCTCAAGGGTCTCAAAGGTGATATGCTCAAGGTTTCCACTTGCTTGCAATGACTCAAGATAATGTGAGTAAGTCAGATATAATGCCTTAACATATGCTATGAGAGATATGTCAATTTTTACACCAATGATGTCAATACAATGCATGATAGATCTTACTTCTGAAGCTAAAGCAAGGGGATCATCATTCTTCATTTCAAGACTGAACAACTTAATCATCGATTGAACAATTTCTAGTTCTGAATGTGAGTCATAGAGTTCTTTTAGCTTGCTCAAGGCTTCATAGGCATTTGAAAATGATGAAATATGGCGACTCACCTCTTCATTTACGGAAGCTGTAATCAAGGCATAGGCCTTGCAGTTCTTGTTTTCCCAAATGGCGAGCTCCTTGTCTAAAGTGCGCTTTGCTGGTGGATTTCCTTCTTGTCCTTCACAGATTCATTTCCACAACTCATTAAAAATGAGAGTGTGCTTGATTTTCCGAGACCATTTAAGATAGTTCTCTTTGCCGGAGAGAACCACCCCTACAATAGATATGAGAGAATGCATTCTTCTGAAGGGAAAAAATAATTTCTTTGCTGGAAAAAATTCTCTTAAGGGGGGGGAAATTTTGCTTGAAGAATCTTCAATTCTGAAAATATACTCAATTCTGCAAAAATATATATATATATATATATATATATATATATATATTTATTTATTTATTTATTTATTTATTTTTATTTTCTTTGTTTTGGGAAAAAATGTGTGGGTGGTATTATGAATGATGGAGTGGTTTTGAGTGCGGTGGTATTATATATGAGGGAAAGCGGTATTATAAATGTGGTGGGAGGGCGATATAACATATGGTGGGGGAACGATATTAAATATGGTGGGAGAGCGATATAATATATGACAGAGGAGGGGCGATATAATAAATGGGGCGGTATTGAATATGTGGAGTGGTATTAAAACAGTGATATAAAATAGCGCGGAAAAACAGACAGCGTATTGCAGAGTGGAATTATTGGAGTCGGATTCGGTGGTATTTAAACGGAGGCGGTGGTATTATGCATATGGGGAGGAGTATAAATGGGGTTCGGTGGTATGAGCGTATGACAGGTTTGTAGTGCAAAGGGAGGGGCACAGTGATAAGGGCGGATTGCAGCCAAAGGCCGAGGGAGCGTGTGTATAGGCTGAGTGTTTTTGTGGGATAGCGTGTCGAATGTGTAAGGGAGTGGAGTCGTGTTACAGTCGTAGCATGTTGTGATGTGGTATGGGTGGGATAGGAGTGGCGTAGGCAGAGTGTGCAGTTCGTAGGGCTGGATTGATATGTCTATTGGGGAGTGCGCAGCTCGTGGAGTCGAGAGGGGGGCGTAATGCTGTAGAGAAGGGTCGACTGTTGGAGTGGCGTAGGAGGGGCGAATGTATGGGAGAGCCGGCGAGAGTTATAGGGAGGGCAGGTAGAGTAGTGTATTGAAGCCCGCGTGGGGAGAGGGGAGACAAGTAGTGTAGGAGATAGAGAGTCGGGGTCTGCAAGTAGGGAATCAAGGGAGATGTGAGGGGGCGGGGAGAGATAGTAGTGAGGGGAGGCGGAGTTTAGGGAGAGCAGGTAAGGGGAAGCGGCAGGGAGAGCTGTGCGATGAGAGATGCGGGGGTTAAGTTGAGGGTTAGGGGGCACTGTAGCAGCGTAGGGAAAGGGAATAGTGCAATGCGTAGGTCATGAGGGATTAAGGAACGTATGAGCGATGGGGAGGCCGAGGGGCCATTTAGAAAATCTGGAATCAGATATTTGCAGGACTGCAGAATTGCAGATATTTCAAGAGCTACAGAATTGCAGATATTTGCAGGACTGCAGAAACGCAGGAACCGCAAATTTCAGAATCTTCAGAAGCTGCAAAAATTATTCAAAACTATGCATAAATTGTAGAGGTAATTAAAAAAAATGTAGAATTGCAGTATATTAACTCAGAATGGCAGCAATTTAATAGAGCAGCAAAAACTAGACATAAAACTGACTGAGCAAAAGATTGTTAGCAGAAATGAGGGAGTTACACCACATGAAAAAATGCCAATAGTGGGACTAGCTCTGATACCATGTCAAACCAGGAGGTAACTTCGCAAATCAGAATGTGTATTAGATGAAGAATGTGCATGTATTTATACATGGAGGTGAGGCTATTGGGATTCATCTCCCAATGACTCTTGGCCTTCCTTATTTCCTAATATTATTTAATATACAATATTGAATATCCTCACCCAACCCTTAGGATTAGGTGTCAACAATGCACATCAAGGTAGTCAAACTATGTCTTTTAATTATTTGTGTTTTTATCAAAATTGAGCATTAAAATTAAATTTGGATAGAACTAGAAAGGCTTGTAATGGCTCGTTTGAATTAATGGTTGCAGGACACCTGGGCTCAAACCAAATGCATATCTGGAAACTATGGGAACAAAGGATGGATAAGCACCTATTGGTCACATCAAAGCACCTAGATTGAGGTCAGTCAACATTGGTCAAACCAGACCATCTATTCAGAAATATCCCCTGTTTTGAGCATGAAATATGGGAAGATTTTGATTTTTAAGGGTTTTCTCCTAGATTTTAGAGATAGGAGTATTGATTTTGAATTATATACCCTATCAAAGGTTATCATAAATATATTTGAGTGTTTTTAGTCCATTAGTTTCCAAAAACTTGTATAAATATGTGACATTTGAAGGAGGAAGACATCCATTTTAACTATATGAATTGAATACTTTTTCAAATCAATGAAAATATTTGGTTCAAATTTTTTTTTGCTTCTATTATTCTTGATGGATGATGCTTGATTTGGTTTCCAAATTCTTCTGATCTGAAATTCACCTAAAGTGTGTAGCGGAAGCGTGGAGGCCCCCATTGCAGAGATTGTGCACTAGTTTCTCATTTATTTGGTACTTTCATTTCACTTTGTTGTACTTTTATTTCATTTTATTTTACTTTCATTTCAGTTTGTTATGATTTCCTTCAGTATATTCAATTTTTGGCTAAGTTCTCTATCATATGCTTGATAAAGGGATATTATGAATTGACCTCTCGTAAGACAGCTTGGTATTTCTTTTCACCTTCATTAGGCTAGACTTATCAAAGATTGCTTATCTTATTTAATTTTTGATTAATTTATTATTGATATACTTGATTGGGAGATATTATGAATTTACCCTTTGTAAAATGTCTTGGTATTTCTTTCATTGCCAATAACTAGACTTGTCAAAAGTTGTTCATTTTATGTGTAATTGATTTGTTGATATTTAATTCATTAATTGATTAATAAAATTGATGATATGAAGGTTTTAATCTTGACATTGAAGGATTTTTTAATCCTTATCTTGTAAGGGAGAATGAAGCTTACTTGGCAATAATACTCATGATTTCAACTAGCTAGGTGTTAAACTTGTAGAATCTGCCTCTAAACCATATATGTTGGAGTGCTTCTAAGATTAAGAAAACTGGATTGATAAAAGAATTGATGATCTAATTTGATTCCTTAAATTGGACCAACATTTTGGCATCGTTGTCGGGGAAGCACATTTAGAGGGTAGAAGTTTAGTTAATTCATTTCCATTTTTCATAAAGAAAAAAAATAACAAATTTTAATTTATCATTTAGTTATGTTTCTTTATGCCTAGAGAAAGAGATGAAAAAGGTAAATTTTCCAAACAAAACCCCCCAACTACTCAACCATCCATGGGAGAAGGACCATTAGTACTAACTACACCAGTTGCTTAAAAACCAACTTTAGAAGAATTGGAGGGGTTAACTCTTATTGAAAGACAATATTTTTTAACTTATGAATTAAAAAGAAAACAAACACAAACAGAAACAACTTCCATAGGACAACAAAGAGATACAAGAAAACCAACTCTTGAACAATTAGATCAACCAATCCTCAAACAAATAGAAAATGTCGAAGAAACACCGTCACTCAAATTTTTACCGAGACATTTAAAAAAGTTGAAAAGAAATGCGGGGGAATTAAAAGGATCTAATATCCCAATATTAACTCCAAAACAAAGGATAAAAGATGAAAGGCAACAAAGAGAATGGAAAAGAAAAAGAGAGGAAGGAATGACAAGAGAAGTAGAAAGAAAAAGAGAAGAAGATGCCAAAAGAGAACATGACAATAAGAGATGACATGATGTAGAAATAGACAATGATCAAGAAGTTACTTTTGGATTCCCAATTATAGATACTAGAGCAATTCTTATAGAAGAGGTAAAAATGAAGAATATTCCACCTTCTGTTTTACGAAATTTCTATGGAATGTCTTCTGAAGATCCTGATTCATTCATGTTTGAATTTTATATCTTATGTCGCACTTATGGTTATACTGATGATACATGCTAGGGTCCTATAAATATAGGATTCATAATTTTTGAATTGACTTTGATAGTCTTGTAAATATGTACATACCTTGCTTTCTGCAAGTTGTTTTCCCATATTTTGAAAAAATGAAAAATAAAAATAAAAAATCGAAAAAGAGGGTAAAAAGTCCTAAAAGAAAGATCAAAGGACTTAGAAAAATGTAAACCCCAAAAGAAAAAAGAGATAAAAATAAGACCTGAAAGTGAGCAAGTCCAAATGCCACTACTTTTATTTTTACTACAAGAATAATGATTATGTGCAGAGTGTCAATAAATGCCATAATCCATGATCAGTTAAACAGTTTAATCTTAACTTTCCATGCTTTCAATTTCATGTTTTAGATAGAGAATAAATATTTGTCAAACAGTTTGAACTTGACAAATCAGTAGATAGGTAGAGAATAATGAGGTGCTCAACAGTTTAATTTGAGCCATCGGATGAAATAAGGTAGACTTAGATAGTTGTATGCTTTGAAAGAAAAATGTTTTAAGGTTGCAAGCATAAATGCACCTACAAAATGAAGAAAAAATGTTAGAAATAAATATGGGTAGGTAGAAAGTAGTTGAGCATGCATGTAATAAAGCATCATTAGGGGCAAAATCACTAATTTCCCCTCCCCTACAAGTATTCAATATTCTAAACTATCAGTCAAAAAGGCTCAGATCATTTCTCTGACTTTTGTTGGGACCGGACCGAAGGCTTGATGACTGCCTAGTTAAAAATATTGAGTCCCTGCATTAAATCCAAATTTCTCAGCATTTACCCTTCATTCATACATCAAACCCCATTTTTCCTAAGTAAAGACACATTCTTACTTAGTAAAATTGAAACCCTAAAATAATTAATTTCATTCCCTTCAAAATCGTTCATAAAACCCCTCAAAATACATTTATCCTAAGTATTAGTGAATTAATATAAAATAGAAGCAATGCTTTATTTTTATACTTTACTTAGAGATAATATGTGTTTTGTTTCCTTTTACTATCCCTTTATTCATATTAACACCTAACTTATTGTAGTAAATCCCTAATTACACCCTCCCGTATATATTAAATCCCTTATATTTAAATTGACACCCCAAAACCCATTATTTTACATTTAGACCAAAGTTCATTATCCCCATTTGTGTAAAATAAAAACCCCGCCCTACAAACCCCTTGGTCTAAACCTATCAATATACAAGTATCCCCTCCCTATAGTTTTAAACAACCATACAATGTTTAGAAACTATATAATAAAAATCGCGCCCATGTATTGATTAAAACATTGGTTAAATGTTCTAATTAGCACATAAAACATTACCCCCCACCTATTTTTTAATGCCCAAACTGTAAACTTTATTATAAAAAAAACACGTTTTTTATAAAGTTTAAAGTTTTTCTTCACTATCATAAAAATAAGGTTTAAACGTATTTTAAACGTTTATTTCATAAAGTTTAAACCATATGCGCATATAAAAAATAACCTGGCCTCACTCCCATTTCAGTGCAACTCCCAATCAATCGCGACCGTTCGCATTGATCCCCCCAAATCTGACGGCTGACATTTGATATCGCATGGAAAAGTAGCACGATCACCCGAGCTCCAAACCTACGCGAAATGGGTGGTTTCGTAGATTCCTCTCTCCTCCACGTGGATGTTTCTTATTCGATCACATGAGTAGAGCCCAATACTGCTTACTACCCAAAAGTCGTGTGATAACCACTATGGTTTTCGATCCATTTAACCCCGAAACCACCCTTCCGATCGATGTGACAATCAATCAATGTCGAAGTAATACAACAAAATGCATATAAAACCTTCGAAGATGCATTTCATTCATTATATGCTACACATTAACCTTAACCTATGCTCACGCCTTCCAGATTGTAAAAATCATCCTTTTCCACGATTTTCATGCCCGAAAGCCTACAAAAATTTCCCTGTGATCATTGAAGATTACTGAAGAGCTCTTCGTTGCTCCAAAGATCAGCAAGGAACTGTCTAACCTGTTCAAAGACTTCAGAAACCATTTTCAAAACCCTATTCCTCCAAATAACAGGTTTTTATTCCAAATTAAACCTGTTTTCAATTTGAAAAAACCTTTTAAAAGATAAATTCCATTCATAAAGTCCAAAATTGTCAATAAGAAACCTGCCAAAAGCTCAAAAAACAGGCCAAACCCTGTCAAAATTTCTAAAAAAACCCTGTTTCTTGTTGCACGGCGTTTTAAAGGGAAATTTTGAGTTTTTATAGTTTCTATAAACTATTTAAACTCTAAATTAAGCCAGAAATCCTCTGAAGATAGCCAAAACTCTTTTGCCTGACCTTAAAAGACTTTTTCAACCCAATTATTCACTGAACAACTCAGGAAACTGATACAGGGGCATTAGGCTCAAAAGTTACTTTGTACATAAGTAGACATAGGGGTCCCATGTTCTTAAAATTTCTTGTAAATATTAATATTTTGAATAAATTTGGTAGGGAATTGTAATTGTTCTCAAGTCATTTGAGAACATGAGAAATGGGTTAAGATAGGAATATGAAGAGACAGCCAAGGGTATGAGTAGATTTAGGATCAGTTTCAGTAGTTTCAATTTGAAGTCTAAAATTAGGAAATAGAGAATTTCAAGAGGTTCTGTCAAGAAGTAGAATTGACTCATTTGTGTCTGTATAAATGTAAATGCCTGTAGAGTTAGAGAACTAGAACTTCTTCAGCAACAGAGTAGGAGGGTAGTGGCCTTCGCATTGAATATCTGACCAACCATGAAATTGTAAGTGATTACTTTTGAGATTGATCACCTGTATATATATCTATTTATGGAGAATTGTTTATAAGTTCCATGTGCGACTTTATGTCTTCTCGATTGAATTACATGGAGACTCATTAAGTAAATTCAGAGGTGAATAGAATATAAATCGCTTCAGCATTGTATTGATATTTTTGGTTTAAACTCTGGCTAACGAAGACTGTACGTCATTGAAGAAATCGACTTTCTTGTCGGTATTGTGTCCTAATTGTATGTGCCTTGATTCTATTGAGTTCTGTGCAAAGCACTGCCAGTAATTTGAAATTGGGGTTTTGATCGTCTTCTGTGAGTTATTGGAGGAATTGGCTTGTAAGGTGAGGTGAATCAATCATTGTAAGGATCGATTTGGAGATAGAAGAATTCCTGTGTATGAAAAGTCGAATTCTTGTGTTCGTTGTATGAGTGAGAGTTTTAATCCCTTTGAAATTGTTGGATTGTATGTGATCTGTGCTATTGATATGAATAATCCTGCGTGATTATATGTGTGTTCTCAATGGAGAATATTCGAGTTCTGTAGCGAGAATTATGTATGGGTGAGACCCTGTGACAGAGTGTATATAAGAATGCACAATAAACTCTGTGTGAGAATTGCAGTCTCGGTTATCGAATTGATTGCAGCGAGAAGAACTCTACGTTGGAGTCGATAGAGGGAAAGTACGCACAAGAACAGTTAAGTTCATTGATAGAGTATAAAGGACGTGGAATGAAACTAAGTTGAGTCTGAATGGCACAGATGAGAACGAACGGAACCTAGAGAAAAGTAGCAGATCCATGACGAAGTGAACAGTGAATGTGGTTTAGAGCTAAACCCGGCAGTATATCGCGAGGCACAAAGGTGGTAAGCTGTATTTAAGAAATTGGAGCAATCCCATAGACCGGGTGACGCGTGTCCCTGAGCAAGTTTGAAAAACCACCCTCATCGTGAGTTAACGATCATGCATTTAGCCTACGCGATATCCGTTGGATCATATGGAGCAAGGCGACGTGCTCTCCGCCGTCGAATGAGAAGGGCGACATAACGCCGAGGTACATTGCATTGTTGTTAACGAATAAATGAGTGGGCCCGAATGTTGTACACATATCATGGTAAGCGTTGAGCACTGTATATCGAGTTGTTGTGATTATATGAATTATATAATTATGGCTTGAACCATTGCAAGGACAATTCGTACAAGATTTGAGTATTAAGGTGTAGGCCATATAAATACGTTTGTAAAGTTAGCGCCCTATGAAATATATGGGGATTATGAATTGGTTGAACATTAGAAGTACAGAAGGGTTGAGCGCATAACATAAGGGGCTTGGAATTAATATCTCAATCTCAGAGATTTGAGATATTAACACTCTCAGATTTAAGTGTTTAATTTGCCAGCGTAGAATAAAGGGATGTGGTGAGATTGCTCGGATTGGGAAGATGATTGGGCATGAAATTTTGAATGAAATTCTACACACATCTTTGATGAAAAGTTGAGTAAAACGGGACTGTGGGTTTTACCCGGCCATCAAGTGGTATCAGAGCTAGAATAGCTCTTTTTGAAAAATTCCAAGTTCGGTGAATGCAAGGAAACCAGACTTGTGGAAACTGATAAGATTGCAGCATACAGAGATATAGTGAAGGTGATTGTAGAATTTCAGAGTCCAATTGGAGGACAAGTGTTTTGAAGACTACAGATTTAGAGAAGGAAGATCAGATTCTGAAATCTGATATGCAGCACACATATTTGTAGTGAACAGGATTTGCAGAGTGAGTGGAATACAAGATCATGATCTTGCAGGTAATTAACTTGATTTGAAATTGTAGTTGCAAAATTGTGGTTGCGGAAAATTAAAGACAGAGCTTGATATTCAGCTATAGGCTAGATAAAGAGGACAATTGCAGTTTTCTCAAGAGAAGGTGAGCAGTGTTTAACTCTGGTTGAAGGATTGTTTGCAGAAGTTAGAGTGCAGAAAATTGAAGACATCTCAGCAGAAATAGATCTCAGCTTTGAGAGCAGTGATAGAAGAGTCTAGCAAGGGATTCTGAGTAGTGAAGAGAAGTGTGGCAGAACCTGGAAGAATTCCAACAGAGGTTGGATGAGAAGAGAGTAGATTTTTTCTTGAGGAAAGTTGCAAAGTGAAGCCTGGTAAGCAAAAAAGGAGTGCTCAGAAGGTTCCAGCAGACAGGGGACCAGTACTTGCCAAAAGCCGGATCCATAGGAAGGGATTGGTGAGGTAAGTTGCAGAAAGAGAGCTTGTTGTTGCAGAGGCTTAGTGCAGCTTATAAGTGAAGAACTCCTAAGGAAGAAAATGGCTATTGAGAGCCATAACAAACATTGCAGAGATTGCAAAGGTTCTGAGAGAAGCCACAGTAGAAGAGTGAGGGAAGATGCCAAATCAGATGGCATAAGGAAGACACTCACTGACGAAGAATGGTTGAAAGAGATAGCTGAGATTACAGAGCAGGTTTATGAACTGGAGAGAAGGATAGAAGAAAGCCAGAGAGTCGGTTGGCTCATGAAAAAGAGAGTAAATTGGCAACCATTACAGCTGATGTTGAGGAAAAAGAAGATTTCCTTATTGAGAGAAGAACTCAGAGCAGCTAAGTTGAAAGAAGAAATTTCTGCCTGTGAAGCAGAAAAGAGCACAGATGAAGAGTGGAGATCTGCAAGAGATCTTGTAGGACAGCAAGAATATTGTCTTACTGAAGAGGAATTCATTGAGGAATTCCTGAGTTATTGGGCAAGTCCAGATGATGTAAGGGCTTGTGTTCTTGAGTCTGAAAAATGTGAAGTGAAGACAGACTCCACAGAGAAAGAAGAAGTGCTTGGGGCAGCAGCCAAGACTGAAAGGTCTTGTAATTTGAAAACTAAAAAGTTGTGTGTGTCTGCAGGTACACCGCCAGAAGATGGAAAAGCTTCAAATTTTGTTGATGAGAAGAAGACATTGAATCTGAAATCTGTTCAGATCAATGCTGAGATAGTGAGATCTCAGGAAGAGATGAAGAAAGAAGAGCCAAATGAAGATATTCAACAGAATGTTGAGGCTGAGAGAGGACCAATAGAAGATTGGTCAATAACAAGCATAGGCATAAAAGGTTGTGTAAGGTTCCCAAAATCTACTCCAGTTGAAGTTTTTGAGTTGTATAGGAGGTTAGATTTCCAAAGAAGAGAATTGGAGGAGCAGGGGATCTATGCACTGGATAAGTTTCTGGGGAAGCAAGGCAGGAAGATCTTCATGGATGGAGTTTATGGAGCAGATGATGGAAGAAAAGTGAGACTAGCTGACAGTCTCATGAAGGATGCAGATCAGCATGCTAGGGTGCTGACAGAGAGGTTGGAAGGACAATTTGAACAACATACTGATGTGTTGTCAGAGGAAAAGGAGACATTGAAGCATTGGAATTTTACTGCTGATGCAGAGAAATATTGTGAAGAACTTCTGAGCCTTGAACCAGACTTAGAATTGCCGAGAGAAGAATTGGTGACTAGGTCATCAATTGAGATCATTGGGTCTCATGGTTTTAACACTGATAGTTTGTTTATGTGTACAGGTGATGCAGAAGACAATTCATCCTTTGAAATTGTCTTGAGAGAAGAAAAATTGTTGCTGAAGGAGGATGAGACAACCATGTCTCATATGCAGGAATTTGTCACTGTCATTGACAGAGAAGAGTTGGCTAGTCTGATGGGCCAAAAACAGACTGAAGAATAGATTCTAGAAGCTGCTGAAGTGAGGAAGAATCATCATTCCATGCTGAAAAAATATGAGAGAGAAAATCCCCAAGAACTTGATTGGATGGCCAGAATCCATCAAGAGGATGAGAGGCAATTGCTAAAGATTGTCCGTGGAGAAGGAGAAAATGCTGGGGTTAAATTACAACATGCTGAAGATGTAAAAAAAAACAGAAGAGAGGGATGAAATGCTTGCTGGGAGCATTTGAAGAAGAGAAAGGGATCGCAGACCCTGGAGCAAGGATGCCTGAAGCTGTGAAGAAGAGAGGAGCAGATACTAGCTTACAGAATCAAATTTTGTTTACTAGTATACTGGATGAGTATGTCACTGCTGGTAGGAAATTCAATGGTGAATTTTTTTCTGAGAATGAATTTGCAGATGGTGAACAAAAGAAGAGTGTTGCAGAGGGAGATATCCTAGAGGATATTCAGGATGTTTGGGCAGAGGCAACATTGGCATCAGCAACACCCATGGTGGTAGCAAACGCAACATGGGGGATGACACCTGCAGGAGTAGTAAACATGTTAATAGCATGTGAGACAGCAAGGGCAGCAATATTGGCAGCGACAGATATTGAAAGCAGCAGAAGAGGGCTAGATAGTTTCTAGCTAGAGGATAAGCTAGACATGGAGATTGAATACATCAGAAGACTGACGGTAAGAGTGACTCAGGAGCAGCAGACAGCAGCAGGAAAGCAGGAGAGTTGCAGCAAAAGAAAGACAAAGGCAGATTGTGAAAGCATAGTTGGGGGCAGGTTGCAGAACAAAGTTTGGGATCCTGGAGGCAGAGACTGAGAGCACATGATTAGGAGATCATGAAAAATTTGAAGCTTGGGAGTCTCATGCAGGGGCATTAGGCTCAAAAGATAATTTTTACATAAGTAGACATAGGGGGTCCCATGTTCTTAAAATTTCTTGTAAATATTAATATTTTGAATAAATTTGGTAGGGAATTGTAATTGTTCTCAAGTCATTTGAGAACATGAGAAATGGGTTAAGATAGGAATATGAAGAGATAGCCAAGGGTATGAGTATATTTAGGATCAGTTTCAGTATTTTCAATTTGAACTCTAAAATTAGGAACTAGAGAATTTCAAGAGGTTCTATCAAGAAGTCGAATCGACTCATTTGTGTATGTATAAATGTAAATGCCTGTAGAGTTAGAGAACTAGAACTTCTTCAACAATAGAGTAGGAGGGTAGTGGCCTTCACATTGAATATCTGACCAAACATGAAATTGTAAGTGATTACTTTTGAGATTGATCACTTGGATATATATCTATTTATGGAGAATTTTTTATAAGTTCCATGTGCGACTTTATGTCTTCTCGATTGAATTACATGGAGACTCAGCAAGTAAATTCAGTGGTGTATAGAATATAAATCACTTCAGCATTGTATTGATATTGTTAGTTTAAACTATGGCTAACTAAGACTGTACGTCATTGAAGAAATCGACATTCTTGTCGGTGTTGTGTCCTAATTGTATGTGCCTTGATTTTATTGAGTTATGCGCAAAGCACTGCCAGTAATTTGAAATTGGCGTTTTGATCCTCTTCTGTGAGTTATTGGAGGAATTGGCTTGTAAGGTGAGGTGAATCGATCACTGTAAGGATCGATTCAGAGATAGAAGAATTCATGTGTATGAGAAGTCAAATTCCTGTGTTCGCTATATGAGTGAGATTTTTAATCCCTTTGAAATTGCTGGATTGTATGTGATCTGTGCTATTGATATGAATAATCCTACGTGATTATATGTGTGTTCTCGACGGATAATATTCGAGTTCTGTAGCGATAATTCTGTATGGGTGAGACCCTATGATAGAGTGTATATAAGAACGCACAATAAACTCTGTGTGAGAATTGCAGTCTCGGTTATCGAATTGATTGCATCGAGAAGAACTCTGCGTTGGAGTCGATAGATGGAAAGTACGCACAAGAACGGTTAAGTTTAGTGATAGAGTATAAAGGACGTGGAATGAAACTAAGTCGAGTCTGAAAAGCGCAAACAAGAACACAACCTGGAGCAGAGTAGCGGATCCACGAAGAAGTGAACAGTGAACGTGGTTTAGAGCTGAACCCGGCAGTATATTGCGAGGCACAAAGGTGGTAAGCTTTATTTAAGAAATTGGAGCGATCCCATAGACCGGGTGACGCATGTCCCTGAGCAAGTTTGAAAAACCACCCTCATCGCGAGTTAACGATCGTGCATTTAGCCTGCGCGATATCCATTGGATCATATGGAGCAAGGCGACGTGCTCTCCGCCATCGGATGAGAAGGGCGACATAACGCCGAGGTACGTTGCATTGCTGTTAACGAATAAATGAGTGGGCCCGAATGATGTACACATATCATGGTAAGCATTTAGCACTGTATATCGAGTTGTTGTGATTATATGTATTATATAATTATGGCTTGAACCATTGCAAATACAATTCGTACAATATTTGAGTATTAAGGTGTAGGCCATATAAATACGTTTGTGAAGTTAGCGCCCTATGAAATATATGGGGATTATGAATTGGTTGAACATTGGAAGTATAGAAGGGTTGAGTGCATAACATAAGGGGCTTGGAATTAATGTCTCAATCTCAGATATTTGAGATATTAACACTCTCATATTTAAGTTTTTAATTTTCCAGCGTAGAATAAAGGGATGTGGTGAGATTTCCCGGATTGGGAAGATGATTGGGCATGAAATTTTGAATGTGATTGTACACACATATTTGATGAAAATTTGAGTAAGACAGGACTGTGGGTTTTACTCGGCCATCAGAAACCATTGTTTCTTGTTTAAACCCAGTAAAAGGCTGAAAAATCCTTTTTGAAGAATCCAAATTTGGAAGGAAAAGCCCAAAGAAAGACCATACTTTTCCTATTTTCATCCAAGAATCTCTGTTAAATTAAAAAATGCTTCTGAAAACTATCTAAACTTGCAGAATTAGCCAGAATGACTAAAAATCAGAGCTCCAGAAACCCTTTGCAACTGATCCAAATATTTTTGTGCCCAGTTCAAACCATTTTTCACAGTCTTTTCCCATCATCAAATCCATTATCACTCCATGCAAACCTCTGTCTTATTAGAAATTATTTTGTTTTGCAGGTCATTAGCAAAAGGAGAATTTGGATAAAACAATCTAAATACTAGTTAAATATATGTTTTACCCCAAGAACTTACAAGGAAATGAATTCAAAGGATTTTCCTTAAAAGATTCCAAGCATCAAAGTTAAAGAAGAGTCATCCTGTGAAAGATAAAAGAGAATTTTAATGTAAAGATTAAAACAGGGCATTCATAATAGTCAGGGTAAAAGGAAGAACTCACAGTAAAGGTTAAAGTTCAAAGTAAAGTAAGAATTCACAGTGACAGTGAAAATAGTATAGTCAAAGAGCATCAAAGTTAAAGTGTATCAGATGAAAGTCAGAGTGAAGGTTAAAACAAAGTTACAAAGCAGTCAAGGTAAAACAGTAAAAGTAAAAACAGAGGTAGTAATGGTTAAATAGAGATGAAAATAATTTCACCAACAATGAAATTTATCTAAATTAAAAGAAAAATAGTTAAAAGAACAAAAAGGTTAAAAAATGAAAACAGAGCAAGAAGGGAATTTTTTGCAGAAATTTCCTGTTTAAGTCATAGTTTTGCAGAAAATAGTGTGTCTAATCCAAAAATAATTTTGCAAAACTGAAGGAGGTTTATGTTCCTAAGATTTCCATCTACAAAAAAATCTCTCACTTTTCTAACAGCCATTATGGATTTGGAAATATTAAACAATATTTGAAAGCATTTTTTACAGAAAATTCATGTTAAGTCATCATTTTACAGAGAAGACGGTGGCCAATCAGAAATACATATTACAAAACGGAGTGAGGTTTTTGTTCATAAGAGACCCATATACAGAAACCTATCTTAATTTTTTCACAGGTATTACAGAATGAGAGATACATGCACATATTTACAGCCTATTTTTCAGACTGTGGAAAACTCTGTTTTACACATCTTTTTACAGAGCCTATTGTGAACAGCTGGAGACGTATTTTAGGGAAATAATAGAGTTTTATCTCAAAAGAATATTTATCTACAATAACCTCTTTTAATTTTTACATATCTATTTCTGATTGAGAAATACAAAGGTATCAGTGGACCCCAAGTTTGCAGAATTGTTGGACCAGAATGCACAAAGAGAGGAGACAGTTAGTGACTTGGATGCCTCATCATCAACTAAGAGTTGAGATCAAATGTGAATTCTCCTCTTTGTCATCACCTATCCATAAAAAATAGTGCCAAATAGATGCATTATTTTTTAGTGTCTTTTACTTAAGTTCTATTTATGTAAAACAGTTGGAGACATTTGTAAACCAACCTTGATATTTTTTCAAGATATTCTAGTTTAGAATTTGTATAAATACTTCACTCTTTGAAGTATTTTGGTTGAATATAATTTTTGGGATTGTTATAGTCATTTCTTCTTGGACTTTAAAGCTTTTTTGTGTCAAAACTTCAAGTAGCAGGCTGGACCAAAGCAAATTGGCATCATACTTCAGGATTCCTGTGATGAGCTATTTGGAGTGAAGCATTTTCTTCACTTGTCATTGTTTCCTTTCTTTGTTACATGCATCCATTTATGTTTATGCTAAATCTGAATGTATAACTAGGAGTATTACGACATGATTTGTTAAGAGCACCCTGTTTTTAACTAGTTATTATTTATATGTTTTCCTCTTATTTCCAATGTAGAGAACCCTTAATTGTTCCCTCTCTCGTTTGACCTCTTCCTACTACTTATTTTTCCGGATTTAAGGATTCTTAAGTGCCCTTTATCCCAATCATGCCACCTCACAAAAACAACTTTCCAAGATCTCCAAGAGATATCTATCTTGCCCTGAAGACATTTGACCTTTTTTGCCCTTGATCCTAGTCCTGTTTGCTTGATTTTGACTCCATAGCCCAATGGACAAATAGATTTATCAATATCCTTACTTCAAGTGATTTTTCCCACCAAATATACCAAAACAAAACCAAAGCTACACTTTCATAACTAGCCTAATATTCACAAATTAAAACAAAGTTCAATTTTAAAGAGAGAACCCTCTCTGAACCCTAGGAAGGCTAGATACTAGATTTTGAAGTTTTTGTATGTGGTTACCTCAGTGAGTTCTCTCTTAAACCTGGAGAAATTAATGAGTGATAACAATACACATAAGCTTCGTCCTTTTCTACTCTTAAAGCAGCAACATTAAAATGGTTTATGGGATTAGGAGAACACACTATTACTTCTTGGGAAGACATGAGGAAATTTATTCTTAAGAAGTATCAAGCTATTGTAGGCCTAGAGATTTGAAGGAAGATAATTTTTGGATGTCTCAAGAAGAATATGAGAGTTTGGAAGAATATTTAGAACAATTTATTTACAACTTACAAAAATCCAAACAACACTCTTTAAATCTCGATAAAATTTGAACAATTTCTCTCAAAGGTATACGAGATGAATATCTATATATTCTCAATATAATGGGAAAATGAGACATATCATATTTACCATTTGAGAATATTGCGGAATTATGTCAAAATTATTCAAGAGCCAAAAGTGAAAAAAGAGATGAAAATTTGGAAGTTACTAAATCTACAACAGGAAGCATAACATGATTATAATTAGGGGATTTATTTGAGAATTTTAAAACGGATATCTTGAGCACATTAGGGATGTTATCACTAAGTTGGTACAGATGGGTTGCTCCACCAGAAAACCTAGAGTAACTCTTTCAAACCAACTCCTGACTGAAAATTAGCCTTTTCAGCCTCAAAGGGATCTCTCAAAAGTAACTATGATTTTTTCAAATATGATCAGATGGATAAATCTATAATAGTGTCATGAATGAGTTTATATGCAGGTGAAAAATTTATAGGGTTTACTACCATTGAGTTTTTGGAGTCATTGTTAGGAAATTTAGTGACATGGTTCTCCTTGTGGAAGTTGAGGCATGTAGATGTTTCAATAAAAGGACAACACACACAAATAGATTAATATTTAAAAAAAGTCAGAGCATGATGTACATGAATTATGAGTAATTAAACATCAAGATACTGAAAGCAAAATAATAATATACATAGGATAAATGCTCATTAAACACTAAATGAATCTCAGGTGAAGAAGAAAGACACAGTCACTGTATATTACTTGTTAGCCCCCTATAAATTTTTGACAAAGAAAAGCAGGGGGCTAAATTTGTTATCGAGTCCTCAAGGAATGCATCTCCCCAAAGACACATCATCCTTGAGGTCTCCTATGCCTTTGCATTTGATTAATTTCCCTCTGCAGGACTCTCCATGTGGCCCCTCTCTTCCCCTTCACAAAATCCCTTTTCCATCCCAATTTTTCCCCATTTTCCCCTTTGAATCCTACCCTTACCCTTGGTTTCCTCAAAATTCCCCTCTGTCTCTCTATCGTTACCCTTTTTAGGCTTTAAAATGTAATAAAAAGTTTAAAAACCCACTTTAAACATTATATCAGGCCTAGCCCCTTTCCCTCTTAGCCCCGCACCTCTTCCTCCACGTGATCCGGTGCCAGAACCACCCGCCAGCACTGAAAAGCGCCTATCTCCAATGTGTATCGGGTGCAGCATCGACCGTTGATCTTATTGATCGGACGATGATCGCTAACCCCACAACCTTCCATGTTTTCCCGTTATAACCCCGATAAGGCAATCGTCGTTCATTTAAATTGTGATCTGACGGTCCAGAGTCTGCCTGCCCCTGTGGTCCCCACGTGCACCCATCCGAAACAGCCCGATTTTCATCGCACCACCATCCGAGAGCTGGCGGTATTTTCCCATCGGCCAACGATTCCATACAGCAATTGACGCATGGCTCCTGTACAGTTTCAAAACCGCTTGTCCATCGCGCATTAACTTTCGACTCAGGACGCCCAGCGATATTGTTGAGAACCATTGGATCTAGAGCGGCTCATCCCACGGTTTTCGCTCCTCAAAGCCGCGCGTAGTTTAACTCCTGATCGTCGTACACCTGGCCCACCGTTCATCGTCTTCCATTGTGTTTCCCACCATCGATCTCCCGTGAGATCTGACGGTCTAGATTGGTCTCCTCCCCACTATTGACCGTTTCACTGTCAACCAGTTCTGCCACGTCACCTCCACGTGTCCACCATACGGTCTCCCTCCCGTCTTACATATTCATTCAAAGGTAGGAGATTCAAAGGTTTTTCATTCATTTTTCCTCCGCGCCACCTTCTTACTGTAGTCTTCATCGTTTCCACCACACTGCAGGTCATTCATGATAGTTTCGCCATCAAACCAGTATGCATCATCAGTCTAGCCACCCCGTTGCATCCACCACCCCCATTGTTTTCTTAACATGTTTTCGTATTTTGCAGGGTTTTCAAAGAGGCGAAAAACCACCATGGTGAACATGTACTTCTTTAATGGCATATTGTGCAGACAAAGAGTTAAATTTGGAAGCTGGTACTACAGGGAATGTCAAGAAAGGTGGCGGAAGTATAAATTCCATCAAAGGACAAAGTTTGAAACTTCGCAGACCTTTTTCCGGTGCCATCAAAGCTCAGATCCTGCAGAATCGAGGCATTTATGGAGCAGAGGGAAAAACCATCTCAATATCAAGGATTCCAGCATTGGAATTGAGTGTTTTAAGTTTAATACAGTAGCTTAGAGGTAAAGCACCAGATCAATGATCCCACAGATCATGCAAAGGTACAGCACGCAGAAATCAATGCATATCAGGGTTTTATACAGCAGCAGAATGTTTTTCCCTCCGTGAAGGACAGAGCACCCATGCAGTATTCAATCTATGCCGTGTTCTGGAGAGATTTCCTACACTGGAACATCCCTAGTACTATCAGAGCATTTACTTTATCAGTATGACGGATTTCTTTATCATTTCTTTTCCTGTTGTTTATTCACCAATAGCTCCACACAGTACTGCAGTCAAAACACTTGGGAGTCATATCAGAATAATCCGTAGTCTGAAAAGATCATTCGTTCACCCAAAGAACACCAGATATTAATGCACAGGATCTATACAGAATGGGTTTCGGCCCTCTTTCTTTTCAGAAGTTTAATACTACATTTAGTTCTCCACCTACCTCCTCCGCTCCTCCGGAGCTATAAATTCATGAATAACTCATTGTAATGTTGGTTGATGAGATATCAGAGAATTGCAAGCAGCTTCTCTTGAGACACAGTCTCTGTGTAAAGACTGTAAGATAGGTGGAAAGAGATGTTTTCAGACTAAGTACTCAGCCATTGGCATATTGTACTCGATTGGTGTTGTTATTTAATATGACAAGCATGTTTCTTTGGATCCTGATCTGAAGCAGCGGTGATGTTTTCCTATCTTTGTGTTTATAATCATTTCATTTCGTTTCTACTGGCTTGCATCAGAAGTTTGGCATAGGATTTACCCTTGTTAGGTACCCTATGTTGCTGCTCTCCTTGCCATTTATGTTTCTCTTCTGAATGTATTATCTAAGGAATGTTTTCAGTTGGTTTAACCAGCGCAGTGGATGTTATTTTCTGCTCTCTGATGTATGAATTAAATGAATTCAGTTTCTTAGATGCTTCTTGTTATAGATTCAATTGGAATATTTGGGAACACTGGGGATTAGTGTGAACCCTGTCCACTAGGATCCCTGTGCGACCTGCTGATCTGTAATTTTTTGCTCTGAAATCTGTGTTATCTCCTCCCCTCCTACTTTCCATATCACATAATCATCTTGAAGATCCTAATTTCAGATGACTAGCCCAATTGAAGGCCTGCATATTGAGTAGCAAGAAAATCCTTTCCTGACTCCATTGCCCAATGGTTTTGAATATTTCCTGGAATGTTTCACCTCTACCTTATCCCTCTTTGCTCGTCCTGGTCTTATATTGAACTCTTCTTTCCTTATAACCAGCAACCAAAACAAACAAATCAAACAAACAAACCTTGTGCCTATAACTAGCCTAGCATCTTAAACTTTGAACTTCATTGACATAAACCTTTGCTCATATAGAGAGATCCCTCTCTAGACCCAGGAGGGCTAGATCCTGAGGTCTGAAAGTGGTTCTGATGTTGTCTCATATTTTGGTCTTACCAATCTGGCCAAAACATGGGAACCCCAACATAATGGCGACTCCGCTAGGGAACTGAGTGCATTACACCTTAAACATTCTTAAGCATTCAAAGACCTACAATCTCTGGTTAGGTTGGCAGTTAAACAGTCCTATTCTCAAATCAACCTCTACACCATTTGTTTTGTTTTCCCATACTCTTGGATAGATTCTGGAAAGGGCCAGGTAGCCTCCAGATCTCACACTCTTTCAGAGGTGACATATCTGGTAAATGCCCTCCCAGTCAATCTCTGGTTAGAGTTTGTTGTGTTTTGAAGATATCCTTGAAAAGGGACATCTCAAGAGCATTGTGGTGGACATTGTATCCTCCTGAAAACTTCCTAAACCCTCCACCTGGCGACTCCAATATTCCATAAACGTTTTAAAGACTCCACTGGTGATCAGTAGGCCTGCTGATTATCTTGGTTCACATTAGACTCCACTGGGAGACCAGCCTCCATAACAACATCAACCACAGTAGAAGTAACAAGTAGGGTTAAGCTGCTTAGTCAGAAACAACATTCTGGCTTCTAGGACCATTCATACAAGAGCTTACCCTGATCCAGACCCACCTGAAATAGTTGACAATCCTGAGAGCATCCTCAAGGGAGCTCATACACCTAAAAGACCAACTATTTCCCAACACATCTATAGAGCTAATTCTGCACCAGAAGATCTCACAACTCTATCACACTTTCACCTTGACCTAGACCTACCTGACAGCTTATCTAAAACTAGGTCATTCTGTAGCTCAGACCAACCAGACCCTGAGCTTCCTAATTCACCACGGCAAGGTGGTAGACACCTTAGGAATAGACAGACCCCTCCATCTACACCTCCTGAATTACATTTCATACAAAACTTGGGGCTCAGTCACCCTAGGTCTGCTCATCAGTCCTCTGGTGGTCATAATATCCCTGTCATCCATATACCAGCTGCCCAAGTTAACCCTTTACCTTATCAAAACATCATCATGGCAACTTGGTATGCACCTCTAGTTTTACCCCAGACTCTAGTACCCTTAACAAACGATTATCAGTATAAGATTCCACACTTCACTACAAAGGAGTCCATCACAGCCCAACAACACGTAGATAAAATGGAAGATTATTTTTACTACATGGAAATCAATGATGATACAGTCAAAATGAGAATTTTTTCCCAAAGCTTAGGGGGTGATGTGAAGAAATGGTTTAAAGGCCTACCCCCAGGTAGCATCAACGATCTCCCAGCTCTATATAAGACTTTCATAAACAAATGGGAAACTAGGGCAAACCCTCGCCAACTCCTAGCAGAATACATGACCCTTAAAATAAACGCAGGAGAGAGTTTCCATGATTACACAACAAGGTTCAATAGCATTTACAATGCCCTCCCTCCACATATGAAACCTCCACAGGGCATGGCCCTAGCTAAATACCCTGAGGGTTTTGATGCTGACATGGCCTATGAGCTTAGAGATAAGGAATACAACACATTGGAGGACATGCAAAAAGGAACAGTAAACATAGAAGCCAACCTGATTGAGAAAAGAGCAAGACTGAAATCTGAGAGAAGGGTAACATATAGAGATGATAACATAGCTGCCACATTTTACCAAAATTATGATAAGCTATCTAAAAATGTGGAAAGGTTACAACAAATGATGGAAAAAATGGTTGTCACAGTCAGTAACTAGAATAGAAACCAAAACCAGAACCAGAACTTTAGGAGAAACAATAACACTCCCAACAGAAAAAGAGAATCAGATCAACAAGTTACTCCCCCATTCCAAGATAATTTTCTTGATGAAGACAAGGGAATCATAGAAGAGTCTAAGGGAAACACAATCAATATGTTTGAAACATAGGATTCAATCCATAAATGTTATTCACAAGAAGACCAGCCTTCACCCTCCGGTTGGGAGGAGGAATGGTTGGAATCTGAAGATTACGGATTAGGATTTGAAAATGCCATGATGCAGGTCAGAGAAAAGTATGAACTTAGAAGCAAAAAGAGTCAAGAAACTGATAAACCAAAGGCTTCTGAGACTACCGTCAAGAATATACCTGAGAAATATTCTAAAGCAACTGCTGAAACCAACAAATCAGCAGCTGAGAGTTCTAGAGAGAATAGAGAAAAAGACAACCAAAACTCTAATACACAAGGTAAACCAGCTAGCAGCACTAGCACTGCAGTTAGTGCTCCTGATAAAACTTTCACAAACACTGTACATAACGAGAATCAATCCACTGATTCAGCCACTAAAGTAGTGGAAAATAAAACAGAGTTAAGCATTCCCAAAAGTCATTCCACTTTCAATTTGGAGAGTGAGATTGCAAGAATCAAAATCTCTGTTCCACTTTCTGAGCTGGCCTCTCAGGATGTATATAAAGGCCAGATTTTGAGAGCTTTGAACTTAGGTGAGAATGGTGACTTTGTCAATTTGAATGATGATCAACCTGCCCTGTTGTTTGGTCCTAAGATAGAGGGGAAATTTCAGGAAGGGGTAGTTCCACCTTTCTATATCAGTCTCAACATTCATGACAAGATCCTGCATAATGCAACGCATGATTCTGGGGAATCTCACAACCTAATGCCTAAGGTAGTTATGGAAAGACTAGGTCTAGAGATAACCAGACCATACAAAGATTTATACTCTTTCGACTCTAGCAGAGTAAAATGCCTAGGCCTAATCAAAGACTTGTGTGTGAGCTTAACTCAAATCCCAGCTAAATGCATGGTTATGGATGTTGTGGTGGCGGATGTGCCACCCAAGTATGGCATGCTACTATCAAGATCATGGGGGGCCAAGCTGCAGGGTACAATGCAGATGGATGGCTCGTATGCCACAATCCCAATCTTTGGCCAACTTAGAAAACTGTATAGGGAGACACAGATGAAATTCCTAGTCAGTAGCCCCGGAAAACCAGAAAATTCACCCATTTATTCTATACATACAGACCTGGACTCCTTCATCTTTTGTAATGATAAATCCTTAGAAGTATCAGAGTCCCAAAACAGAGATACAAACGGAGAGGCAGAGACCATGGATTTTAACATAATGGCTACTCTGGATTTAGAGGACAACGAAGAAGAAAGCCGCAACGAAAACTGTAGGATATGCTGTGGAAACCTAACTCCGACTAAACAAGAAACAGAGCGTAAACAGCCATCTAGCCAGATCCCTAAAACTCTTACATGTCATGAATATCAAAGCGACCCACAACCTAGTACAAACCTCATAACACAACACGATGGCGAACCCGGCTGTAAGGGAGAAAACAATGATAATCACGAGAATAACCCTTTATGGGAAATGAGCTTTGACGAGTCTTGTACTAAAAGGACTGCAGGGGCAGGGATATGCTTACACAATACGGAAAATGACTACACTAAGAGCCACGCATGTAGTCTGCATTTCAAATGCACAAATAATGTCACCGAATACGAGGCTCTAATCCTGGGTCTGAATCTGTTGAAGAAAAAGGGAGCCTGTAGGATAACCGTAAGGGGAGACTCAGAGTTAGTTATTAAACAAGTGAACGGAGAATACACAGCCAAACATCCTAGGCTAAGAGCATATAGGAATGACACCATTGACCTACTAAAAACATTTGTTGAATACAATTTAGTGTTCGTTCCTAGGAGTCAAAATGTCATTGCAAATGGATTAGCTTGCCTGGCCAGTTCATACCCCAAAACTCCCAGTGACCAACAGATCATCATTCAAACCAATTTCAGACCTGTTGTGCCAGACAACGAAAAATATTGGCAGGTCTTTGAAGGTGATAAACAGATCGAGGATTTCCTAGTAGGCAGAAACGAGTTTGAGTTTTCTGATTCAGACTCTAAATCTGATCATAGTTGCCTAAGTGATGAGTCCTCAGATGAGAAAGAAACACCCTGTAATATAGAAATAAACTCTTTAGATGAATAGACTAGAAATCCAAACCAAAAATGTGAAAATGCAGATAGTGAAGAGGTAGAGGTGCTGCAAGCCAAAGATAAAAATATACCCAGAGGCCTGGCACCCTTAGAAGACCTCTTTGACTTTGATGATGTGGAAAAAAAGCCTACTATAGAACATGCAGACTCTGATGTGGAAGAATGCAACTTAGGCACTGAAGATAAGCCCAAAATGATTAAACTGGCTAAGTCTTTACCTGCAGACATGAAGAAGAAATACATTGACCTTTTCAAGGAATTCATTGATGTGTTTGCATGGAGCTATGAGGACTTAAAGGCCTATGACACAAATATCATTCAGCACAAAATACCCTCGAAAGAAAATCAGAAGCCCTTTAGGCAAAAACTTCGCAGAATCAATCCCAAACAATTGCCTGCAGTAGAGAAGGAGATTAAGAAAATGTATGAAGCAGGTATAATTGTGCCGGTGAGGTTCTCTGATTGGGTATCAAACTTAGTGGCTGTAAGGAAGAAAACAGGAGAAATCAAACTGTGTATAGACTTCAGAAATCTTAATAGAGCCTCACTCAAAGACAATTACCCTTTTCCCAAAATGGAACATATTCTTCAAAAGGTAGTAGGTTCTAAGAGGATTTCCCTGCTAGATGGTTTCTCCGGATATAACCAAGTCTTGGTAATCCCAGAAGATCAACTCAAAACAGTATTTACCACTCCATGGGGTACCTTCATGTATGTGAAGATGCCTTTTGGATTGATGAATGCTGGAGCCACCTTCCAAAGAGCGACGGACATAGCATTTTCAAATGAGATAGGGCTCTTCATTGTTATCTACTTGGATGACATAACTGTCTTTTCCAAGACCGAAGAAGAACACCTGAAACATCTGAGAAAATTATTCGAAAAATGTAGAAGGTTTGGTCTGTCCCTGAACCCTAAAAAGACTGTCTTTGGGCTACAAGAGGGTAAACTCCTTGGCCACATTATATCTGAGAAGGGAATCAGGATAGACCCACAACGAGTTGAGGGAATATTACAGATCACACACCCCAGAAACATCAAGGAATTACAGTCTTTCATTGGGAAGATTAACTTCCTTAGGAGGTTTATTCCGAATCTGGCTGAACACCTTAGGAACATGACTAACATGTTGAAGAAAGGTGCAGGAGTTAAATGGACTGTGGGAGCTAAACAATCTTTTGAATCAGTGAAACTTGCACTTACCCAAGCTCCCATCCTAATCAGCCCAGATTTCTCCAAAGATTTCCTGATTTTTTCATTCGCCTCAGAGCATACAGTAGCTGCAGTCTTGCTGCAGAAAAACACAGAGGGAATGGAACAGCCAATCGCCTTCTTTAGCAAAGCACTCAGAGATGCACCCTTGAAATACAATATCATGGAGAAACAGACCTATGCTCTGATTAAGGCCTTGAAAGACTTTAGGGTGTACATATTGCATTCTCACACCGTAGCTTATGTGCCCAGCATCGTAGTCAAAGATATACTGTCCCAAGACCCAGATGGGAAAAGGGGCAAATGGATAGCAGTGATCCTAGAGTATGACCTTGAGATAAAGCCCACCAAACTGATTAAAAGTCGGGGCTTAGCTAAATTAATGGCTGAATCAAACCTACAAGCCCTAGACATTAACATGATAAATACCTTGGATGAGCAACAAGAATTGCCTGATCTCACCGTTGAGGAAAAATTTTAGAGCTCTCCTTGGTATTCTGACATTCTGTATGTGCTTACGCACCTCAATGCCCCTCCCAGATTATCAAAGACCAAGGCCATATTCTTAAAGCTAAAGGCCATAAATTACTGCATTATGAATGAAAACCTTTACTGGAAGAATCCTAATGGCCTATTGCTTAAATGTTTGCCTGAAAATGAGGCAGAGAGGGTTAAACGAGAATTCCACGCTGGAGAATGTGGAGGCCACCTGAGTTGGAAAGCCACTACAAAAAAAATACTTAGAGCTGGCTATTATTGGCCCACACTATTCAATGATGTTCATAAAATGATAGTCGCTTGCCACAAATTTCAGATCTTTGAGGGCAAAAGAAAACTCCTCCCGTTACCCCTACAACCCATCACTGTTGAAGGTCCCTTTCTGCAATGGGGCCTAGATTTCATAGGGGAAATTCACCCTGCTTCTTCTGCTCAGCACAAATGGATCCTAACAGCCACAGATTATTTCACTAAGTGGATAGAGGCCGTGCCCACTAGGAATTCCACAGACTCAGTCATCATTAGTTTCCTAGAAAGTCACATCCTCTCTCGGTTTTGCTACCCAAGGAAAATAATCACTGATAATGCTACTGCTTTCAGATCCAAAAATATGGTTGGTTTTTGTCACAGGTACCAAATAGCACTCGGTCATTCAACTGCCTATTACCCCCAAGGTAATGGATTAGCCGAATCATCAAACAAGAGCCTGGTGATCATCATCAAAAAGCTGCTGGAGGAGAAAAAAAAATCATGGCATAATAAGCTAGTACATGCTTTGTGGGCTGACAGGCTTACAACAAAAAAGTCCATTGGCATGTCCCCATTCCAGCTTGTCTATGGAACAGAAGCAGTATTCCCTACCAGCCTTGGGATACCAGTGATAAAAATAGTCCAGGAGATCCAAATAGAAGAAGACAACATGGTGAGGAGAATAAATCAGACAATCCATCTCTAGCAAACAAGGGAAGAGGTCTACAACAGAGTAGTGAAGGTTCAGGAAAACATAAAGAAATTGTTTGACAAAAGAACCAAAGCTACTAATTTCAAAGTTGGAGATAGGGTTCTGAAGTGGGATTCAATGAGAGAGGATAAAGGAAAGCACAGCAAATTTGACAGTTTATGGCAAGGTCCATACCTCATCCAGGCCAATGTGGGTCCAAATGCTTTCTTCTTACAAGAACTAGATGGTACAGAGCTGTTTGGGGGTCCTGTCAATGGTAGGATGCTCAAACACTACTTCTGCTAATTCACAATTTCCATTTTCATTTCCATTGTACATACCATTGCAGCTTTTTATTTTCAAGAAAAAGAAAAATGTTTCAAAAAATAGAGGAAAAGGGGAGGTTCAGACATGCTTAAAACATGAACCTCTGATGTGCAAAAGATTGGCTCTAATAAGCTCAAAACCTGAGCCAAAGCAAGTAAAGCAGCTGGTCCTAACATGCTCAAAATCTGGACCAGCAAAGAAGAAAGAAGAATCAGCTCTAACATGCCCAAAACCAGAGCTGAGAGAAGGAAAGATGTTTCAAGTTCAGATCCCAAGCCTTCACAGTTTTGTTTTCAGTTTTCTACAAGTTTTTGTCCTTGTGCAACTGTTTTTATGCCTTGGATCTACAGCAAGTCAGACAGTCTAATCCTGGCTTGACTTTTTTTCAATTTCTGTTGTAGAATGTAGAGAAGAAATCTGTTGGACAGATTAATCCCAGCAGATATTATATTAGGTAGAAAAACGTATGAGACCAACAGTCTAATCTGGTCTCATGGAGCAATAAGGGTAGGTTTAGAATAGGTTTATTTTATGTTTGCAAAAATAAAAAGATGTAAAGGGTCTACTAGCGCAAATGCACCCTGGAAGAAGAAAAAATGTTAGGATTGTAGTATGGGTAGGTAGATTTTTGGAGAAAGTTTTCTGTTGATGTAGTGTTTCCTATTATGCCAGCTTATCAAAGAAAGAAAGGGATGTGCCAAGCAGCAGGCCACTGGCCTACTCCAAATATCTATTCTCTGAATTCTTGACTCCTTCAAGAAGGAGCCATCCCCATGTGGAGCCACTGTTAGCCCCCTATAAATTTTTGACAAAGCAAAGCAGGGGGCTAAATTTGTTTTCGAGTCCTCAAGGAATGCATCTCCCCGCAGACACATCATCCTTGAGGTCTCCTATGCCTTTGCCTTTGATGAATTTCCCTCTGCAGAACTCTCCATGTGGCCCCTCTCTTCCCCTTCGCAAAATCCCTTTTCCATCCCAATTTTTCCCCATTTTCCCCTTTGAATCCTACCCTTACCCTTGGTTTCCTCAAAATTCCCCTCTGTCTCTCTATCGTTACCCTTTTTAGGCTTTAAAATGCAATAAAAAGTTTAAAAACCCACTTTAAACATTATATCAGGCCTAGCCCCTTTCCCGCTTAGCCCCGCACCTCTTCCTCCACGTGATCCGGCGCCGGAACCACCCGCCAGCACTACAAAGCGCCTATCTCCAATGTGTATCAGGTGCAACATCGACCGTTGATCTTATTGATTGGACGATGATCGTTAACCCCACAACCTTCTGTGTTTTCCCGTTATAACCCCGACAGGGCAATCGTCGTTCATTTAAATTGTGATCTGACGGTCCGGAGTCCGCCTGCCCCTGTGGTCCCCACACGCGCTCGTCCGAAACAGCCCGGTTTTCATCGCACCACCATCTGAGAGCTGGCGGTATTTTCCCATCGGCCAGTGATTCCATACAGCGATTGATGCATGGCTCCTGTACAATTTCAAAACCGCTTGTCCATCGCGCATTAACTTTCGACTCAGGATGCCCAGCGATATTGTTGAGAACCGTTGGATCTGGAGCGGCTCATCCAACGTTTGTCGCTCCTCGAAGCCACGCGTAGTTTAACTCTTGATCATCGTACACCTGGCCCACCATTCGTCGTCTTCCGTTGTGTTTCCCACCGTCGATCTCCCGTGAGATCTGATGGTCCAGATTGGTCTCCTCCCCACTATTGACCATTCCGCTGTCAACCGGTTCCGCCACATCACCTCCACGTGTCCACCGTACGGTCTCCCTCCCGTCTTACATATTCATTCAAAGGTCGGAGATTCAAAGGTTTTTCGTTCGTTTTTCCTCCACGCCACCTTCTGACTTTAGTCTTCATCGTTTCCACCACACTGCAGGTCATTCACGATAGTTTCGCCATCAAACCAGTCCGCATCATCAGTCTAGCCACCCCATTGCGTCCACCACCCCCATTGTTTTCTTAACATGTTTTCATATTTTGCAGGGTTTTCAAAGAGGCGGAAAACCGCCATGGTGAACATTTACTTCTTTAATGGCGTATTGCGCAGACAGAGAGTTAAATTTGGAAGCTGGTACTACAGGGAATGTCAAGAAAGGTGGCGTAAGTATAAATTCCATCAAAGGACAAAGTTTGAAACTTCGCAGACCTTTTTCCCGTGCCATCAAAGCTCATATCCTACAAAATCGAGGCATTTATGGAGCAGAGGTAAAAACCAACTCAAGATCAAGGATTCCAACATTGGAATTGAGTGTTTTAAGTTTAATACAGCATCTTAGAGGCAAAGCACCAGATCAATGATCCCACAGATCATGCAAAGGTACAACACGCAGAAATCAATGCATATCAGGGGTTTATACAGCAGCAGAATGTTTTTCCCTCCATGAAGGACAGAGCGCCCATGTAGTATTCAATCTATGCCGTGTTCTGGAGAGATTTCCTACCCTGGAATAGCCCTAGTACTATTAGAGCATTTACTTCATCAGTATGGCAGATTTATTTATCATTTATTTTCCTATTGTTTATTCACCAATAGCACCACACAGTATTGCAGTCAAAACACTTGGGAGTCATATCAGAATAATCCACAGTCTGAAAAGATCATTCGTTCACCCAAAGAACACCAGATATTAATGCACAGGATCTATACAGAATGGGTTTCGGCACTCTTTCTTTTTAGAAGTTTAATACTGCATTTAGTTCTCCACCTACCTCCTCCGCTCCTCCGGAGCTATAAATTCATGAAGAACTCATTGTAATGTTGGTTGATGAGATATCAGAGAATTGCAAGCAGCTTCTCTTGAGACACAGTCTCTATGTAAAGACTGTAAGATAGGTGGAAAGAGATGTTTTCAGACTGAGTACTCAGCCATTGGCATATTTTACTCGATTTGTGTTGTTATTTAATATGACAAGCACGTTTCTTTGGATCCTGATCTGAAGCAGCGGTGATGTTTTCCTATCTCTGTGTTTATAATCATTTCATTTCGTTTCTATTGGCTTGCATCAGAAGTTTGGCATATGATTTACCCTTGTTAGGTACCCTATGTTGCTGCTCTCCTTGCCATTTATGTTTCTCTTCTGAATGTATTATCTAAGGAGTGTTTTCAGTTGGTTTAACCAGTGCAGTGGATGTTATTGCCTACTCTCTGATGTATGAATTAAATGATTTCAGTTTCTTAGATGCTTCTTATTATAGATTCAGTTGGAAGATTTGGGAACACTAGGGATTAGTGTGAACCCTGTCCACTAGGATCCTTGTGCGACCTGCTGATCTGTAATTTTGTGCTCTGAAATCTGTGTTATCTCCTCCCCTCCTACTTTCCATATCACATAATCATCTTGAAGATCCTAAGTTCATATGACTAGCCCAATTGAAGGCATGCCTATTGAGTAGCAAGCAAATCCTTTCCTGACTCCATTGCCCAATGGTTTTGAATATTTCCTGGAATGTTTCACCTATGCCTTATCCCTCTTTGCTCGTCCTGGTCTTACGTTGAACTCTTCTTTCCTGATAACCAGCAACCAAAACAAACAAATCAAACAAACAAACCTTGTGCCTACAACTAGCCTAACATCTTAAACTTTGAACTTCATTGACATAAACCTTTGCTCATATAGAGAGATCCCTCTCTAGACCCAGGAGGGCTAGATCCTGAGGTCTGAAAGTGGTTATGATGTTGTCTCATCTTTTGGTCTTGCCAATCTGGCCAAAACATGGGAACCCCAACATTACTGATCATAAAAACTTTACAATAGCAGTAGTGTAGAATAAAATCCTCCAACTCTGTATTCTTCAAAGTTCTGCCTATTAATAGGCTTTAGTCCCCTTACTTTGGATCTACCCACGTGGCTAGATCATCGAACTACTTGTGTTGGCACCTACCTTAACAAGAAACTAGATACTTGGGAATGAAAAAGACACCTAATGACTTTATGACTTAGAGACCTGTTAGGACTCTTCCTTTTATTTATTACATCTACTAACTGAAAAGAAATCCTATTTACATCGAAGATGGTTATGTGCTTAAGTGGAACTAACCATGATTAAGGCCTTACTTCCTCCACTAAATTAGGAAAACAGTCATCCTATTTTTAAGAAAATGGTGTCATGATATTTGTTGACTGTGTTTATGTTGAGCTGGTGAAATAGAAAAAAAAATTGAAGACCAAAAATCTGTTGGAATTTTCCACTGATACTCTTAAAACTCTCCACGTGGCTAGCTAACCTCCAATGAACCTTTAAAACACCAAATTTCTACTAAATGTTGCTCACTACAGAAACAGGGGAAATCAAGGCAATTTCGTAGCATGATTTTGTAGAAAATCCAATTCACCTATCTATGCCAATTGTTAGCCTTCTTTTCTGATTTGGAGATGTTTGTTGGACAAAATAGGCTAAATACAAACTTTCTCCCTCTTTGATTTCAACCGAAACTGTGATTTTGAACAAAAAGTCACCTACAGGGATTTCGTAGAAAAATTTGGGCTTCAAGCTTGGGATTCACTACGAAATTGCCTAATTAGAAAAAAAATCAAAATTTTCCCTTTTCTTCAAAATTTGACTTTAAGATCTAGAAATTTTGATTTCTGAGTGCTACAAAATTGTCAAAAATATGTTATGTCTACTCTTCAATCTTTGGGAACTTCATCTTTTGCAATAGGAGGCTGAATCTCTTCAAGTTAATTTATAACTATGATTTTAAGGCCTCTTTTCTTTAGTTCTGACTGTATGATCTCCATTTTATCCTCTAACTCTTTCACCTATCTTTTGAGCTTTAACCATAAATTTTCGTTTCTGGTGTGCTTCATTACCCTTCTCAAAGGAAGTGTCATTTTTAGCAGCTTCTTAGCATTGGTTAATGATTCATCATATTGGTTTAATTGCTCATTTACTTCTTCTTTGAAAAATTCCATCATCTTTCTGTCTACCTTGGCTTCCTGCAACTATAATCTGATCTCAATGACCTCTTCTCTGGCCTCTCTTAGCTGCTCTTTTAGTACCTACACTTCAGTTTTTTCCACCATCTTCTCTTTACCTTGAATTTGCATAGTGACCTCCTCTGATATTGGAGACAAATCAATAATAGCTTCTATGGTATGTTTCTTGCCTTTGTCAGAATCTCTTGTCTTCTTATTTTCCATGACACCCTTTGCAAGTTGCAGCCTAGTGAGTGGTTTCCTTGGCTGAAAGATGAAACATGCATCTTCTCCTACAAAATCAAGATTTTTAGAAGTCATGCCTTTCTTTTTCTTCTTGTCACCTTCAATATCTTTAGCTCTAACCACTGGAGACTCCTCAATATCTATAGCTTGACGGATGTCTTCAAGGTTTCCCTTTCCACTTTTTTGACTTATGGTTATCCTTTTGTGGCCTTTCTTACTGATCCTTTTTTTTTTGCTTATAGGTGAAGGCTGTGGGATTTCTGCCTCTTGTGCAGGTTCTGTTTCAATATCCATTGGCTCTATAATGGGTTCTATCTCTTCTTCATTTACACCCTCTCTCCTAGATGCAGATTTATCATTTTTATTTGATGGAGTATATTTTGACTTTGGGGTTTTCTTGGGTGTCACTGAATCAACCTCATAACCACCGAAGAAAAGAAAGGTAGCCTAGTCTCTGTTTAATCTCTTCAACTCCTCCAGCACTAGGATTTTAATAAAAACATGGTGGAAAATTGATGTCTCACTGCTTTCTTCCCTTGCCTGAACCTTGTCAGACATTTTCCCTAAGCTCCTAAACAAGATGAAGGGAAGATCAAGATACTGCTTACCAGTGAAGTGAAATAAAAGCATGAAATGGTACAGGTAAAACATATGAAATCTCCCCTCACAAGTAAAGCACTTTTGAATTAAAAATAACAATTTCTAGTAGATGACTTTCATGTAGCTCCTTGGAATTCCAGATTCCATGTCATCTCCAATGTGTTCTAGTTTTACAAATTCATCACAATTCTGCATATTGAACTTAGTGGCTTTCAACCACTCTTCACCCTCCCTTGGTATCTCTTGGCTTAATAAATGGTCTCAAGTGACGCTGTAAAACTTAGAACTCCCACCTTCGAAGTTGTGCCTAAGAAAATTACTGCAAAATCCTTTGATACCTGAGCATGAAAACCTTATAGTTTTTTACAGAATTTTAGGCATCCAACATTGTTGAATTCTTCCACAAAGCTAGGGTTTTCATTGAGTATCTTAAGTTCTATGGGTTCATATCTCTCACAAGAACCCCCCCTTTTTTTTCTTCTTCATGGCCATCCTCTTTTATACCCACGCTGCCTTATTGAATTGTGATACATGTAAGGAAAAATACTGAACAACAAGCTACTTGTGGTGGGACTAGACTCTTCAAAGATGATAATCGGTTGCTGCATAAAAATCTCGAAGGGAAGATGACAAAGAGGTGCTTTGGAGATAATTTTTAAAAAATGAAATTAGAATGTGGAGAGAATGATGACAAATGGGAGGGGTGAAAGGTAATGATGGATGGCACTTACGATTTTGCATGCTTGGATGACTATCATAACCAATTACATGACCTCACCTTTATCCTAAACTATTAGAAAATTCACAGCTCATCATCCTCTGTTTTGGTGCAGAAAAACATGATTTCCCAACGTATTCAGTTATAAAACTGGCAGATTCGCTACGGATTGGTCAGGTGATTCCATAGAGAAATCTACTTGTTTGCATTTATATTTGTTGCAGAACCATGAAAAAAGAAAATAGATGGCCACTACCTCAATTTGAAATAATGCATGTGAGCCTAAGGTGGAATGTGATAGATTTGACTGAGTTGACATGACAAATGTAGTATTCTAGACTTAGGATAAGGACCCTTTCATGAGTTTCTCATCAATTTCATGAACCAAATTTATGAGACAAAATGAAACCTAGGTTAATGACCCTATCAAAAAAAATAAAAAATTATGTGTAATAACAAGGAACACAAGTCGATGTAATAAAAGCCAAGAAAAAGCAAGATGAACAAGATCGGGTACTATCAATATTTTTTCCTAAATGTATAAAGAAGCATCCATTAAAGGAATGTCCTTTAGACAGTTTTCAGGTTTGTGGACTTTGTATAGAAAACCATTCAACTAATAATTGTCCAAAGCTCAAGGAATTGCAGGTAAACTCAATGGAAGAGGAACAAGGGATCGGCTCTCTCTACTATTTTGCACCTAGAAGACCTTGGTAACCACGGTTTACAGGTATGCCTCAAAATTTACCTCGGCAATTTACTCAACAAATTCCTCAGAATTATCAATATCTTGCTCAATCCTCATGGATTTCTCCTATGCCATGGCAGGCTTGGCCTCCACAGCAAATCCAAAACCAACCTCCACAAATTTGGCGAGGATATGCTTATGGAGCCTGACCTCCTCAAAAAATTTATCCTCAATAGCCATATCAACAAAAATATCAATCTTATTCTCAACATTCATATCAACAACCATAACCTCAACAATCATTCCTGTATCAAAAATTCCCACAACCCCCTCAATCAAACCCATTTCCACAACAACCATTATCTGCACTGACTAACCTCAACAGTTGCAGCTGCCATCTAACCAACCTTGACCTAGGCAAACTTAATAACCAGCTCAACCAGTAGCAAATCCGAGTAACAAAGTGGAAATACCAATTTACAATATTAAGGAAGTGACTTCATACTCCATCCTTCCCATTCAAAACATCCACTTAAGGTCTGGGAAAATTTTACAAAATACTCTCCTGTGATTATAGAAGAACCAGTTGAAGGGAAAAATCCTAAAAAACAAGATGAATAACATCAAATTCAAAAAAATATAACAATAACAACTCAAACACCTCCTTTTCTGGAAAGGTTAGTAGAGAAAAAATCTATAGTTCCTCTTCCTGAATATGGTATTTTGGATGAATTGAAATTTTCTTATGTTAAAATTCCTTTATTGCATGCTATCAAAGATATTCCTATCTATAAAAAAAGAAATTAAGGAATTGTGCATCAAAAAAATTGGTAAAATAAAGAAGGATCCACCTACAATTCATGTCATTGGGAAATTATTCAGTCTAATGTCAACAAATACAAAGGTTGAGAAATATGTTGACCATGGAATACCTATGGTAACAATTTCAATCAACAATTTCTCAGTCTCAAAAACCTTAATTGACTTAGGAGATGCTATCAATGTCATGACAACTAAAACTATGAAGTGTTTAAACTTGCCCAATATCCGACCTACCACTACAATTTTGGAACTAGATGATAGATCCAAAGTAGTGCAGAAGGAGTACTTGATGACATCATTGTTTCTTTAGATTCATGGGAATATCTTGTAGACTTCCTAGTCCTGCAACCAAAGTCAAAATTAGGAGGCCATCCTTTAATTCTTGGCATACCATGGTTAGCCACGGCAGATGCCTTCATTGGATGTAGATCATGAAGTATGATCATATCACACAGAAATTAAAGGAAGCACATAACACTCTATCCTCCTGCTCAATCTCCATCTTTATTATCATGGCATGATGAAAAAAAATAAGAAACTTAGTCTATCTTAAGCATAAATCAATCCTTTGATTTTAGAGAAGAGGATAATGAGGACTTAATGGATCTTTTCATTTTGGAACGTGATATTTCTGAGTAGCTTAGAACCATCCAATATGAAGCTGCAAGTCAAATTTTGAATCAATTTTTTTAGGAAAATTGCACTATTAATTCATTACAAACATCATTTGAAGCTATTTTTGCTGTTAACTCAGTCACAAATTGTCAAAGTAAAATAATTCAAATTAGCCACGAAAGGAATCTTAATATTGGAAACAATTTATAATCATCCCAAGAAGAAAAAGTAGTTTCACTATTAAATAAATACTCAAAATATTTGTTCTTGGGATTATACATATATGCAAGGAATTCATCCAAAGACATACATGCATCACATTTACATAGATGAAAATATAAAACCTATAAGACAACCACAAAGAAGAATGAATCCAATGGTGAAAGAGATAATAAAAGAAGAATTGCAGAAACCCTTGCAGGTAGGTTTTATCTACCCTATCTCAGACAGTCAATGGGTTTCTCCCTTAGACATGGTCCCCAAGAAAAATTGAAAATGGAGAATCTATGTAGACAATAGGGAATTAAACAAAGCAACACTTAAGGATCATTTTCCACTACCTTTCATTGGTCAAGTTCTAGATTCATTAGCAGGGAAAAATTACTTTTCTTTTTTTGATGGATTTAGCGGTTATAATCAAATTAAGATAGCATTAGAATATTAGGATAAAACCACATTTACTTGTCCTTGGGGTACATATGCTTACAATGTGTTACCTTTTGTATTATGTAATGCACCAGCTACTTTTCAAAGAGCTGTCCTGGCCATTTTTATTCATCTTATACAAGAGATGTGTAGAAGTTTACATGGATGATTTCATTATTTATGGAAATACATTTGATGATTGTTTAAACCATTTGGAAAAAGTATTGCAAAGATGCATTGACACTAATATACCTCTAGCAATGAGAAATGTTTTATGATGTTAACTGAAGGGATAGTGTTGGGACACCATGTTTCATCTTTTGGAATAACGGTGGACCCAGCAAAAATACACATAATTGTAAACTTATTACCACCAACAACTCAAAAGAAGTAAGAATTTTTCTGGGTTATGCAGGTATTATCGAAGATTCATTGAAAAATTTAGTAATATGGCCTTCTCTTTGTTTAAATTTCTTACAAAGGATATAGAGTTTCAATGGAACACTGATTTACAAAATGCAATTGAGAAACTAAAACAAAAATTGTCCATAGCACCAATTCTTAGAGGACCAAATTGGTCATTGTCATTTCACATATCCACATATGCATCAGATACAGCAGTAGGAGCATCATTAGACCAAAAAGAGAACCAACTACACTATGCAATCTATTTCATTAGCAAGAATTTAACCCCATCTAAGTTTAATTACACTCTTACTGAAAAAGAAATTCTTATTGTAGTACCTGTAGTAAATAAATTCATACATTACATAATAAGATATGAAGTGTTCATTTATACTGATCATTCAACCATTAAATTTTTAATGAATAAACCCATTACTAATGGCAATATTACTAGATGGTTGTTATTGATGCAGGAATTCAACATTAGTATCCTAGATCGACCTGGAAGGGAAAATCAAGTGGAAGATTTTCTATCTCGACTACATACATTTGGTGAGATTGTCCATGTTTCATATAAATTTCCTGATGAACATTAATTTGCAATATCATTTATAACTCCATGGTATGCTGATATAGCCAATTATTTATCAACTGAAAAACTACATCCACACTTTACATCAAGAGAAAATAGAAAATTAATTAGAGAAAGTTCTAGATATACATGGCTTAATGGAGACCTCTTTTATACTAGTTTTGATCTAATCATAAGGCGATGTGTAAGACAAGATGAAATAATAGATATTTTAAAATCTTTTCATGATGAGCCTTGTGGTGGACATTTTGCAGATAAGAGGACAATGTACAAAATACTCAATTTGGGGTATTATTGGCCATCCATCTTAAAAGACTCGAAGAAATATGTCAAAAGTTGTGACAACTGCCAAAGAATGGGAAAACCAGTACCATGTGATGAAATGCAACTAAAGCCACAAGTTCTCATAGAACCATTTGAAAAGTGGGAACTTGATTTTATTGGCCCTATTAATCCACCGTCAAATGGAAAAAAGTACATCCTAGTATGTACATACTATGTGACAAAGTGGGTAGAAGAAAAATTATTGGCTAGAGCAACAGAGCAGACGGTGGTTAATTTTTTCTTTGAGGAAATTCTTGTTAGGTTTGGAGTCCCTATAGAAATTGTCACTAGCCAAGGAGCACAATTTACCTCAAAATTGGTTCAAGACATAGCAGATAAGTACAAAATCAAGCATCGCAATTCTACAGCCTATCATCCACAAGCCAATGGAAAAGTGGAATCTACTAACAAGGCTCTTGAAGCAATAATGACCAAGACAGTGAGAATGAATAGAAAATATTGGTCTAAAAAGCTTCATGAAGCTCTATGGGCATACAGAATCACCTGGAAGAACGCAACATGTTTCACACCTTACCAATTGGTATATGGTAAGCAAGTCTTACTCCCTATTGAATTCCAAATTCACACTTAAAATTTGGCAGCTTATTTAGGGATAAACCTAGATGAGGCACAAAAGGAGAGGATAATGCAATTTAATTAGATAGATGAGATCAGACAACAAGCACTACAACATACTCAAATCATTCAACAACAAAGAGAAACATGGCATTAAAAATTCATCAATAAAAATAAATTCAAAGTAGGAGACTGGCATTATTATATGACTCAAAGTTCAAGGACTTTCAAGCCAAATTTACAACACATTGGCTCGGTCCATGTAAGATTAAAGAGGTATATGATAATGGTTCAGTCAGAATTAAGACAATTGATGAAGAACAAATTGCATTTTTGGTTAATGGACATGGGTTGAAGTTATATAACAAGAATATAGACAAATAAACTTTCTTGCATAAAATCAGAGAACAAAATGATATGGAAGTGTTGGGAACACACAGTCAAGTGTCTACCAACACTCACCATTAAAAAAAAACAAAATAAAAAAAAAAAAACAACAAAAAAAGGGAGTTTAGTTGTGAAAATCAGGATATTGGCACAACATAAACTCATAATTCTCACTGGAAAACCAGTTTATGTTGGCTGATCATAATTCCCAAAAATAATATTTCATTTGTTATCTATTTTTGATCAATAATTTAGTTGAAAGAAAAAGTGAAATATTTGAGGACAAGTCTAAAAATAAGCAAGGGAGTTAGGGAAACAAAAACATTTATTCTTTTCTTATGTTTTTCTTATCCTTTTCATCTCAAATTAATCATCATTAAAAATCAATTACTTCAAGCTACTTCAAATAAAATCTATTCAATTTCAAGCTTATTACAGAGAAGGGACATGAGCAGCAACATTATAAAGACAAGTTCATTTATCCACAGAGAGGGACCTAAATAAAAAACATTACGGAGACAAGTTCATATCTCCACAGAGAGGGACCTGAATAGCAACATTACGGATACAAGTTCATTTATCCATGGAAGTGACCTAAGAAGCAACATTAAAGAGACCTGCACTTAATCAAGTTCATTTATCCACAGAAGGGACCTGAAGTTGAATCAAATCAGAAAGGGACCTGTAAAATGAAAACATTTCAAGAGTCAAACAAAGGAAATATTTCAAAATACTACTTCATCTCAAAAGCAACAAAGAAGGATCCTACTTCTACAAAGATACTTCTACATCAAGCTACCATCAAGGAACCAATGGAAAGTTTTGTAACTTAGAAATTTCTGTTTTAATGCTTTTGATTTTGAATTGACACTTGTAATTAAATAGTAGTCAACCTTGATCCATATTTCTATATTTCCATAAAACTATTCTTCACTCTATATATCATTCCATAAAACCTCTCTATGCTTCCATCTTCCTTCAAAATTAAGCCAAAATCATAGAGCAAACCTCCTTTCCTTTCCAGCAAAAACAATGCATTTTGGTAAAAAAGAGAAAGAAGGAAGTGTGCTCTACAAATGAAATGAGGAGGGGTTAATGTCAAAGTAAATCATTACAGTAAGGACGATACTTTGTTTTAAAAATGACCCTGAAGTGGTCATTTAAAAACAATCTTTCAGATACACATATGGGAAATATGATCGAAAATATTGTATGCAAGAGGTTGTAGAAGAAAGTCAAATAGAAATATCATGAATTGATTTCATGACTGCAAACAGGACAGTATTGAATCATCATAAGAAAAATGATTATCTTAATATAACCTCATTGCATTCTCTTCATAAGGACAGCCTTGTTCTCATCATAAGAAACCTGGAGTATTGTTGCAAAAAGCCAAAACAAATGACATTAGAATGTTTTAAAAAAAAACAACCAAGTATTCATTTATGATCTCAATATAAATGTCAAACTATTGCAAAATATAAATTATATTTGAGAATTTATTATATCCATACATGCTAAATCGTATTATCATAATACAAGGTTGTTACATATGACAAACTTATGTCATGATGAAACTATTAAGAGCAGCATTTCAGCAAAACAGAGTAATGATGAAATAAGAAGCTTGTATAACTCAATGATGCATAAAAAATGATTTGAAAGGGTCGTAGAGGTCTACCTACTGTTCAATGATAAAACAAGAAGTATGTACACTTCAAAGATGAATTAAAATGATGAGCATGGGTCAGAGAAGTCTATGGGAGTCATAAGTGTTTAGAATTGAGTAAAAAGAGAGGCAAAGAGGCAAGTATTACTTCACACATTTCAAAATTTACCCAGGAAACTAATGGGCTCATAAACCTCTATGAAGCCGGTCTTTGTTAGAAGTTAAGCAGAGAAGCAGGAACAGTGTTGGAATAAATCTGCCCAGAGATTTGAACCAAAAACATCACATTTAAGCCACGGGAACTATAACACAGTTGAAATTTGAAAGGAGAGGCTACAGGCATTGGAAAATGAAGCTACCAAAACGAAGCAAGGGACGGAATTAGTTGTTTATATATCATTTTTTTAACAGTCCTCAAGAAGTTGAGACTCTTTTAAAACAAAATGACTGTAGAAAATGGAATTCAAGGAACACATCAGTTATAGTTCATAAATTTATTCGTCATTCTCTTTCAGGTAAGAGATCCCAAAAATTTCAAAATAGGAAATCTGAATCTAAGCCTGCAAATACGAAATTGGTGACAAAAACTTATCATTGCAACGTGTCAACAGACAGTTCATCTCAAGGATTTGGAAATCACTTGATGGATAGAATGCAGGTAAGAACTCCGGTTTTGTTAAGTTCGACAAATTTATAAGAAAACAAATACCTCGCACTAAGTATGGAAGACTCATGAAAACTCAAGATCCCAGAAATAGGATGAAAATTGATTTTAAATTTTTTCACATAACCATTTTCAAAATTGATTTTTGCTTTCAAACGCATAGGAGCACCATTTTCAAAAATTTTACAAACATACAGGAGCACCATTTTCAAAATTGAATTTTGTTTGCAAACACACAGGATAAAATAGAAAGGTGTGTGTGATTTGAAAGCAACACCAAATCGACCTCAGCGTCAAAGAAATCCGGTATGTATAGAATGCATTTTTCAAGGTATTACTGAGTTTTTTTTTTAAGAAAAAAATACAGAGGGACAATGGTGAATTATTTCAGTACTTTGTTGAATTTCATTCTAATTTTCCCTGGTAAACAAAAATCCTCGTTTTTAAACCCAGAAATCCAAACTCAAGACAAAAGGAGAGGTAAAATTTGTGTTTACTGTTGAAAATGAAGTTATCATTTCATTGAGAAATTTCTTAACCTGGGCATCTATATACAAAACAGTCTCTTCCAAATGGAAAGAATAATTTAACCAATGAAGTGGAAACATGGCAATATAAAAGAACTTCAAAAGGAAGTTCTATTCGAATTTCTCCACAAATTCAATGGGTACAATAGTAATATCACAGAGGAAATTTTGGCAAATTATAAAAAAATAGAAGATAGTGATAGGAGATATTAGTATTCCTATAACAGAGGATTATATATCACTTTCGACAGGATTATTTCAAACAGGAGAGAGATATCATAGGGGAAAACATTTCCAAGGAAAAGACTGGAATTTCTTCTTGAAAATTTCCAAGAAAGCAACCTTCAATTGGAAGAATGGAGTCATGAGAGAATGGTTTCAAGAGCCATGGAGAGAACTTATCCTCATTATCTAGAAATACCTCACATGTGATGGAAGATATAGTGTGGTACATATGTACCATATTAAAATCCTCCAACATAGCAAGGGAGATAACAAGGTTAATCTTCCATATTTATTTACAATGAATCTATTAAAGATGATTGAAGGTGTCAAAGTAAAAAGTGATAGGAAAAAAACAAGTTATTACCACCATGGACTGATAAAAATTCTTGTTGAACATCATATGAAGAAAACAACAGTGGAAACTTGGAAAAGTTTCCTCAAGAGGAATGACTTCATAAGAAATCATGAAGAAGAAGAACAGTCAAATGTAGCCTTTAAGGATAATACACAGTAAAAATTTTCAAAAGAGGTAATGTGCACATCTTCTAACCAAAAAACAAGATCAAAGAAAAAAATGCAATTGGAAAGTTATGAAAATGGAAAACCATTTGTTTCTTTTCCTAAGAAATCTAGAAAGAAAATAATCGAATAGGTTAAGACAATGGAGGAACCTCATGTTAAGATTCTAGACATAGATGAACAAGAATATTTTAAAGAGTTGTCCATTAATGAAGCACATAAGAAGAAAATGTTGGAAGAGGAGGAACCTCATGATAAGATCCGAGACATGGTTGAACAGGAAATTTTTTAAGAGTTGTAAATTGATGAAGCACAAAAAGAACAAAGAAACTAGAAAAGCAAGCAAATTAAAAACTAAAAGAAATAGAAGACAGATGGTATGAGGAAGAGGAAAAAGAGGATTCATCCTCTTATTCTCCATATGATAAATTAAGCAAGAAAATTTTAAAAATAGCAAAAGAGACTTATGGAGAAACTTCAAAACTAGCCAAGGATGATGAGACAAAACAATTGGAAGAATTGAAAGCAAAGCTTCAAGTGGCAAAGATAATGGAAAGACATCTAAAGACAGAAAATGACATGTATAAAATCCAAAAAAACAAGCTTGTGGAAGAAAACAAAAAACTTATAGAGAAGGCCAGGAATCTTGAGAAACATAATGTGCTTATCTCAAAACAGACCTACAGATGGCTAAAGGAAAAGAAGAACTCGTAATACAAGTATGAAAGGAAAAAATTAAGGACTAAAATCTATAAGGTGGGGGAAAGAGAAGCAGAAGGGATAAAGGCTCTCCTACAGGCAACCTGGGTAGAGGCATCAACATCAACACCCAGCAAAATAAAGATATACAAGAGGATCAATCAAGCATGAGGACATGCTTCATGCACAGCAAGGGGGAGTGTTGGTCTTTGATTTTGGCTTATTTTTGCCTTACATATTTCATCATTTACCATATTTTCCACCATTTTATTATCATATTCACCTCATTTTTCCTCTTTATTCACATCAAGGTATTTAAACTATGTATTTTAATTATTTTAGTGTTTTTATCAAAATTGAGCATGAAAATTAAATTTGGACAAAACTAGAAAAGCTTGTAATGGCTCGTTTGAAGTAATGGTTGCAGGACACCCGGGATCGAACCAAATGTATATCTGGAAACTATGGGAACCAAGGATGGATAAACACTTCTTGGTTCACATCAAAGAGGCTAGATTGAGTTCGGTCAACGTTGGTCAAACTAGACCAGCTATTCAGAAATATCCCCTGTTTTGAGCATGAAATATGGGAAAATTGTGATTTTAAGGGATTTTTCCCAGATATTAGAGATAAGAGTACTGATTTCGAATTATAGGCCATATCTAAGGTTATCATAAATATATTTGAGTGTTTTTAGTCAATTAGTTTCCAAAAACTTGTATAAATATGTGACATTTGAAGAAGGAAGACATCCATTTTAACTATGTGAATTTGAAGACTTTTGCAAATCAGTGAAAGGAGTTGGTTCAGAGTTTCTGGTGCTTCTATTATGCTTAATGGATGATGTTTGATCTAGTTTCCAAATTCTTCTAATCTTATATTCACCTAAAGTGTGTAGCAGAAGCGTGGAGGGCCCCCATTGCTGAGCTTGTGCACTAGTTTCTCATTGTTTTGGTACTTTTAGTTCAATTTTTTGTACTTTCATTTCAGTTTGTTATGCTTTCCTTTAGTATATTCAATTTTTGGCTAAGTTCTTATTGATATGCTTGACAAAGGGATATTATGAATTGACCTCTCGTAAGAGAGCTTGGTATTTATTTTCACCTTCAATAGGCTAGACTTATCAAAGATTGATTATCTTATTTAAGTTTTGATTAAGTTATTATTTATATGTTTGATTGGGATATATTATGAATTGACCCCTTGTAAAAGGGCTTGGTATTTCTTTCACTGTCAATAACTACACTTGTCAAAAATTGTTCATTTTATGTGTGATTGATTTGCTGCTATTTAATTCATTAATTAATTAAGAAAATTGATGATCTGAAGGTGTTAATATTTCCATTAAAAAAAATTTCAATCCTTCTCTTGTATGGGAGAACGAAGCTTGTTTGGCAATAGTACTCAATATTTCAACTAGCTAGGTGTTAAACTTGTAGAATCTGCCTCTAAACCATATATGTTGGAGTGCTTCTAAGATTATGAAAACCGGATTGATAAAAGAATTGATGATCTAATTTGAATCCTTAAATTGGACCAACAATAATATAGGATCCAATACCAACAATGTTTTCATGAGGATGTTTGTAAATACACTAGAAGGGAAAGTTGCATCTGATTTCTTTGACCAACCCCCTAAATCTTTTCCCACTTGGGTTAAAATATGTTATTGGTTTAAATCTAAATATGTGCAGCGAGAGAGAATTGTTGATTGGATGAAGGAATATAATAATATTGTTTTTTAAGTTGGTGAAATGATTAGAGATTTTAATTTAAGATTCACTAAATTATATAATCGAAATTCCAATTTTATTAGACCTCACAGTCACGAAACCTTAATTCCTTATTACAACATTGTTCCACCTTCCTATAAAAATATTCTTGAATAAAATTTTGTTAATAAAATTACATCATCCTTACAAACTTGTTTGGAATTTGAAGACAAAACTTAATAAAGGGGTTTCGCTTGAATGAATTAATTAAAAGTATGGAAAAAAAAATTCTTGCAATTGATGCAAAACATGAATAATAGGGTTATATTTTTTGAGAGGAAGGTCTCTCCATTGGAAATTAATTCATTACTTCCTTCATCCTCTCAACCTACCCCTGTGACATCCTCGCCTAATAATTTTCTTATAAACCGCCCATGGTGTAATGTATGTGAGGATTATCAAATGATAAAGCATGTGAAGTCATGAAATCAAGTGAAGGGAGTATTTTTGGAAAGAAATTGGGACCTCATGTAAGTAATTCCTTTGTAAATTGTTTAGATTGCTTAGAAGAGGATGTTCACATTGTAAATATGCATGGAAAAAATTAAAAACAATCATTATAATTGTAACAATCATAATTATGCCCCTAAGCAATCTACCCCTAAAATTCCTAGTAATGATGGAGTTAACCCTAATCCAAAGGTTCAAGCTACTCCTTATAAATTTACTGAAAAATATAATATAATCAAGGATTTAGCTAAAATAAAATCTAACTCTACACTATTATACTTATCTAGAAATCTTGAGCAAATTGTAAATCTTAAATATTTTCTAGAAAAAAAAAAACCAAAATTAAACTTCCTTGTAACTATCATTGAAATGGAAGATGAATCAAAACCTCTATGATTGAAGTGGTTGGAACCGTAAATAATTATAAGCAACCCAAGAATCCACACTTTTGTGTTTCTATGAAAATATATATAATATTTCTCATTGTTGTCTAATCGATGCGAGATCGAGCCCTAATGTCATTTCCAAGACAATAATGGAATAATTAGGACTATCTTGTACCAATGAAGTGTCAACAGACAGTGACAAAAACTTATAATTGGTGACAAAAACTTATCATTGCAACGTGTCAACAGACAGTTCATCTCAAGGATTTGGAAATCACTTGCTGGATAGAATGTAGGTAAGAACTCTGGTTTTGTTAAGTTCGACAAATTTATAAGAAAATAAATACCTCGCACTAAGTATGGAAGACTCGTGAAAACTCAAGATCCCAGAAATAGGATGAAAATTGATTTTAATTTTTTTCACATAACCATTTTCAAAATTGATTTTTGCTTTCAAACGCATAGGAGCACCATTTTCAAAATCGATTTTTACAAACACACAAGAGCACCATTTTCAAAATTGATTTTTGTTTGCAAACACACAGGATAAAATAGAAAGGTGTGTGTGATTTGAAAGCAACACCAAATCGACCTCAACGTCAAAGAAATCCGGTATGTACATAATGCATTTTTCAAGGTATTACTGAGTTTTTTTTTGAAGAAAAAAATACAGAGGGACAATGGTGAATTATTTCAGTACTTTGTTGAATGTCATTCTAATTTTTCCTAGTAAACAAAAATCCTCATTTTTAAACCCAGAAATCCAAACTCAAGACAAAAGGAGAGGTAAAATTTGTGTTTACTATTGAAAATGAAGTTATCATTTCCTTGAGAAATTTCTTAACCTGGGCATCTATATACAAAACAGTCTCTTCCAAATGGAAAGAATAATTGAACCAATGATGTGGAAACAGGGCAGTATAAAATAACTTCAAAAGGAAGTTCTATTCGAATTTCTCCACAAATTCAATGGGTACAATAGTAATATCACAGAGGAAATTTTGGCAAATTATAAAAAAATAGAAGATAGTGATAGGAGATATCAGTATTCCTGTAACATAGGATTATATAGCACTTTTGACAGGATTATTTCAAACAGGAGAGAGATATCATAGGGGAAAACATTTCCAAGGAAAAGACTAGAATTTCTTCTTGAAAATTTCCAAGAAAGCAACCTTCAATTGGAAGAATGGAGTCATGAGAGAATGGTTTCAAGAGCCATGGAGAGAACTTGTCCTCATTATCTAGAAATACCTCACATGTGATGGAAGGTATAGTGTGGTACATATGTACCATATTAAAATCCTCCAACATAGCAAGGGAGATAACAAGGTTAATCTTCCATATTTCTTTACAATGAATCTATTAAAGATGATTGAAGGTGTCAAAGTAAAAAGTGATAGGAAAAAAACAAGTTATTACCACCATGGACTGATAAATATTCTTGTTGAACATCATATGAAGAAAACAACAGTGGAAACTTGGAAAATTTTCCTCAAGAGGAATGACTTCATAAGAAATCATGAAGAAGAAGAACAGTCAAATGTAGCCTTTAAGGATAATACAAAGTAAAAAATTTCAAAAGAGGTAATATGCACATCTTCTAACCAAAAAACAAGATCAAAGAAAAAAATGCAATTGGAAATTTATGAAAATGGCAAACCATTTGTTTCTTTTCCTAAGAAATCTAGAAAGAAAATAATCGAATAGGTTAAGACAATGGAGGAACCTCATGTTAAGATTCTAGACATAGATGAAAAAGAAGATTTTAAAGAGTTGTCCATTAATGAAGCACATAAGAAGAAAATGTTGGAAGAGGAGGAACCTCATGATAAGATCCGAGACATGGTTGAACAGGAAAGTTTTTAAGAGTTGTAAATTGATGAAGCACAAAAAGAACATCGTGAACTTCTTAAGAAACTAGAAAAGCAAGCAAATGAAAAACTAAAAGAAATAGAAGACAGATGGTATGAGGAAGAGGAAAAAGAGGATTCATCCTCTTATTCTCCATATGATAAATTAAGCAAGAAAAATTTAAAAATAGCAAAAGAGACTTATGGAGAAACTTCAAAACTAGCCAAGGATGATGAGACAAAACAATTGGAAGAATTGAAAGCAAAGCTTCAAGTGGCAGAGATAATGAAAAGACATCTAAAGACAGAAAATGACATGTATAAAATCCAAAAAAACAAGCTTGTGGAAGAAAACAAAAAACTTATAGAGAAGGCCAGGAATCTTGAGAAACATAATGTGCTTATCTCAAAACAGACCTACAGATGGCTAAAGGAAAATAAGAACTCGTAATACAAGTATGAAAGGAAAAAATTAAGGACTAAAATCTATAAGGTGGGGGAAAGAGAAGCAGAAGGGATAAAGGCTCTCCTACAGGCAGCCTGGGTAGAGGAATAAACATCAACACCCAGCAAAAGAAAGATATACAAGAGGATCAATCAAGCATGAGGACATGCTTCATGCACAGCAAGGGGGAGTGTTGGTCTTTGATTTTGGCTTATTTTTGCCTTACATATTTCATCATTTACCATATTTTCCACCATTTTATTATCATATTCACCTCATTTTTCCTCTTTATTCACATCAAGGTAGTTAAACTATGTATTTTAATTATTTTAGTGTTTTTATCAAAATTGAGCATGAAAATTAAATTTGGACAAAACTAGAAAAGCTTGTAATGGCTCGTTTGAAGTAATGGTTGCAGGATGCCCGGGATCGAACCAAATGTATATCTGGAAACTATGGGAACCAAGGATGGATAAACACTTTTTGGTTCACATCAAAGAGGCTAGATTGAGGTCGGTCAACGTTGGTCAAACTAGACCAACTATTCAGAAATATCGCCTGTTTTGAGCATGAAATATGGGAAAATTGTAATTTTAAGGGATTTTTCCCAGATAATAGAGATACAAGTACTGATTTCGAATTATAGGCCCTATCTAAGGTTATCATAAATATATTTGAGTGTTTTTAGTCAATTAGTTTCCAAAAATTTGTATAAATATGTGAAATTTGAAGAAGGAAGACATCCATTTTAACTATATGAATTTGAAGACTTTTTCAAATCAGTGAAAAGAGTTGGTTCAGAGTTTCTGTTGCTTCTATTATGCTTAATGGATGATGTTTGATCTAGTTTCCAAATTCTTCTAATCTGATATTCACCTAAAGTGCGTAGCAGAAGCGTGGAGGGCCCCCATTGATGAGCTTGTGCACTAGTTTCTCATTGTTTTGGTACTTTTAGTTCAATTTTTTGTACTTTCATTTCAGTTTGTTATGCTTTCCTTTAGTATATTCAATTTTTGGCTAAGTTCTTATTGATATGCTTGACAAAGGGATATTATGAATTGACCTCTCGTAAGAGAGCTTGGTATTTATTTTCACCTTCAATAGGCTAGACGTATCAAAGATTGATTATCTTATTTAAGTTTTGATTAAGTTATTATTTATATGTTTGATTGGGATATATTATGAATTGACCCCTTGTAAAAGGGCTTGGTATTTCTTTCACTGTCAATAACTACACTTGTCAAAAGTTGTTCATTTTATGTGTGATTGATTTGCTACTATTTAATTCATTAATTGATTAAGAAAATTGATGATCTGAAGGTGTTAATATTTCCATTAAATTTTTTTTCAATCCTTCTCTTGTATGGGAGAACGAAGCTTGTTTGGCAATAGTACTCAATATTTCAACTAGCTAGGTGTTAAACTTGTAGAATCTGCCTCTAAACCATATATGTTGGAGTGCTTCTAAGATTATGAAAACCGGATTGATAAAAGAATTGATGATCTAATTTGAATCCTTAAATTGGACCAACAATAATATAGGATCCAATACCAACAATGTTTGCATGAGGATATTTGTAAATACACTAGAAGGGAAAGTTGCATCTGATTTCTTTGACCAACCCCCTAAATCTTTTCCCACTTGGGTTAAAATATGTTATTGGTTTAAATCTAAATATGTGCAGCGAGAGAGAATTGTTGATTGGATGAAGGAATATAATAATATTTTTTGTTGGTGAAATGATTAGAGATTTAAATTTGCATATATGCATATCTACTAAATTATAATCTAAAATTCCAATTTTATTATACCTACTATCACAACCTAATTCTTATTAAAACATTGTTCCACCTTCCTATAAAAATATTCTTGAATAAAATTTTGTTAATAAAATTACATCATCCTTACAAACTTGTTTGGAATTTGAAGACAAAACATAATAAAGGGTTTCTCAATGTGAATTAATTAAAAGTATGGAAAAAAAAATTCTTGCAATTGATGCAAAACATGAATAATAGGGTTATATTTTTTGAGAGGAAGGTCTCTCCATTGGAAATTAATTCAATACTTCCTTCATCCTCTCAACCTACCCCTGTGACATCCTTGCCTAATAATTTTCTTATAAACCGCCCATGGTGTAATGTATGTGAGGATTATCAAATGATAAAACATGTGAAGTCGTGAAATCAAGTGAAGGGAGTATTTTTGGAAAGAAATTGGTACCTCATGTAAGTAATTCCTTTGTAAATAGTTTAGATTGCTTAGAAGAGGGTGTTCACATTGTAAATATGCATGGAAAAAATTATAACAAAAAAATTAAAAACAATTATTATAATTGTAACAATCATAATTATGCCCCTAAGCAATCTACCCCTAAAATTCCTAGTAATGATGGAGTTAACCCTAATCCAAAGGTTCAAGCTACTCCTTATAAAGTTACTGAAAAATATAATATAATCAAGGATTTAGCTAAAATAAAATCTAACTCTACACTATTATACTTATCTAGAAATCTTGAGCAAATTGGAAATCTTAAATATTTTCTAGAAAAAAAAAAAAACCAAAATTAAACTTCCTTGTAACTATCATTGAAATGGAAGATGAATCAAAACCTCTATGATTGAAGTAGTTGGAACCGTAAATAATTATAAGCAACCCAAGAATCCACACTTTTGTGTTTCTATGAAAATATATATAATATTTCTCATTGTTGTCTAATCGATGCGGGATCGAGCCCTAATGTCATGTCCAAGACAATAATGGAATAATTAGGACTATCTTGTACCAATGAAGTGTCTAGGAACATGTTGACCTTCAATAAAAAAAGAAACCAACCATAGGGGAGCTTAAAAATGTTACAGTGGTTATGTGTACTCACCTTGAATACATACCACTTGAAACATACAAGTTATAGGTATGGTTGTTTAGAAACTATTCTATTATCCTAGGAAGGGACTAGAAATCTCTAACTGGGGGATGCCACTCAATGGATGGTCCTCATATCATTATACCTCAATGGATGGTCCTCATATCATTATACCTAGAGGACCTAAAAATATCATAGTCTATAGAGAGGAAACAATAGTTCCTGATATTGAAAATCTCCCTCAACCCTCAATTAAGTATATAGAATATGATCTTCGAATCTACTCCATTTTTAATGAAGAGGAAGTTGAAAGCGAAAATACTTCCAATGCTCCTCACAATTCGCATCATGTTTTTAAAATGTTTTTTTATGGGGAAGTGGTGCAGGGATAATTTTACAAAATCATTAAGGCAATATGCACACACTTTCTTATAGATTAAGCTTTTCTTGCACTAACAACATAGCATAGTTTGAAGCTCTGTTGCTTGGTTTGAAAAACGCTCTTAAGCTTGGCTAATGAAATATGACTTTCTTTGGAGATTCAGAGATAATTTTAAATTTAATTAAAAAGTTTTATACACTTTCATATAAGCTTATGAGACTATATACCAATTTGGATTTGGAAATTATTACAAAGTTTGATAGTTTTAATACTACTCATATTAATTGAACCATGAACATCATTGCAGATGGCCTAGCCACATATGCTGCAAGCCCTGAAAGATTTGACATGTCCAATAAACATGATTTTCCTCCAGTATTCTTATATAGGCCTCACTGTCATGATATTGAAGAGTCTTGGCAATTTTTTTAAGATGATGATACCTTTTATGATTTTCTTATTAATGAAGTTCAAGAATCCTCCCATATTATAAATTTGGGGAAAAACAAATATTCCAAGGGTCCATTTCATTTTGAAGATGCCTTCTCACCTTGTGATGCATCTAATATTGAAATCCCACGTAAAACTTTCAGCAAATCAACTGATGAAATATACAAGTTATAGGAAATCAAAAAGAACCTAAACTATTATATTTGTTAGAAAATTGTCATTTTGAAGAAACATAAAAATATAAAAAAATATAAAAAATAAAAAAATAAAAAACTATTATGTGAACTTTAAGATATATTTTCTTGGTCTTACAAATACCTAAAATATTTTGATCCAACAATTGAGTCATGTGATCCCTATAAAGAAAATAATTTTTACCTGTAAGACAAAAATAGAGACCTAGAAATCCTTCCCTGGAGGAGACCATAAGGGTCGAATTAGATAAGTTTATCTCCTCTTACATTATTTTTCCAATCAAGTATTTTTGAGTGGGTAGCTAATCTAGTTTTGATAAAGAAAAAGAATGGTCAAATCCGTTTGTGTGTAAAATTTCGTTCCCTTAAAGCTAGTGTGAAAAAAAACTTTCCACTCCCTAACATGGAGTTGATTTTACAACAAGTAGCTAGCTCTAATATGATGTCTCTCCTAGACGGATTCTCCAGTTACAATCATATTTATATTAAAAATAATGATAGACATAAAACTACCTTTACCACTAAGTGGGGAACTCATGCCTTCAATCGAATTCATTTTGGTCTTATTAATGTTAGGGCCACTTTCCAAAGAGACATGAATATAGCATTTGATGAGTTGATTAGAGTCATTGTTCAAGTATACTTAGATGATCTTACTATATATTCAAAGCAACCAACTAATTATTTCCATCACTTAAGAAAAATATTTATTTGTTGTAGAAAATATGGAATATTTTTAAATATTTCAAAATCTATTTTTGGAGCTAAATCTGGGAAGTTGTTTGAACATATAGTCTCCAAATATAAAATTAATATAAAGTAAAATCAATTCAAGACCTACCTCCTCCTAAATCCAAAATGGCATTCAATCTTTAATGGGAAATATAAACTTTATAAGGAGGTTCGTACCTAATTTTGCAAGGATAGTCAAATCTACACATCATATGTTAAAAACTGCTCAAACCTTCCATTGGAATTAATTTGCTAAAAAAGGGTTTCAACAAATGAAATATGTTATCTCGTCAGCCACCATTTTGGCCACCCCAAACTTTACGAACGATTTTATTATTTACACTAATGCTACTGAAGAATTTATTTCTATTATTTTATTATAGAAAAAATCGGTAAGGGCTTTAACAGCCTGTAGCAATTATGATTAAGGGCCTTTTTCACAAAGAAATGAAACATTCATTAATATAAAAACATGCTTATTCTTTGGTAAAAGCTATCGAAAAATTTAGGCAACTAATTATCGGTAAATATACAGAAGTCGAAACTCCTTTGCCAGTGGTTAAATTTTGGTTATCTCAAAATATTATGTCTAGAAAATTATCCAATTGGTTAACTAAAATACAGTAACATGACTTAACAATCCCTACCATGCATATAATCAAAGGGAAAGACATGGATTTTATACTTGCCACAAATTCTGGGAAATTATGAAGAGGTTAAGTCAGAAAAATAATATTTTTTTGAATTATTTTACATTCACGGTGAAGAATCTGAATTACATGAACACCCTTGATAACATGATATCGTTTATTATCTGAATCTCCAAAAATATCCTAAAATCTTAGACAAGATACACAGTATAATATTAATACTAAATGCTTCAAAATATGTATTTATAGGAAACGTCCTATTCAGAAAATCTCTTTAAGTTATCTTGTTGAGATGTGTAGATGACAAATCTAGAAATAAAATTCTTAAATAATTAAATGGTTCTTCTCAACATTCTGATCATGTAGGTGGTCATTTTGTTGCAAAAGATATTGCTTACAATGTTTTAAGGACGAGAGATTACTAGCCTTATATTTTTCATGATGCTTATAAATTTGTGAAATCTATGATGAATGTCAGCGAGCAGCGGGAAGACTGCAATATTCAGCCATGCCCTTGAAACCTATTATCTCAACCCGTCCTTTTATAAAATTGGGATTAGACTTTATTGGACCCATAAATTACATTCTTATGTTTTTCGAAGAAACCCTCCTTCCTAGATTTGCAACTCTTGTTCACATTGTCTTATACAATGGGACTGCATTCATTTAGAATAATTTTTATTTTTTTTAATTAATATCAAACATTCTTATCCTACAACATATTACCCACAAAGAAACGGACTTGCAGAGTCCATAAATAAAAATTTAATTAAAATTCTCATGAAAATCATAAATGATTATCTGAGACAATGGCATACCTTGCTACCTTATTCCCTATGGGCAGACAAAACCATATCCTAATACCCTTTAAGTTAGTATACGTTCAGGAAGTCATCATGCCCGCAGAATTGCAGTTAGCTTCCTTTCTCTTGGCATTTCAAATTAAAGAATTTCAATAATTTGATTTGATTAACATATATCATGCTTAGTAACCTTATATAAACGGCAAAGTATTGTAAAGAAGTATTTTGAAAAAAAAAAAAGAGATAAAGTTGGTATATTTGAGGTAGGTTAAAAAGTATTATTGTGGGATTTTGTGCGGAAGCATATGGAGTTTAAAAAATTGTGGATTTGTAGTTCTGAAATAGTAGTTATAATGGAAAATAATTCATGCCTATGGAAGGATGATAATGGTAGGCTCCTGTCATACCCCACTAATGGAACACATCTAAAATATTATGTTGGCAAAGTATTGTAAAGAAGTATTTTGAAAAAAAAAGAGATAAAGTTGGTATATTTGAGGTAGGTTAAAAAGTATTATTGTGGGATTTTGTGCATGTAGATAAATGGAAACATATGGAGTTTAAAAAATTGTGGATTTGTAGTTCTGAAATAGTAGTTATAATGGGAAATAATTCATGCCTATTGAAGTATGATAATGGTAGGCTCCTGTCATACCCCACTAATGGAACACATCTAAAATATTACGTTGACCTTGCTCCAGGATCAGTTAAATCTTGATCATCCTTCTGCTTTAATTTGAAATGTGAAATATATATATATATATATATATATATATATATATATATATATATATATATATATATATATATATATAATTTTTAAGACATATATATAAAACAAAGTACAGTTGGCTTGGTTGTAGTTTGCATAAAAGATGAGGAAAGGTGATGCTATTCTATTCATTTTAGCAAGATTTAAAATTGATGAGTCTCATATTCATTTTGGAAAAAATTGTTCTTAAATACATATGTTTTATGATGATTTCAAATGTTTAGGTGAGCGAACATTGTTAGTAGTATTGGCATTGATGTAAAAGGTTTTTTTTTATCAATCCAATAGTATTGGCATTGATGTAAAAGGTGTTTTTGATCAATCCAAGTTCGTACACTTGTGAACTACACTACACTATATGTGCTAGAAGATCAACTTTTCATTTTCAATATTAAAGAAGAACTATATTCTATTGGAAGTGAGAAATAATTGACCACATAATGAAATAAAATAGCAAATCTTAATCTAAGAAGTAGTGAGAGTAATGAAATTCTATTTATGATATGAAATCTAAACAAAACACACATACTTATCAATGAAAGGAAAGGCAGCAAAGATGATTATTTCAACTAGTGGAAGCAAGGATAACTTATTTTAAGAAAGAGATAAACTTATAATCTAGGTAAGCAGTGAACACTTAATCTACTTTAATCGAGGAGAGCATTAAATCCAATCAGAATTAGTAAAGCAATAAACTTACTCTAAGAAGGTAATTTTGTTCTATGAAAGGTAAAGAAAATTTACAATATGAAAACATTTAAATTATGTTCCATGAAAGGTAAAGACATTTTACACTATGAAAGTAAACACAATTATTCTATGAAAGAAATGGCAATTATCTAAAGAAGTGATGAATTTATCCAAGAAATCAATACAACTTAACTATGAAAGCAATGACATCTATCTTGAGAATTTTGAGAACTATAAAAATAATTTTGAAGTCTTCAAAAGGTGTGTGTTTATAACGTAGAATCCATTCTTTAATTGAAACCAGCGTATGCCTATAAATGTTGTTCAAGAATACTATGTTATGCAACATAATTAAATATGCCTACAAATGCAAATGAACCATCATATCTTTCAGTTTTTTTTGAACCACCTAAATAAAATTTCATTTCTAACAATTCTAATATGACTTTCAAAAATAGTAAGTCACATCTCAATTTGGAAGTGATGTCCAAAAATAGAAAGTCGTGTCTAAATGATCAAGGATGATCTCAACATATGGAAATCACTTTAAAATTAAATCAATCATGATTATACAAGTCAAGAATTAATATTTTATCATTACTAGTATTATTTGTTGGAAATATTGAGAGGGGAGGGTGAATCGGTATCTCTTTTCCAATTTTTACTTTACCAGACTTTAAGATCACTTAGATAAACACAGAATGAATAATAAGAATAAATACTTTTATTGATCATAAATAACAAGGACTCCAATCCTCTTTTTTACAATAAATCAACTAATATAATAATTATGGCTCCGATGAAGACACAAATATCCAATCCACTAGGCTCCAACATGTACTTTTCCAAGCACCGACTTGGACTTTACGAGGCTCCAACCTTGTCACTATGAGGCACCAACCTCTAGGACTCTAACACCATTGCTTCAGATCTTCAATATGGATTTGACGATTCTTCAATCCAACCACTATCTTCTGCAATCAGCCTTGACCATATATTCACCCTTAACAGTGCCCTCAATCAATCTCCAAAGAACTTATCTCATCAATGAAAACTTTGTCTTCCTAGAAGGTGGCTCCACAACTCTTCATCATGTTACCCAAACAAAAGTACTCAAGGTTACATCATGATGACTTCAATAATGCATCATGGCCTCCAATAATGTTTCCAAGATCAGCTAACAAAGCTTCCCAACAAGATGTCTTCAATAGGATGCTCCAAATGAAGGTCTAATCAATACTCCTAAAAAAATTGATATTCAAATAGGTTGGCGAAGCTCCAAGGATATTCTTCAAGGATGCCTGCTTGGCTCCTCCTAACACCCTCTATTCCTGCCTTCAAAAAGGAACAAATTATGCTTCTATAAATTCTGAAAATCTTCCCTCAAAACAAACAACTCTAAAGTGATGCCAAGATTTGCTACATGTCTGAACCTTCACGGCTAAGTCCAAGCCCTCTACAAGTTTATATCTAAAGTATCGCAGGTTCACTAGCTTGCAAATCTGAGTCTCAATAAATAATTTTCCTTAGGTCTAGAATCTACAAGTCCTCCAAAGGACCAAGGTGTAATTCCACAGGTCTATCCAAGCTACAGTTTCTCCACAGCTATGTATGAGCTACCAAAAGTATATTTGAGTTGATTGTCCACAATTCAACCTTCTTACAGGTGTGAGGTACTAAGGTTATAGCACCGAGTTTAGGTGATTATCCATTGTTCATCCACAAGCAGATTACCCATACACCCATCACAAATATGAACCTCAAAAAGGTGATTGTGTAAGGTTTCGAGGTTATTACAGCAAATATGCTAACCAATTCCAAGTTTCCAGGCTATGTAACTCGAGCTCCACCCATGTGCTTACCATAGATCAGGGCTTAAGTCTGAGCTTAAGCAGAATACTAATCCACAAATCCATAGGTCTGAGCTACACACAGGACTACATTCCTTATCCAAGCTTCTATAGTAAGCTATAGGTCTGAGGGATAAGTATTTTTCTAGAGGTTTGAAGTATGTAATATAGTCCAAGGCTATAAGTATAAGTCTTCCACAGAATTTATAATAGTTCGAGCTCAACAAGTCAACTGAACCTCCACAAGGTGACTATCCACAGCAAGGATAAGCTACAATATTTTAATCTGAACTGAAGTCTGAGGTGTTATGCTGACTATTCACAGTATTGTGGCTTCCAAGGTGAGTCTGAGGTGTTAAAAACTCCACAGATTGAAAGTATTCAACCAATCCAATTGGTGATTGTTCTCCAAACTTGAATGATAACCCTAACACAAGAATCATCCCAAAACAATGAACTTTATATATTCTCGGCCTCCTTGTTGTGTTTATGCCTCCTCTCTAAATTCCGATGATTTTCGCCAATTTTTTTATGATTGAAATGAAGTGTTTGAGCTTATATTTATACATTGTTTGACCATATACAAAAATACACGTCCTTTTGAGAGGGATTTGACTTGCACAAGTAGGCTTAGGTTGGCTAGCATCAAAAAATATAATATTTCATCTTAAAAAAGAATTTTCTCTCAGTCTATGAGGAGTTAGAGGGTGAGTAAGGGCTTGTTAGAAAGGAAAAATGTCCTCTACAAGTATATGCCAATTCTAGCTTCAATTAGGGTCATTTTTCCATTGATAAAATTATATTTTCTGAACTGTCATCATTATTTTATCCATGGAAGCCTTTAGGATTTTATCATTATGATTTTTGCATTCGAGGTAAGGGCTCCTTCTTTAAGGCTTGACATTAATGCAATGGAACTATTAAGATTAGGGCTTCCTTAGGGTATCATGAGCATCATTCAACAAGGCTAGGGTACCTTTTCAATATGTCGCCATGGACATATTCAACAAGGAATTTAGAGCTTTATTGAATTACATTAGGCATCAATAATCTAGTGTTATCCATTGTTTCATGGGAATTATGGCATCATGAAGCCAGGGCTTTAGGGTTTAATCATGTAGCTCGGGAATGCGCAGCATATCCATGCTTATGGTTTTCTCTTAGGGTTTGCATGAGGTTAGGGAAACATCACAAAAGGGTTATCCATGCATCACAAGAATATTTTCCATCTCAACAATGCCATATTGACATCAATGACTACTTTGACCAACAGTCTCTCCCTTTGTCATTGATGGAAGTATTCTTTCCCTTTCAACAATTTCTCCCCATTTGACATTAATGGAAAATGGGGTGCCCAAGTACTCCCCCTATCAAGTTTCTTCTTGATATGTTGCTCCATCATATTTCCTTCATCAATTATAGTTCTCATGATATATATGTTTTTCCTCCTGTCGTGGTTCTCTTCTTTAATGTACTTTCTCCCCCTAAGCCACTACATGCCTCCATGGAAATGGATGAGGTAGATGATCAACCAAATCCCCGTTCCTACATAGAATCCTCTAGCTCTTCTTTTTACTTAAGACAAGAAATATTGTTACCTTGTGATCAAGTGGAAAACATCTTCAATAATGGATGTGTAAAGAAGACATAATATCATGATTTATTCAATGGAATTACTCCCGAGAAATGATTTATAAAGTGATAATTTTCCATGTGTGACTCATCAATGGTTTCATAGGGATATTCATTGATAGCTTCTGCAAAAATAGTCAAGAATCACGAGCTCCCCCTAATAGCATGCATGGTCTCCTTTTTGGAATAATTTTATCATAAAAAAACTTGGAATATCACATCTTTCAAAAGATATACTCATTAGATCAACAACATGAGTTGAAGCCTTGAGTGTTCAAGAGGATTTCTGATCCAATTTGCTTTCTTCTCCACACTTGTGTGACTTTCTTTTCTGGCTTGGTAGTCATTCTTTTAGCTTGTTTAGGTACCCAAGTCAAGTTACAATCATGAGCCATATGTCCAATGTTATGGCATTTGAATCATTCCATCTTGTTCATGAATGAGGAATCATGAATTCTTCTTAAAAAGTTTCTTCTAGGGAGCTTATGTGGACCCTTATATTTGTCTTTGTGGTATGTCCTACAATCCTTTGTCATGTGCCCAAAATTTGTACAAGAATAGAAATAACCAAAAAATATACTTTGGTACCTGGGAGATGGATATTGTCTTGATTTAATTTTGAAGTATTTTTGCCTTAGGATTCTTTGATGATATTCATTGCCTCTTTCATCCTTGATACCTTCCATAGAGTATTACCTTGATGTACTTCTAAGGTAATTTTGCCTTAAAATCCTTTGGTCAGATTTATTGCCTCTTTCATTCTTGACACCATCTGCAGATATTCTTGGAGTAGGGTTTCTTCCAATGTTATATTGACTCTTCTCCTTGCTTTTGGTGGCATCAATATTTATTTCAAGATTTTCCACATTCTTGTTTTCAGGCCAGGAGGTAACTCCAACAAAACTGAATTGGTTTGCATTAAAGGGTGCATACGAATATATACATGGAGGTGAGATTCTTGGGATTCATCTCCCAGTGTCTCTTCAGCTTCCTTATTTTGTATTTACACTATTTTACAATTTCACTGAATCCCTAGGATTAGGTGTCAACATACCCTCCTTAATCTGAAGGGATGTTGGTGAGTCCAAGCATCATTATGAATATTTCAAACTTTTATTTTCCAAGCGCTTTGGTGAAGATGTCTACAGTCTGCTCATTTGCGGAACAATGGCGTAGATGAATTGTCTTGGCCTCAACATGATGTCGAATCAGATGGTATTTTTGTATTGATGTGCTTCATTCACTCATGGAACTTTAGGTCCTTGGCCAACTTTACTACAGAATTATTGTTGATCATGAGTGGAGTTGAATGCATTTGTTTCGTCTGAAAACCTTCTAGAATTTTCTTGAGCCACACAATTTACTTTGGTTCTTTTTTTGCTACCACATATTTTTCCTCAATTGTGGAATCTACTTGAACTGACTTTTTGCATGATCTCTCGGAGATAGCTCCTGATCCAAGACTCATAGTATAACCTAAAGTAGATACCCCATTTTCTTTGTCTCCATTAAATTCTGAATCAAAGTATCCAATCAAGCTGAAGTCGGCCACCTGTGTATACTTGAGTCCCTTTCAAGTACTTTAGAACTCTTTTTGTAGCATAACAATGTCCTCGCACAAGGCTTTTGCATAAACCTGGAGAGGATTCCAACAGCAAATGAGATGTTTGGTCTGGTAGTAGTCAGGTAGATGAGACTTCCTACAAGTTGTCTATACTTTTTTGCATCCTCAAATTCTTTTCCTTCAATGGATGTGATCTTCAATTTTTGTTCCATTGGAGTAGTCAAAGGATTGCACCCAGCCATGCCAAACATGTTCAATAGATATCCAATGTACTTCTTCTGAGAGATGAATATAAACTTAGGATGTTGAGTTACTTCAATACCAAGATAGTAGTGAACATAGCCCAAATCATTCATTTCAAAACCTTTCCTCAATTCCTTCTTTATGGATGCAATATAGCTCCCATTGTTCCCTGTCATCAAAATATCATCCACATACACCATAAGATATACAATTGTTTTTCCAACTTTCTTGAAAAACAAAGTTGCATCATCAATGTCATAATGTTTCAAGTTAAGTTTCATAAGATGCTCAGTTAACTACTCATACTAGTCTCGAGGTGACCGTTCTTGGCCCTTCACAACAAATCCTTCTAGTTTGTACATAAAAACATTATCCTTCATATCGTCATTCAAGAAAGCATTTTTCACATCCATCTGATGGACTTTCCAACCATTCTGAGCTGCCAAGGAAAAGAGTGTCTGGATGGTAGCCCATTTTGTTGTGGGGAAAAATTATCCTCATAATCGACCCCTTATTTATGTGCAAAACCTTTTTCCACAAGCCTAGCTATGTGCTTTTCAAGTGAGCCATCATCTTTGTACTTGTTCTTGTAGACCCACTTGTAGCCAATTGGTTTGGTTCCCAATGGAGGACCAACCAGCTTCCAAGTGCCATTATTTATCAAGGCATCATATTCCTTCTGCATCACTTCATTCCATTCATCATAAGAATAAACTTCTTTGAAGGAATTTGGTTCAAAATTTGTAGACAAATTCAATTCTAAATTATAAGAAACATCCATATCAACAGGTGAACCAGAATCATCTACATCACCTCCATTTTTCTTGGTGGAACTTCATGTTCTTGTCTTTCCAACCTAATCAGAATGAACATTTCCAAGTGTCTTTGTCAGTCATTTTGGAGGACCTTTCTGAGATGGCCCAGGTTTCTCATTTAACTGAGTTGGGGTTGAATCAAGATTCAGTCTCCCAATTCTGTCAATCACATCACTCAAAGTGTCATCCATGGCTAGATCTTCATGTGGCGGAGAGATTGCTTTAGAAGAGGATTCCATAGATTGATTCATTATAGGAATCCTCCCTTCAAGATGTGGAATCTGATTATAAAATTCTTGAAATGACTTTTCATGCCCGAATATATCCAAGCGATCAATCTTTCGCTCAATAACATTGTCAGTCTTCGAATATTCAAGAAATATGACATCTCTAGATACTACAAACTTCTTATTAACTTAATCATAGAGATGATATGCTTTGGAGATATTTTAATACCCTAGGAAGATACACTTATGACTCCTTGCACCAAGTTTGTTTCTTTGTTCCTTAGGTATCAAGACATAACAGGTGGAACCAAAGACCCTCAGATTCTTTACCAAAGGAATGTGGACATGCCACAATTCATAAGGATTTTTGTTTCTGATTGAATTATAATGACACCTATTCTTTATATACATAGCACATAGAACTGCATCAACCCAAAACATCAATTTTACATTCTTGAAAAACATCATGGAATGTACCATATTTAAAATTGTCTTGTTCATTATTTCAGCTACATCGTTCTATTGGGGATTGTAAGGCACGGTCGTTTGATGTTTGATCCCATGTTGGCAAAGATATTTTTCAAATTAATTTGAAGTGTATTCTTCCATTATCAATGTGAATATAGCCAATATGATTTTGTGCATAATTTTCAATCCATGCATGAAAGTTCTTGAATCGTTGAAAAGCATCAAATTTGTTTTCTTCAATAAGTAAACGCAACACATTCTGGTGTAGTCATCAATAAATTTCATCATATATTTATTTCCATTTGCAAGAGGAACAGCCATTGGGCCACATAAATCTGAATGAATAAGCTCAAGTTTTCTATGTGCTCTGGAAAGTGAATTATGAAAAGACTATTTGTTATGCTTTCCTAGAATACAAGCATCGCATTGCTTAAGTTTCCTAGGAATTGTAGGCAAACCAGTAACACCATTTCTCTTCAAAAATAGAAGGTTTTCATATTTCAAGTGTCCAAATCTTGCATGCCATAAAATACTTGATGGAAATGTACCTTCATCATATTGAGAACTGAATACAAAGTTTTGTGCACAAGCAGAGGTACCTTGTAGCTTTAGAAGTCTTTATTCTTCTATCCCCTTCATGACAAGTGAGCGATCTAATGTTTTTCTGAACTCAACCTTGCCATCAAACATATGAATGGAGTGTCCTTGCTGGCAGATGTGGACCAAAAACAACAAGTTTCTCCTCAACTCTAGGAGGTATAGAAACTCATGTAGAAGAAATCTCAGAAGACCAAGCAGTTTAAGCATGATTGTTCCAAGCCCTGATGCCTTGAGTTTTGATTTGTCTGCAAAGTATATTGTTGCATCAACCTTCTCAGTAAATTCTTCAAAAAAATATTTTCTAAAATTCATGTGGCATGTTTCTCCTGAATCTAGCAACCAAACATTTTCCCATGAAGCAAGTGAATCATCAAACAAGTCTTTAGTTATTCCAATATTACAATGTGCAACAACATTATGAGCGGATTCAGGTGCTTTACCTTTGTCTTTTTCATGAGTTTTAACTTTGGCTTCATTTCTTTCCTGCCCAATTCTCTCCCAAGACAGCTTACATGTGGATGCATCATGTCTATCTCTATTGCACCATGTGCAATGAAGATCATATTTTTCTCCTTGAAATTGTCTACCTCCCCTGCCTCCGAAATTTCTTCTTCCTCTTCCTCTTTGGCCACCTCTTCCTCTGGAAGAATCTTGAGCATGATTTTTCTCTCTATGTGCAAGACATACAGCTTATTCAGAATAATGAGGAGTTGTATTCTTCCCAAAAGCCTTTTCTCTCTCTGCAAACTTTTGCTCAAGGGTGTCAAAGGTAATCTTCTTGAGGTTTCCACTTGCTTGCAATGACTCAAGATAATGTGAGTAACAGGGATATAATTCCTTGACATAAGCTATGAGAGGTATGTCCATTTCAAGACCAATGCTTTTAATGTCATGCGTGAAAGATCTTAATTTTGATGCTAAAGCAACAGGGTCATCATTTTTCAATTCAAGACTGAATAGTTTAATCATCAATTGGACAACTTCAAGTTCAGAGTGTGAGTCATAGAGTTATTTCAACTTCTTCAAGGCTTCATAAGCATTTGAGAATGGTGTAATATGACGAATAATCTCTTCATTTATAGATGTTTCAATCAAGGCATAAGCCTTATTTTTATTTTTTTCCCAAATGGTGATCTCCTTGTCTGATGTAGGCTTTGCAGGTGCATTTTCTCCGTCTACTTCACAAATCCTCTTCTACAACTCATTAAAAATGAGTGTGATTCATTTTCCAGGACCACTCAGGATATTTTTTCTTTCCAAAGAGAACCACTACCACAATAGATATGAATGAATGCATTCTAATATGTACTGTAAAATAAATCACTTTGCTTCCACTAAAAAAAATACGATTCTGGTGCTAAAAATTTGAATTATGCACTAGCTTTTTTTATGCACGGGTATATATGGGGGATGGTTTTTATAGGAAAGGGATTATATGTGAGTATTTTATGTGAGGGGGTGTGTAACTATGTAGGAGGCTGTGAATAGAGAGGAGCCACAGTGTAAACGCATCGAACTAGAGTTGTGGTGGCAGTGGTGAGGAGGTGAGGCCGTAACATCGTGAGTAGTGTTAGTGTCAAAATTTTCATTCTGCCATCAGTGATCAAAATCACTCTTTTCATATTCATTTCAAGGGTCACACTCAAAAAAAAATTATCATTCCACTAGGTCATGCAAAAAATTATTCATTGATAGTATCCCTAGTCCAAAAACATCACTCTTCCTTAAAATTCATTTTCTTGCTGGCACACTTCCATACCTTTTTTACTGTAAATCATCCATAAAGTCAATTCATCATGTCATGTCACCATGGAGTCTATTCTTGTCAAGGTAATCATTAGGTTTTCTAGGGTTTTCATGGTCCATTAAAACTCCATTCCATTGCATAAGGCCAGCAAATAAAGGGTGATCAAATAACATCTCTTCACCATGTGAAGATGATCTGTAAAGAGAAATCCTTATTTCATCATGAAATTTTAATTTCAAATGTGAGTTTCATTCCAAGATGTAATTTTATTTTTATTAATGTAATTTTATGTCAATTCAATTATAATAAGTACTCAGTCCCCAAAAAGTTTCCAATTCAGTTCCACTTGCGAAACAAGCACATGTCAAAGTGCAAGAGTTTTGAGTTCATCAATTGATCAAATGTCAAAGGGAATTGTCTTTTCCCAAGGGTGCCCAAATCATCATTTTCCACAAGCACTAAACCCTAATTTCATCTCCCACTGAGCTAGGGTTTTATATGGAATCAGATACATCTGAGCAGAGGAGGCATAAGGTAGGTCATATCAGTAATTATGAGGTCATTTCAGCTCATAAACATCATGTCTTCATCATTTTTCAAGAACTCATTCCAAGAGTTAAATCATTTGCCACTCATAGGGTAAGTTATGCTTCAAAGTATGTTTTTTACCAAACAGAGATGGATTTAATACAAGCAAGAGAATTTTGTATCCATAATAGGTCAAAAAATAAAAATCTCCTTCAGTTTTTACACAGGTATCATGGTTTGGAAGAAATGTCAAAAATACAGGTGATACAAGAGCTTTTCTGCACTTCTGGAGTGACCTTAGGAAAATCAATTTTTCTCCTAAATGGAGTGTCCAAATTGCTTTCTTGATGATTCAAACGATACCTAGATAGATATATATTTCAAATGAGCTATATTTATCTCAATTTGGAGTTAAGGAAGGCCTCCAAAAGTTTCCTACAACAGCACACTGCATTTTTGCACCCTCATTTTGCACTTTTTGAACAGTCTTGGGAGAATCAATTTTTGACAGGTCAAATCAAGTCCATTCTGAAAACTAAATGCATATTTGAAAATAATATAGGATACTCTTTCCAACAAGATATACTGGGCCCAATTTGGACACCAGGAAGGCCTCCAAAAGTGGTTTACAAAAATGCATTGCACAAATCCTTCTGGGAGGGCACAAATCCTTCTGTGAGGGCTCAAATCCTTCTGTGAGGGCACAAATGCTTCTATGAGGGTGAAAATGCTTCTGGAGGGCGCAAATGCTTCTATGAGGGTGCAAATGCTTCTATGAGGGTGAAAATGCTTCAAGCGCTGTGCAAATGACCAGGAAACCCCATAAACACATTCAAGTGGAAAAACATCATTTCCAAAGCTTCATCAACCTACTCATCGACCTCCAGCAAATGACTAAGAGATAATGCCATAAATTTTCATATTAATCAAGTTCATGTGTTTGGTGTTATGAAATTTATGTTATAATTTGGTGTTTGAAATTGTTTTAAAACCCTAGTATTCCCATTTCATTCTTAATTTCCTAATTTTCACTCCTTTACACCTTTATACACTTCCTAAAATTGCAAATACCCATTCCTGAACCCTTGTTTTACAAAATTCCCTTTCCCTAACCCTTTTTCCCAAAACCCTAAATCCTAGGTTCTACATTTACCTAGGCTCCCAATCCCTAAATCCCCATCCTAAATCCCATCATAATACCACTCCTTATCCCCTCCCCCACTTCATACATACCTAGCACCATCTCTTTCATTTTCCCTTTCCCGTTCCTCATTCCTAAAACCATATTCCACATCATCACACTTCCCTAGGGTTTTGACTTTAAAACATCATGGCAGAAGAAGAGAACAGATCATACAGTGAGGGAGAAGAAACAGAGGCTAGAAGGCCACATAGAGGGGGTATAATACTCAGACTTGAGCCAACAAGTACTAGAGAACTTTTGGCATCTCCTATGACAGTGACATGTTTCAAACATGTGGGCTGCTTTGATTTCTGTGAATTGGTCTAGAACTACAAACCCTAATCAAGCAGAAAGATAAGGGTAAGTTGTATTTTCTCATTGATGCATCCATGATAGGATAGCATACCATATTAGGTCTCCATGAAGTAATTACGAAGCAATTTTGAAGAAATTTGAAGAAAAATTGGCAAATTTTGAAAAACTATTTGAAGGCACATTTTCCAGAAATGTCTTGTTTGGTCACCTTTTTTCAGAACAGATTGTGGCCAAACAAAATTTAATTTTTGGAAATTGGACAACTTTTTTGTTCCTAAGATATCAAAGTACAAAAACCTATCTCACTTTTTACACAAGTATTACAAAATGAGAGATCCATTCACATATTTACAGCCTACTTTTCTGCCTGTGCAAAATCCCCTTTGAGACACCTTTTGGCAGAGAATATTGTGGCCAAAAACAAATGAATTTTGAGAAACAGGAGGAGTTTTTTGTTCACAACATGACAAATAACAAAAAAATCTCTCCTTTTTGCAAAATAACTCATAGTTAGTGAGATATTTCTCCATCTTGGAGGCCAATGTTTCCCGAAAATTCAGAATTTTTACACAATTTGATTGTCATTTGTGCAGCGACCTACGCGCTACGCAAATGTTTGGGAAACTTTTTGAGGGAAAGAAGACCACCATTGGATTCCTAAGGAAAACTTCATTCCATAAAACCATGTTTCCATCATTTATTTTCATATTTGACAGGTCAAAAGGTCAAAAAAAACCTTAAAATCACATTTATGCCCATGTTTTGGCCTAGGCATTGCACAAATAGAAACTTTGGCATAATGACATTTTGAGGGGTCAATTTAGCTTCATTTTGGAAAAATAATGCAGATATAGAAACTAGACTTGAAGGCCTTTCCAACTAGCTATCCTGGGCTCAATTTGGACACCGGGAAGGCACCCAAATTAGGTTGACACAGTGAGGGCGCAAATGACCATTTGCTGATATTTTTTTGGTTTTTCACTGAACTTTTGACTTTACTTTAGAAATTCATGTTTATACCTATGTAATTAATGATGGTAAATGTAATTATGCTATGGATAAGTTACCTAGGGGTATATACATTGGGTAAAAGTTGTCATTAAGTTAAATTAATCAGTTTGAATGTATTTAGGGAAGAGTCACTTGGACCTCCCTACACTCTAGGTATCAGTTCAGATTATTGTGGATCAGCTCCTCAACTTAGGGATTCAACCCCTAAGGTTTGGAGAGTTTGTTTGAGGCCTATATCATGTAATTTTTTACTCATTTTTAAAGGTTGGAATTAGTTTGGATGTTAGCTTATTGATAAAGGAACTATTGTACTTAGTTTTGTCCAGTTAATAAAGAAGAGTTGCAGCTATTTTTGGGATACATGTGGTATGATATTTATCATTGTTTTTCCTTTAGTTTAATATGTTATAATGTGTTGTATTCATGTTCATTACATCTCTATTGTATGATTTCTTTCAAGTTGATAGGCAGAACACATGCTTGCTCATGCTCTGTTTAGGGAAAGATTTCATAATTTGTCCATTTTCCTCTGATTAGGAAGAACACATCCCCCATGCTCTTCCTAGCTTCTCATCAGTCTCAGAACCATCTCATCACAATAATTTTTAAAGTGGTAACCCTTATGCCTACCTTTCCCCATTGAATCCCTGCAACCCTATCTCATTTTCTCTGACCTAGCTCCCTTGACCTAATATCTTCATCCAGTGAAACCCAACCCAAATCAAATCAAAACAACCCCTGCACTCAATATATAGCCTAAAAACCCTAATTCCTCCAACCGTCTTGGTTGTGACCTTGTGGAGAGAGCCCTATCCTACTTGGTAGGGCTAGCTACCAAGTTAAAATTTTGGTCTGTGGTTACCTTTGTTGGGATTCCTTCTTCATCCTTGGGAATCTCACAGAGTGATAACATTCTGGCGCCATTGTCGAGGACGAAAGGACAATATCTTCCCTGGGAAAGAATGAGAAAGTTTAGAGCTGATTGCTGATGGTGGACAACGGTCAGATGCAAATGAATGCTAAACCATTCACCTGGCTACTCCAGTGTCGAAGAATCCAAAGGTTCATAATTTTGATGATGACTCCACTTTTCAAGAACCGATAGTTTGAAGATATTCTTGGTGAACTCACTGTTGTCAAAATGGATTTTATTTCTTGAAGGTATGCTCCTATGGATCGAGCTCATATTCCTGGTTTTCCAAACCGTATTCCTCGTATAGATTGGCAATCAGTACTATCAAAGTTTAAGGGTCAAGACGGTGAACATGTTATTTTTCATTTGGTCAAATTTCATTTGCATATTCACAGACTAAAGATTGAGTTTCCTGAATATTGTCTGATGAATATGTTTATGGCTACCTTGGAGGAAAAAGTGAGATCATGGTATGAGAGTCCACCATATGCTAGTTTGTATTCTCTAAAGTACTTTCATTCAGTTTTCTTTCAACATTATCAAAGATCTAATTCTTCCTTGTCGATGATTGATAGTTGTTGTGAGATATCTGATAATTTCATTGAGTTTCTTGAAAACTTGTATGGGGATGAAGAGTATCTAGATGATGAGATCGTAGAATCCCTTCATGATTTTTCCTTCCAACAAGAATCAATAGTTTCCTCCTTGGATGAAGAGATCCTTGAGTCTTTGCATGAGAACCCTTTTCATCACCAAAAAGAATCAGTAGCTCCCTCTTTAAATGAGACAAACTGGGACCAAGAAAGAGAAGAGCCAATTACTGATCCTGAAAATGAAAATCACCAAATCAATGTAAATTTCTTTAAAACTCATTTGTATCCTTTGTCTGAAGATGAAATAGATCAGCTCCTGAAAAATCATGTTATAGCCCAAGAGATTTGTATCTCTTACAGTGTTCACACAGTCGAGAATATGTGAGTGAAGCATCTTTCATTATTGAAAATGAAAGTATGGGTTTGAATAATGATAGTCATGAGACTGATGAAGCCATACAGGAAACTGTTGTGAGTAAACCAATTTTTGGTGATGATTTTCTGCAAGGAGATCAACTAACATATATTGTTTTCCTTCATGAAGAAGATAGGGCTATCATGTTTAACAATCTTGAAGAATGTTTTCTGTTCAAAGATGATTTAGAATATTAAATTGAGGAGTATGAGCCTAAGAGAGATATCATGCAAGTGATAGAGTCATGGTTTCCCATGCTTCAGGAATTTGTAACCAACACTCAAATAGCAGAAAGTTATACTTCCCTATGCTCTCATATGGATCAACAACCAAGTGTTCTTTCATATCAAAATGAAGAGTGTGCTTGTGTTTTTGTTGAATCTCAAGACAGGGTAACATGTTGGAAATTGGGTTCAATGCTCCCCATGTGTTTCGCGACATGGACTAACCGCCTCTCGTGGATCCTAACTATGGAAATTGTATTAAATACTAATGCCTGTGGGTTTTGTTCTAACAGCAATCATGATTCCAACAAGTGGTATCAGAGCGACAGGTCTCGAGTTCGAAACTCACTCATATCGTGTTGGGGGGGTGGGGGGTAGGGGGGTTGTTGGACATTGGGTTCAACGCTCCCCATGTGTTTCGCAACATGGACTAACCGCCTCTTGTGGATCCTAACTCTGGCGATTGTAGTGGAGGCTAATTCCTACTAGTTTTGGTCTAACAACAATCGTGATTCCAACATAACATTTCATATTTTTTAATATCCTTTTACTGATTTGCTACAGTTAGAAAGAAATATGTATTTTGTTATTTTCATGGACCAGAAGAACATGTTCAGTGGACACTTGGAGTGGCCTAGTTTTTTTTTTTCTGCTTGCTCGAGGAAAATGAGAGCAAAATTTCAGTGAGTGGCCATTTGTTGGATTGGTTACGCTGGAAGGATCATTTCACCTAATCAGCAATTGTACAACAGATTAGAGTAGGTTAGTATCATTTCAATTTGATTTGATTTTTTTTCAATGGCAATTTTCTTTCAATATTCAGTTTTTTGCAATTGTAAAGTAGAAAAGCATTGGAGTTCGGAGCCTGAAGTGAAGGCCATGGAGCTTCATTGAGTTTATGCCATTTTCAAGTTCATTTTTCATAAAAGTAAGTTAAGTTTTGAGTCATTGTTTAATCGAGTTCAGTCAATTTCAAAAGTCAGTTTGTGTCATTGAGTTATCAGTATTTAGTCCTGCGTTTCAGTTTGAGATGTTTTTTACCATATTGTCCCAATGTTTAGGAACTTAGTCTACAGTGTTCTTGACACCTCCAAGGAGCTTCCATCCCCAATAAGGCCAATTTTAGTGTCAGAATTTCCATTCTTCCATCAGTGATAAAAATCACTCTTTTCATATTCATTTTAGGGGTCACACTCAGAAATTTTTTATCATTCGACTAGGTCATGCAAAAAACTAGTCACTGATGGTAGCCCTAGTCCAAAAACATCACTCTTCCTTAAAATTCATTTTCTTTCTGCCACACTTCCATACCTTGTTGATTGTAAATCATCCATAAATCCAATTCATCATGTCATGTCACCATGGAGTCCAGTCTTGTCAAGGTCATTAGGTTTTCTAGGGTTTTCATGGTCCAATAAAACTCCATTCCATTGCATAAGGCCAGAAATTAAAGGGTGATAATATAACATCTCTCCACCATGTGAATATGATTTGTAAAGAGAAATTCTTATTTCATCGTGTAATTTTAATTTCAAATGTGAGTTTCATTCCAAGATGTAACTTTATTTTTATTCATGTAATTTTATGTCAATTCAAATGTAATAAGTACTCAGTCCCCCAAAAGCTGCCAACTCAGTTCCACATTCCAAACAAGCACATGTCAAATTGCAAGAGTTTTTAGTTCATCAATTGATCAAATGTCAAAGGGACTTCTACTTTCCCAAGGGTTCCCAAATCATCATTTTCCATAAGAACTAAACCCTGATTTCCTCTCTCACTGAGCTAGGGTTTGCTATGGAATCAGAGACATATGAGCATAGGAGTAATAAGGTAGGTCATATCAGTAAGTATGAGGTCATTTCAGCTCATAAACATCATGTCTTCATCATTTTTCAAGAAGTCCTTCCAAGAGTCAAATCATTTGCCACTCATAGGGCCGTTTTGCTTCAAAGTATGTTTCTGACCAACCAGAGATGAATTTGATAAAAGTGAGAGAGGTTTTTGTCCATAATAGGTAAAAAAGAAAAACCTCCTTTATTTTTTTCACAGTTATCATGGTTTTGGAGAAATGTCAAAAATACAGGTGCTACAAGAAGTTTTTTGCACTTTTGAAGTGACCTTGGGAAAATATTTTTTTCTCTAGATGGAGTGTCCAAATGGATTTCTTGATGAGTAAAATGCTAACTAGACAGAGATATATTTCTAATGAGATACCTTGAGCTCAATTTGGAGTTAAGTAAGGCCTCTAAAAGTTGCCTACGATAGCACACTACATTTTTTCACCCTCATTCTGCACTTTTTGACCAGTCTTGGGAGAATAAATTTTTTCCAGGTAAAATCAAGTCCATTATGCAAACTAAATGAATATTTAGAAATTACTTAGGATAATCTTTCCAACGAGATATCCTGAGCCCAATTTGGACTCCAGGAAGGACTCCAAAAGTGGACTGAAAAAAGGCGTTGTGAAAATCCTTCTGGGAGGGCGCAAATCCTTTTGTGAGGGCTCAAATCCTTCTGTGAGGGCGCAAATGCTTCAGGAGCCATGAAAATGACCAGGAAACCCCATAAACGCATTCAAGTGGCAAAACATAATTTCCAAAGCTTCATCAACCTACTCATCAACCTCCAGCAAATGAGTAAGAGCTAATGCCATAAATTGTCATCTTCATCAAGTTCATGTGTTTGGTGTTGTGAAATTTATGTTAGAATTTGGTGTTTGAAATCGTTTTAAAACCCTATTATTCCCATTGCATTCTTTAATTTCCTAATTTTCACTCCTTTAAACCTTTATACCCTTCCTACAATTGCAAATACCCATTCTTGAACCCCTATTTTACAAAATTCCCTTTCCCTAACAGTTTTTCCCAAAACCCTAAGTCCTAGGTGCTACATTTACCTAGGCTCCCAATCCCCAAAAACCCATCTTAAATCCCATCGTACTACCACTCCTTATCTCGTCCCCCATTTTATACATCGCTAGCACCATCTCCTTCATTTTCCCTTTCCTATTTCTCATTCCTAAAACCATATTCCACGTCATCACACTTCCCTCGGGTTTTGACTTTAAAACATCATGGTAGAAGAAGAGAATAGATCATACAGTGAGGGAGAATAAACAGAGGCTAAAAGGATTTTTGGAATCACGATTTTCGTTAGACCAAAACCCGCAGGCATTAGTCTCTGCTACAATCGTCGGAGTTAGGATCCACGAGAGGTGGTTAGTCCATGTCGCGAAACACACGAGTAGCATTGAATCTAATGTCCAACAACATAGAGGGAGTATAATACTCAGAATTGAGCCAATAATTACTAGAGAACTTTTGGCATCTCCTATGGCAGTGACATGTTTCAAACATGTGGGCTGCTTTGATTTATGTGAATTGGTCCAGAACTACAAACCTTAATCATGCAGAAAGAGAAGGGTAAGTTGGATTTGCTCATTGATGCGTCCAGGATAGGATATTATACCATATCAGGTCTCCATGAAGTAATTTTGAAGCAATTTTGAGTAAATTTGAAGAAAATTTGGGAAATTTTGAAAAACTCTTTGAAGGCATATTTTCCATAAATGCCCTGTTTGGTCACCTTTTTTTAGAACATATTGTGGCCAAAAAAAAATTAATTTTTGGAAACTGGAGGAGTTTTTTGTTCCTAATATATCAAATTACAAAATCCTATCTCACTTTTTACACAGGTATTACAGAATGAGAGATCCATTCACATCTTCACAGCCTATGTTTCTGCCTGTGCAAAATCTTGTTTGAGACACATTTTTGCAAAGAATGTGGTGGCCAAAAAAAATGAATTTTGAGAACCAAGAGGAGTTTTTTGTTAAAAACGTGCCAAATTAAAAAAACCTCTCTCAAGTGTGCGAAAAACTCCATGGTTAGTGAGATATTGCTCCATCTTGGAGGCCAATGTTTCTAGAAAATTCAAAATTTTTACACAATTTGACTGTCATTTGCAAATGTTTGGGGCACTTTTTGAGGGAAATAATACAACCATTGGATTCCTATGGACAGATAAATTCCGTAAAACCATGTTTCCAACCTTGATTTGCAGATTTGACAGGTGAAAAGGTCAAAAAATTACCTAAAAATCACATTTATGCCCTTGTTTTGGCCTAGGCGCTGCACAAATAGAAGTCTTGGGAGAATGATATTTTGAGGGGTAAAATCAGCTTCAGTTTTAAAACTGAAGTCATATATGGAAACTATATTTGAAGGGATTTCCAACGAGCTACCCTAGGCCCAATTTGGACACTGGGAAGGCACCCAAAATCAGGCTGCAACATGGAGGGCGCAAATGACACAGTGAGGGCGCAAATGACCATTTGCTGATATTTTTTTGATTTTTCACTGAATTTTTGACTTTACTTCAAAAAATCATGTTTCTGCCTATGTAATTAATGATGGTAAATGTAATTATGTTATGGATAAGTTACCTAGGGGTAGATACATTGGGTAAAATTTGTCATTAAATCAAATGAATCAGTTTGAATGTATTTAGGGAAGAGTCACTTGGACCTCCCTACACTCTAGGTATTAGTTCAGATTATTGTGGATCAGCTCCTCAACTTAGGGATTCGACCCCTGATGTTGGGAGAGGTTGTTTGAGGCTTATATCATGTAATTTTTTACTCATTTCAAATGTTGGAATCGGTTTGGATGTTAGCTTATTGATCAAGGAACTATTATACTCAGTTTTGGCCAGTTAATAAAGAAGAGTTGCAGATACATGTGGTATGATATTTATCAATGTTTTTCCTTCAATTTCATATGTTATAATGTATTTTATTCATGTTCATTACATCTCTATTATATGATTTCTTTCAATTTGATAGGCAGAAAACATGCTTGCTCATGCTCTGTTTAGGGAAATATTTCATAATTTGTCCATTTTCCTCTGTTTAGGAAGAATACATCCCCCATTCTCTTCCTAGCTTCTCATTAGTCTCAGAACCATCTCATCACAATCATATTTAAAGTGGTAATCCTTATTCCTACCTTGCCCCATTGAATCCTTGCAACCCTATCTCATTTACTCTGACCTAGCTCCCTTGACCTAATATCTTCATCTAGTGAAACCCAACCCAAATCAAATCAAAACAACCCCTACACTCAATATCTAGCCTAAAAACCCTAATTCCTCCAGCCCTCTTGGTTGTGACCTTGTGGAGAGAGCCCTCTCCGACTTGGTAGGGCTAGCTACCAAGTTAAAAGTTTAGTCTGTTGTTACCTCTATTGGAATTCCTTCTTCAGCCTTAGGAATCCGGCGTAGTGATAACAAGTAGGTGAGGCCGAAGCTATGATGTTGATTGTGTATTACGTGTTGCAGTGTATGGGGAGTATTGTATCGTATTCCGATCCCATGGATGGGACCGTAGTGTTGAAATGTTCAATCAACGTGATCGTAGAGAATATAGAGAGTGCAAGTGTATGGTCGGCTTGTGGAGCAGTGTTGAGAAGATGGTTGAGGCCAGAGACAACATCGTTTATAGTGACAGAGTTAAACGCATCGCAAGGGGGGAATTTTCAATTCCAAATTTTGATGGTTTTTTCGCCTGCATATATTTTTTTATCAAGGCGTTGTGGGAAGAGCGGATGTCGAACAGGAACGGTGGAGTCAGTGGGCTTGGAGACAGTGATGAATATTAAAGCCTTTCTATTGCAGTGTACAGGAGTGCAGCAATGTGTTGAATGGAAAAGAGGGAATAGATTTAGAGAGATAATTTTGGTAGGATTTTGGTAGTATGACAGAGGTAACAGTCTGCAAAAAAAAATGTAGAGACAGTTTTGCATAATGGAGGAGGGAGTTATTAGTGAAGGGAAGCAAAAAATGGAGTTGGCTCTGATACCATGTTAGGCCAGGAGGTAACTCCAGAAAAACTTAATTGGTTTGAATTAAAGGGTGCATACAAATATATACATAGAGGTGAGACTCTTGGGATTCATCTCCCAGTGTCTCTTTAGCTTCCTTATTTTGTATTTTATACTATTTTACAATTTCACCCAATCCCTAGGATTAGGTGTCAACGTTTGTTTGAAGAATTAGGGTTTGCATCATTTTTGTTTGAGGGTTCACCTGCATATCCAAGACTTGATTTATCGAGGAGAGATCTTTGATGACTTGGGATGCCAGCTAGGGTTTGAGAGCTCTTTAGACTCTTGTTAAAATTATCAACTTCTTTTCTTAGGAAATCAAATTCTTCTTTCATCATCTTGCATTCTTCATCCTTTTTTGGTAGATGGTTCTCCATTTATTCCTTCATCTTGGTTGCTTCACATGATTGGGCCTTAAGTGAGGTGAGTTCAGATTTTAATTTGGTGATGTCTTCATCCTTTTCTTCTAGTTGGCATTTCATGGCATTTCTTTCTTTTTCTTCTTCATCGACTTGTCCTTCTAGGAGGTTCAAAACTTCCATCACCTTTTCAACTCCTTGTGCTTGTTCTTTTGCTTCTTCTAGTTGAGATTTAAGGTAGGACTCACCTCTTTCGTATATTGACTAATTTTCACTTCAATTTTGTTCAAGTCCTCGTGTCTTTGTTCAATATGGATTGAAAAAGTGTCTTCCCTTTTCCTTGCTTTATCCAATTGATTTTTCATGGATATCACTTCTTCATGATGCCTTTTCTTGTTTTGATGAAATTCCTCCTTTAGCTTGGTGAGCTCATCATCTCTTTCTTGTATCTAAAGCTTGAATATGTCAACTCCCTTCCTTGTCTCATAAAGGTTGTGGTCACCATCTTATGATTGCTTCTTGAGCTCCTCATTTTCCTTTTCAAATTGCTTATCTCTTCTAGGGCAGCTACAAGTTTTTCCTTTAGATATTATTTGAGATCTTCTTCATTTTCTTCATCTTCTAGGTCCTCCTTGGTCTCGATGTCTTCACTCTTATTTTCAGCTTCCTTTATGGGTTCTAGATTTCCTTCTTTCTTTTCATCATTTTCTTGATTATAGGTCATGATCAAAGCTCCTTTTTAGTGGAGATCTTGAAGTTTGTCCCACATAACTTTCGTTGGTGAACATTTTTCCACTTTGGCCTTTATAGGATCTGGTAGCCCACTCAAGATTAATTTTATTTCTCTTACATTATACTCCTTGGATTCTTCTTCCATCGTGCTTTCATTAATCATATTATTGATTCCAAGACTTCAAAACCCTGAGCCATTAAGAAATTTTTCATTTAGTTTCCTTCCATATTTCAAAGTTTCCATTAAACAATGGAGATTTCCCAATTTGATTATATTATTCTCCCATGGTTGACGAAGAGACATATTTGGAAGGATTGGAGGCTTTTTTCCTTTGATTTTCCATTTTTGTTCTAAGGATTTACCTTCAAGTTGTTAGGCTTTAAGTGAAGGTATTGGCTCTGAAACGAATTGTTGTAAATAATGAGAGGGGGGGTGAATTAGTATTTATTTTCCAACTGTTAATTTACAAATTAATATCACTTAGATAAACAAAAAATGAATAACAAGAATAAATAAATTTATTAATCAGAAATAATGGGGACTTCACTCCTCTTTTTTACAATAAATCAAGTACAATAATAATTAGGGCTCCAACCTTACATGAAGACACCAATATCAAATCCATCGGGCTCCAACCTGTACTTTTTCAAGCACTGACTTGGACTTCACAAGGCTCCAACCTTGTCACTATGAGGCACCAACCCTCCAACCCTCTCTCTGGTATAGGTTCCAACCTAGAATTTTTAGGACTCCTATCCTCTAAGGATCCAACCCCACTGCTTCAAATTTTCAATATGGATTTGATGATTCTTCAAGCCTCCCACTATCGTCTGCAATCATCCTTGACAATATCTTCACCCTTAACAGTGTCCTCAATCAATATCCAAAGCACTTAGCTTATCAATGACATATTTGTCTTCTTAGAAGGTGTCTCCACAACTCTTCAGGTTACCAAAAAAAAAATCATCAAGGTTACCTCATGATGACTTCAACAATGCATCATGGCCTCCAATAATGTCTCCAATATCAGCAAACAAATCTTCCCAACAAGATGTCTTCAATAGGGTGCTCCAAATGAAGGTCTAGTCAATACTCCTCAAAAATTGATCTTCAAATAGGCTGGAAAAGCTCCAAGTATATTATTCAAATATGCATGATTGGCTCCTCCTAACGCCCTCTATTCTTACCTTCAAAAATGAACAAATTATTCTTCAATGAATTCTGATGATCTGCCCTCAAAACAAATAGCTCTAAAGTGATGCCAATATTTGCTACATGTCCAAGCCTTCAAGGCTAAGTCCGAGCCCTCTACAATTTCAGATCTAAAGTATCGCAGGTTCACTAGCTTGCAACTCTGAGCCTCCATAATAATTGTCCTTAGGTACAAAATATACCAGTCCTCCATGGGACCAAGGTGTAATTCCACAGGTCTATCTGAGCTACAGTTTCTCCACAGTTGTGTCCGAGCTACCACAAGAATATATGATCTAACTATCCACAATTAAATCTTCTTAAAGGTTCGAGGTACTGAAGTTATGGCACCGATTTTAGGTGATTGTAAATTGTTCCTCCACAGTCATACTACCCATACACCTGTCACAAATTTGAGCCTCACAAAAGGTGATTGTGTAAGGTTCTTAGGTTATTACAGCAGATATGATAACCAATTATGAGTTTCTAGGCTATGTAACCCAAGATCCACAGGTTTTATTACCATAGATCAGGGCTTAAGTTCGAGCTTCAGTAGATTACTTATCCGTAAATCCATAGGTCCAAGCTACAAACAGGACTACAATCCTTATCCAAAATTTCTACAGTAAGCTACAGGTCCAAGAGATAAGTCTTTTGCTGGAGGTCCAAAGTATGTAGTATAATCCAAGGGTATAAGTATAAGTCTTCCATATAATTTATAAAAATTCAAGCTCAACAAGTCAATTGAACCTCCATAGGGTGATTTTCCACAGCAAGGATAAGCTACAAGACTGTAATCCGAACCGAATTTTGAGGTTTTATGGTGATTGTTCAAAGTTTTGTGGCTTCCAAGGTGATTCTAAGGTGCTGAAAACTCCACAGATTGAAAATCTTAAACCAAGCCAATAGATGGTTGTTCTCCAAACTTGAATGATAACCCTAACACAAGAATCAGCCCAAAATAATAAAGTCATTGATAATGATTTCCCGAAACCAGCACCAGTTGATGCCCAGGATCTAGCACAGTGGAAGAAGAGTGTTGCCAAGGCGAGGAAAATCATATAAGAGGGAGTATTGGAGACCATATTATCTCTAATATCCACGGGAAAGAAACTCCATATGAAATGTGGCAGACATTGACAGATTTGTTCCAAAACAGTAATGACCATGGAAAGTTAGCACTCAAGGACAAGCTTCGGAATATCAAAATGCAGAAGGGCGACACACTACCGCAGTACCTCAACAGGTTCACACAATGTCGTGATGAACTTGGGAATGTTTGTGTTACAGTTCTATAAGATTATATAATAATCCTAGCACTTCTAGGCCTTCCGAAGAGCTAGCACAGCTACCAGGCTTCAGTCAATGGGAGGGAGAAGCTACCAAACTGGGAAAGATTATGGTCATTTATGGTACAAGAAGAGTTTAAGAGAAACACCAAAGACGGGACCTCATCCAAGGTTGAATATGAGGATAATTGTGCCTTGGCTGGAAAGGCAAAGAAAGGGAAAGGGAAGAAATCCCATTCCAAAGTAGAATCTGGTCAGGCGGGCAAGAAGAAAGACTTGTCGAAGATTAAATTTTTTAATTGTCATGAGTTGGGACACTATGCCACGAAGTGTCCACACAAGAAGGCTAGCAAGAATCCCTTAGGAGGAGCGACAAGTGAAGCTCTAGATTCACAATTCGAGATGGATTTCACCCTCATTGCATACATGGTGACATTGGTGATGGGTAGTGTGTGGTATCTGGATACTGAAGCCTCATTCCATATGACCGGAAACAAAGAATTTTTCAACGACTTGGAGGAGAAGGACCTCCATATGCACATCGAGATAGGAGATGATGGAAGGTATAGCATGACCAGTATCAGTACATTTACTTTTCAGAGGGATTTTGGTTCTCCTCTCACATTAAAATATGCCATGTATGTTTTGGGTATGAAGAAGAATTTAGTTTAAGTTGCTATGTTGGAAGATCGTGTCTACGATATGATATTTATCAAAGGAAAGGCTTTCCTTCATCACATCTCCATGGTACAAGTTGTTAGTCATCTATAATTTTCACTATCTGAAGATGACTAAGTATCGGTTCTAGATTTCTACAAACAAAGTTCATGAACATTGTGAGTTCTAGAAATCTCACTACCTTCATTATCCTTAAGATAATTTTTTTCACTATTTCATCATCCCATCATGTCAATGATCAGCTCACCCATCCCAGAAGACCCATCATGGGCTCATTTCACTTAGTTTGTCTTTTTTGTGTCACCTTGGGCCTCAGCCCTCTATTTTTTTTTGCTTAACTCCTCCATCGACAATCTATGGTTTTTGAGGGAAACTTTTCTTGGTTTCATGACCTCCATGGTTAAAAAATCTACAAGGCTTGTACCTTGATGCTCTTACACCTCCTCCTATCCTCAATATACCTTCATAATCACTTCCCATCACTCCTATCCCTCAAACTCATCATTTTTCTACAAAACGTAGCCTATTGCTACAAATTGACACTTTTCGAGACTAGGCCTGTGTTTTTCCCTTTTGGACCCTTTCCCCTCACTCAATCCTTGAAATTCCACTTTCCCCTACTCCCTAACATCCATCCCTATTCCCAAAAATTTCCCCAAGAATTTAGACAAACCTTAACCCCTTCATTCCCCTCCCTCTACAAGGCAATCCTAATTTCCCTATACCAAACCCTAATTTCCTCTTCCAACTAAGCTAGTGTTTGCTATGGAAAAGAGGCATCAGAGAAGAATATCCATATGGTAGGACATATCAGCAATCATGAAGCCATAACAATGCATAAACATCATGCCTTCATCATTTTCCAAGAATTCATTCCAAGGGCCAAGTCATTTCCCGCACCTAGGGCTAGTTTTGCTTAACAATATGTTTCTGACCAAACATAGATGAATTTGGAAAATGTGAGAGATTTTTTTGTCCATCATCGGGCCAAAATTAAAACCATCCTTCATTTTTTACACAGATATCATGGTTTGGAGGCAATATCAAAAACATAGGTGTCCCAAGAGAATTTCTACACTGCTGGAGTGACCTTGGGAAAATAAGGTTTTCTCATAGCAGGATTTTCCAAATGACTTTCTTGATGATTAAAATGATAACTAGACTTGAATATATTTCCAATGAGCTATTATGAGATTAATTTGGAGTTAAGGAAGACCTCCAAACATTGTCTGCACCAGCACTCTACATTTTTGCACCATCATTCAGCACTTTTTGACCAGTGTTGGGACAGTCGGTTTTTGGACAGGTAAATGGACACCAAATGGAAAAACAAAATAAATATTGGAAATTAGAGTCAACAAGCTTTCCAACTAGTTATCACAGAGTTCATTCTGACACCGGGAAGGCCTCCAAATTCCCTTTGCAAATTGGCGTTACACACGGACACATCAGAGTGCCTACAAACTACTTGTTATGCACCGGCGCTACGCACCGGTGTTACGCACAGATAGTGTTTGTCTAAAATTGCTAAAAGGAGTCAAAATTTTGGTTTTTCACCTCCAAATTTTCTGCAAAATTCAAGACACAAGGTTGGTGGTTTCTTTTCTTGCCTCCAAAGCTTTCACTTGCCTAGGCATATAGATATTCAAAGGCTTAATTAAACCAAACCCTAGGTTGCCCAAAAAATCAATTTTAAATATCTTTGGTTAGGGTTTGCAAAAGAAAAACTGTTGTGTATGCCAAAGAACAATGAGATGACAGCAGCAAAGAAGAGGCAAAGCCTAAAAAGAAGTACAAGAGAGTGATGATAGCATGGATGAAAGTGATGAAAATGGTAAGGAAAGTAGGGCAGAAACAGAGCCTAATGATGACATAGAGGAGGAAAATGAACATGAAATTCTGAAAATAAGGAATACAGTAAGCCATTGGATCAAAGCAATGATAGTTGTGACACCCATAAAACAATCTCTGGTGCAGAAAAGAGTGTTGATGATGAGCAAGATGACAGCCAAGGGGATTATGAAAAGAAAAACGAAAATGACACTCAGCAGGTAAGTGCCCAAGACAGCCAAGAAGAAGATGACTTTGAACATGCTAGTGAGTCCAATCACAGTGACAAAGGTGATGAAATAAATGAAGAAAATAAAGATGAAGAGACAAGGGAAGAGGGTGAAGAAACTGAAGACCAAGAGCAAACAAATAATGAGGCTGAGACACAGTTTGAGGGTGAATACATTGACCTAGATAGTGATACAAATGAGACAGTCAATTACAGCTGTCATGACTGTCATGACACTCATCATGCCTCCATCATTTTCCAAGAACTCATTCCAAGAGTCAAGCCATTTGTCACTCTTAGGGCTAGTTTTGCTTCAAAATATGTTTCTGAGCTAACAGAGATGAATTTGACAAAAGTGAGAGATTTTTTTTTCCATCATAGGTCTAAGAAGAAAAACCTCCTTCATTTTTTACACAGGTATCATGGTTTAGGAGCAATGTCAAAAATACAGGTGTCACCGGAGAATTTCTGCCCTGCTAGAGTGACCTTGTAAAAATCCGTTTTTCTCATATATGGAGTGTCCAAATGACTTTCTCAATGATTCAAATGATACCTAGACTTGAAATTATTTCCAACGAGCCATCACGGAGCCAAATCTGACATCAGGAAGTGGTCCAAAACTTGGTTGCAAAACACCTTATTTTTCTGCTGAAGTGGTGTTACGCACAGAGCAGTGTCGGGATATTTTCTTTTTGAGTAGGAAAATTTAATCCACTTAGAAAAAATAAAGCATTTATGGAAATTAGACTCATCAGGCTTTCCAACAGCCATCACGGAGCCAAATCCGACATCGGGAAGTGGTCTAAAACTTGGTTGCAAAACACCCTATTTTTCTGCTGAAGTGGTGTTACACGCAGAGCAGTGTTGGGAGATTTGATTTTTGAGTAGGAAAATTGTATCCACTCAGCAAAAATCAAGAATTTATGGAAATTATACTCATCAAGTATTCCAACAAGCCATCACGGAGCCAAATCCGACATTGGGAAGTGGTCCAAAACTTGGTTGCAAACACCCTATTTTTCTGCTGAAATGGTGTTACGCACAGAGTAGTGTTGGGAGATTTTATTTTTGAATAGGCCAATGGATTCCACTTAGAAAAAATAAAGAATTTATGGAAATTAGCCTCATCATGATTTCCAACGAGCCATCACGGAGCCAAATCTGACATCGGGAAGTGGTCCAAAACTTGGTTGCAAAACACCCTATTTTTCTATTGAAGTGGTGTTACGCTTTGATTTTTGAGCAGGCAAATGGAATCCACTCAACACAACTCAATAATTTCTGGAAATTAGACTCATCGAGCTTTCCAAGGAGCCATCACGGGCCCAATTCCAATAATGGGAAGGCCTCCAAATGCCCTCTGCAAAATGGCACTGCGCACAGGAGAAGTTTGGCCAGAATTGCCACATAGAGATCAAAAACCTAAAAGAGGAAAAAAAGCATGAAAGCCTTCGATTTGTGGCTGAGGCTTCTCAGGAGGTGTCCAAGACCTCTTGAAGGACCATTCCACAAATTTTGAGGCAAATTGGAAAACTTTTTTTTTCCAAATTTTGACCACTAGGAGCGCAGCACCCTAGGTGTTACTCACAAAATTGGTGCATCCTCAGCTCTCAAAGTTTAGATTTTTGGATTTTTCACATCACCAAAAGTCTACTCACCAATTTTTATATCCTTTGGAGCATTTTTACCCCCTCAAAAGGTCAAAAAACATCAAAAATTTGACCTTTCTACCTCCTTTTCAGACCAGGTGTTACACACAGAGCAGTGTTTGAGATTTGATTTTTGAGCAGGTAAATGGCATCCACTCAACAAAAATCAAACATTTTTTGAAATTAGACTCATCAGGCTTTCCAACGAGCCATCACAGAGCCAAATCCAGTGTCGGGAAAACCTCCAAAATACTGCTGCAACATGGCCTATTTCTGTGTTATGCACCTGGAAATTTTTCATTGTTTGACACGTGTTACGCTCATGTGGCTGAGCGGGAAATATGTGTGGTTGGAAAGTTTTATTAGGCATATCAGGCCTAAAAGTCAATTTTATTTCCATTTATAGTTGAAAAATATATTTATTTAGATATTTTTGTGCCTTGGGCTTTGCAAAGCCTCAAGGACAAGTTAGGATATTTCTCTTTGGCCAATAGGCTTCTAGATGCTCTAGTAGGCTCTCCTCTCCTCAATTGTTATATAAGACATTAGGATTCATTGTAAAAAGTTGGGACTTGATGTATTTAAGAGTAATACATGGTTTTATGAGTTTGGACAAGATATTGGCTTTATGAAGTGAATGAATGGCTTGTGTGGCTTGATGTTGGAGAAGCTTGCTTGCAGGATTCCATAGCTTGGTGAATGGTGATGTTTTCCTAACTTGTTAATGTTTTCTTTTCCTCATTTTTTTTCATTCTGCTTGGTTTCTATAGATCATAAAAGTATAGGTTGAGATATGCTCATGGGAGCACCTCAAACCTCTTGTTTGCTATAGTTTTGATGTTTTCTTCTTTTAGTCATCTTAAGGAATTCTTGACTGCTCCTTAGGCCCACTAAAACTTGTTTTTGTTTCATGAATGGATATTATTTTAGCTTATAAATATGATTCATGGTGTGTCCTACTTATTTAAAGTTTTCAAAACCCTATTTTGAAGCTTTTCTATGGAATATTGATTGGTTAGGTTAAGACAAAGAGGCCTTGTTTTGATCTTGCCCTTTTCCCATGCTTAGCAACTTGTTTCAGAGTTCCCAATAGTTTGATATTTTTTTTTTAGGATTTCCCTCTCCATATATTAAGTTGTTTGTTTTTTTTTTTTTTTCCTCGAGAAAAAAGCGAAACTTTATTACTGCAGATGAGTATAAAATTACAATGAGAAACACAAAGTTGTGTGTTCAGAGGGGCAAACCCAGAAGTTTGATTTACAATACAGATTCGAAGAGGACCTATGCAAAGCCAATTGCTGGAAAAAACAAGTCTGTTCATAAAAAAGCACAAGCTGTTCATCCTTTGGAAGACAGGCATAACCTTAAAAACGTAAGAAATTGCATCACTATTTACTAACCTTCAAGTAAACTCTGCCTAGAAAAAGAAATGTTCTTCCTGAGACAGAATACAATCAAACATTCGATTAGAAGAATCGACCCAGCAAAAAATACCCAAACAAATACGCTGTGTCCATCCCACTTTTGTGGCCCAAAAACATTGAAAAATCCAGCGAAAAAGTTTTCTTCAAGCGCAAATAGATAGAGCACGTTCCAGAAAAATCGATGCAGTGGAACAAAGGATGCACGTTCCAGAAAAATCGATGCAGTGTAACAGAGGATGCACATTCCAGAAAAAATCGATTTACCATAGAGCAGTTCGGACCTATGTATTCTGTCCACCGATCAGGAGGAGACAAAGGATTATCCGATGAAAATCTCGACCATTTTCAGCCATTTTGTAGTTGAGGAAGAACACACTCCCTGTGTATGTATCCAAAGACAAAAGGTTGACCATTCATCCAATGTACACAATAAACTCTCAGCCTATAAAATATTCATTTAGACTTTCTCTTGGTCCCCTGTAAACTGATTCTGCATGAAACCCTCACAAAAGCTCGATCAAATAAGCAAAAAAAAAAACTCAGAGATTTTCCTGTAGAGGTTGCACATCTGTTGTAAATGAACAAAAGGCAATTTTTTGAAGTACCATCCATCCCCAAAAAAAGTAGTGACAGCACACTGTCTGTATAATAGCTGTTGTCAAAATTGACAGGCCACTACATAATCCAGAAACCACTTAATCAAATAAGGATGGATAGAGGTATTCAGAAGTAACACCATCCAAGTGTTCTCTGATCCTCCAAATACCTTCGTCCAGCAGCAAACCCCTCTTTGAAGCTTGATCAGCCTCTTCATTATTTTCACGATAGATATGCTGGCAGGAGAAAGAGACTAAAGAATGGATGATCTCCCCGATAGAAAGAAACAAATTTTGTAAATGATGAACCCTGCAGATCTGTGTTCCATTTATCCAATTTATCACATTCAGTGAATCCCCATATACGTTTATTTGCCTGCAGCCTTTCTCCATTGCGAATAATAGAAGAATATTGAGGCTCAGAAATTCAGCCCAGTTATTAGTCCCTTCACCAAGCCCAGCAGAGATCTCGAACCAATGAGATTCCGAGAGAAACAGCATTGCTCCACCCCCACATAAATTTTGTTGCATGGCACCATCAAAAAAACCCCAAGGGTTCCTCCTGTCAATCTCCAGCATTAGGACCTCCCTCTGATTGGCAGCACGAATATGAATAGGGAGAGCAGAGTGCAAACCAACAGTCATGGCACCGACAATCTCCGAAGTACTGACAGAACCATCAAAAAGAAGCCGATTACGCGCCAACCAACAGCCCCAAATAACGAGGAGCGGCAGAGCTTTAAGATTTATCTCAGCAGTAGACACCCACCACGAATCCCAGGCATGTGATACAGAATTGCCCTCCCATCTGCTCCGGATACCAAGTAACCTGTAGCACTCCAGCCAAATACCTTTGATGAAAGGGCAGCTGAGGAAAAGATGGTTAACTGATTTAGCATCAGATTTACACAAGCAACACCAGCCAGGACCCTGAAAAAATCTGTTTTGTAGCACATCCCAGGTAGGGACTTTATTTTCAAGGACACACCACATAAATAGACGAGTCTTAGGAGGACAATTCAGTTTCCAAATTTTCTTCCACCACCACCGCTCCTCTCCCAGGACAACCCCAGCACTAAGTTTGGTATATCCAGCCCGAGGAGAATAGATCCCCGAAGGATCAAAATCCCAGGCAATCTTATCCTCCCTATCCACGAGCACAAGATGTGCCTGTTTTAAAGCACGAATATAAACCGTCAGAGCCCTCTCATCAAAAGCCTCCAACCCAAAAGAGGAGGCCAGTAACCAAGACTGTATGCCCAACCTTCTCCGGACCGGATCAGCAAGTTGAGAAAGAAAAGTAATCCCCTGCTGCCTTAATGCCTCAACCGTACGCCGAGGTAGAAGGTAATGGAGAGAACAACCCATCCAAGGATCCTAACCAACCCGGAGCTTCCTGCCATTACCCACAACCCAAGCCAGGCTAGATTCCAGAATGTGAAAATATTTGACAAGTGCCTTCCATATCACCGTTCCCCCAGCAAAGGATTTCCCAGGATTCCTAATCCAGTCAACAATAGAAGAACGAGCAATATACTTCTGAGATATCACCTGAGTCCAAAGGCTATTTCCGTTGATGAGCTTCCATCCACCCTTAGCAACAAGAGCCTGAGCAAAAAGGAAGATATTTTTCAGCCCCCACCCACCTAAAGCTTTTGGGACAACAATCTTCTCCCACCGAACCCAAGGGGTCACCAAAGAATCCTGTTTCCCACTCCACAGAAATCTGAAGCAAATCCTCCTGGCAGCCTCCAAAATACCCTTAGGGATCCAAGACAGGGACAACCAATAAACTGGAACAGCCTCCAAAACCGACTTAACTAAAGTCAGCCGCCCAGCTCTAGACAGCCATTTGTGAGACCAAACTTTTAACCGTTTTTCCAGCTTTTCCAATAACCAGTTCCAATCATTTTTCCTATAATCGTTGGGTTTTAAGTGGAACCCCAGATAGTTCAGACCAGCATCCAGACCAACAGTATTGTAGGGAAAGATCCTCATGAACTCACGCCTCTCCTCATCCCTCAAGGAATGTGTAGAGATGGAAGACTTCCCAGCATTTACTTCCATTCCCGTAGCTTTTCCAAACAAAACCAAAATCTCACCAATGGAGATAGCATCCCGAACCGACCCAGAACAGAAAATTAAGACATCGTCAACAAAAAGAAGGTGAGTAATGAAAAGGTTTGGAGCTACCTGAATGCCCTTCAAAGAACCCTGTCTCCTTGCCTCATGTAGAGCTCTACTCAAACCTTCAGCAACCAATAAAAATAGAAGGGGAGAAAGGGGGCATCCCTGGCGCAACCCCCTTTCAGCATGAAAAAAAGGAGATGCAGCCCCATTGAGCAGAACAGAAAAGGAGACAGTTGTAATACAGCTCATAATCCATCTATTGAAGTCGATGCCAAACCCAAGGTGAGTCAGGAGCATGCGGATATATAACCAGCTTACCCGATCATATGCTTTGGATAGGTCAATTTTCAGCACCGTCCCTTTGAGGTTCTTGGTCTTCATACTGTGGAGAGCCTCTTGTGCAGTCCCGATAGCTTCATGAATTTGGCGACCTTCCAGGAAGCCAAATTGTTCACCTGAAATGTGAGTCGATAAAATGCCTTTGAGTCTTCACGCAACCACCTTGGCTATCACTTTATAGATACAGTTGCACAAAGAGATAGGACGAAAATCAGCCAGAGAAAGAGGGTTGTCCACTTTTGGAATAAGAGCTATGAACGTGGAATTGAAGCAAGCAGGAATCCGCCCTGAAACCCTGGTATCCTCCACAACTTTCAACAAATCTGTCCCTAAAATGTCATATAGAGCCGAAAAAAATTCGATCGACCACCCATCTGGCCCAGGGCTTTTTTCTTTTTGGAAACTATGAAGAACCTCCTTCAATTCCTTCTCAGAGACCTCAGCCATCAAAGACCTGTTGTCAGCCTCTTCCACAAACCTCGGAAAATACTGAGCAACTCTAATCACTTCCACAAGTGATGCATGAGCAGGGGCCTTAAAAAGATCCTTGAAGTGGTCAACCCCCAATCTAGCTTTGGCCTCAAATGAAGAATGCTCAATGCCTTGACCATCCCTTAAACTCCAGATAGTATTAGCCGACTTTTGGCCGCGAGCATAAGCATGAAAAAATTTTGTATTCTCATCCCCACTAGCCAGCCAAGTGGCCCTGCTCTTCAGCCTCCACGATTCCTCCTTATCCATAAGAAGGGAGTTCCTTCTTTTTTCAAGAGAAACAAGAGTGTCTTTATCAACTTGTGATTGATAACCACCACCAATGCCCTCATAAATCAAGCGAAGATCCTCTTCCACCTGTTTCAACTCCACATCCTCCCTTTGTCTCTTATCAGCCGACCAAACTTTGACAGCATCCTTGATGCGTTTTAAATTTTCAGCAAATTGAAAGGAAACAGAAAGATGACTGTCCACCCTAAAGGGAATCCATCTATCGATAACCAAAGTTTTGAAAGAATCATCCCTGAGCCAAATTTTATTGAACTTTAAAGGGCTAGGAGGCTGCCTAGGCCCGGTCTTTAACTCAAGAAAGATGGGAAAATGATCAGAGGCACCCCCACTGCCAATCCACTGCCTGATTTGAAAAGGCCTGTCCACAATCTACTTAGCCACCAGGAAACGATCAATTCTCTTTGCAATTCTGTCTTCCGCACATCTATTATTCCTCCAAGTAGGTTTCAGCTTGATGGGCTCAATGTCTAGCAAGTTATTCTCCTCCAATTTTTGAGTGAAAAAACCAGTCAGGGAATCAATTTGTGCATGAGGTCCCCAAACCTCCGACTGGCCCAAAGAAAAATTCAAATCCCCACCCAAAATCACTGAATCACTCTTGATTAAAGAGTTACTCAAGAGGGAATCCCAAAAAGGGATCCTGTCCTGATAAGGTCCATAAATATTAAACAGATTAAAAGCTTCACCAAGCTCCAACGACAGGAAATTTATTCCCAGGACCGACTCCATACCCCAGAAATTTTGAGATTTAATCGTTTTGTCATTCCATCCGATAGCCAAACCACCCGACCTACCTCTTGCATCCAAAGACTCGAAAGTCCAGCCTGGCAACCAACCCTCCAATCTAACTTTGACCACAGATCCAACACCTAAAGTCTCTTGAAGCAGAATGATATCCGGACAATCCAAGAGGATAATTCTCCGAAAAGCAGCTTTCTTATGGGGACCTGCCAAGCCCCTGCAATTAAAAGACATTATCTTCATTACACACCCGGCTTCAGGGATTGGCTTGCTCTAAGCGCCCTGTAAATCGAAATCTACCTCCCATCATAAACATCCGACAAAGCTCGATCCTGAGCTTTTGCCAAAAAAGAGATCCTGCCCCTGCCCCGAGCAGAAGGAAGTTTTCCCCTCCCAAGCCCTCCAGCACTTTTTTTAGCACTAGATCTCAGATTATATCCAGTGACCAAAGGGGCTGTAGTAACCACCGAAACCAACAACTTTTCACCAGGGTCAAAAATCGGGACAGAAACCATCTCTTGGAGAGCAGGCAAAGAAGCTGGCTGAGAAAGGAAATTAGGAGCAGCACAAGAAGACTTACCACCAACATCCATCCAGGCCGAGACAGTATTCAAGACAGAATTCAGAAGAGAGGTTGATGAGAAATTGAATACTGGTGAGAAAGGAAAAGAGCCCATAAGTGAAATATTCGGCACAGATAAAACTTCTTTCAGCAAGACATCATCCTTTAGTTGAAAATCTGCTCCATAATGTCGACTATGGACCTTCACAGCATCAAGTGCTCCACCCCCAGCATTCTGATATAGGGCCTCTTGACCAGAAGAAGGACCAGAAACCTCACTCAATACCTGGAAGTCTACATCGGGAAACATGCAAGAGCCAATGACATCAGCTTGCACATCGTTAGAGGAGGCTGAACAAGGTTTAGAGTGTAAATGGTGAGGACCGGAGCCAGCCTCCTTCACCAAAGGTGCCTCCACAAATGGACCAGACCCCCGGCTTTTGGCAGATCGAGAGGGAGAACCACATTCATAAGCAGGGTGACCATAAACATGGCACCGACGGTAGCGAAAAGGAACCTTCTCATAGTCAAGGATCTGCTTTATATCATAGTGACCCCACCTGAGATTCATAAATTTTGCAAGGCCCTCTCTGATGTTAATCATCACAAGGATTCTTGCAACCCGCCTGAGATTTGTCTTAAAAAAGGATAGGTCTGCCTCTAAGAAAACCCCAATCGTATTACCTATGCCGCATAGGTGCTCCTCTGTCCAATAATGAAGAGGCAGACCAGGTAAACGAACCCACAATGGGACCGAGTCCACCCTTTCTCTGCTTGCATCGAAGAGCGGATGCCATGGTTTTAGGAGTAGAGGAGAATGATCTACAGACCAGCTCCGCTGAGTCACCCACTGGAGATGTTCAGAGCACAGGAAGTTGAAGGCGAACCACCCCTTCGAAAGGGACACCACCTCAGGCACATAACCCAAATCTTTTTTCCAATGAGAGTCAGCCCAGACAACTACAGTTTTAAGGGCAAAATGTCTCCCCACCACCCTGCCAACCAATGTTCTACTGGCCAATAATGTAACCTGTTCCCATCCTATGTCTTCACCCAAGACATAGTTACACTCAGCTTTTTTAATCTTGATCCATTTTTTCTTTCTTCCTCCCTTCTTCGTCTCTTCAGCCTCTTTTCCTCTGTTTGGACTAGACTCTTTAGTAGTTTCAGGCGCAAGAACCCCGCTCTGTTCTTCCCAACTAATAGGATTAGAGGATGAACTCCGGCTCTTCTTCTCACATAATCCCTCCCCACTTCTGGACGCGAGCACGGTGGGGTCTAGTTCGATGCCAGAAACTGTGGAAAAATCGCCCAAAATGTCACCCAGATGCATGACCTTCCCATCCTCGTTCAAGCAACTACGAAACAATTTCCCCTTCAGAGCTTGAAACCGATTCAAATCCAAGCTGCTGTGAGCATTCATACAGCCTCCCGCCCTCGCCTCATAACCTCCTTTGAAAACCAGTGGCGACAGGCTGCCATCCGATAGAATCGGGGGCTCGTGTTCACCTTGAAAACTAAGGCCTGTCTGCACTCCGGTTCTGGACCAAATAGGAAGGGAAGTATCGCACCCCCTCTGCACAGAGTCAATGGTCAGATCATCAAAGGCAAAGTCACGCCCAACTCCGTTCAAAAAACCATTGTTCCCGCCCAGAAGCATCGCTCCGCTCCTCGGCCTTCCTCCAGTCATCTCTTTGTTTATCGTATGTGTTTTCCCAAAAATTTGAAGGTGAATTTCTAAAGTTAGGAGTTCTAATGCTTCTATGTATTACCGGAATGTTCATCTTACATGTTTATCATTTTGAGTATTGTTCATAGAGATTTATGGTTTTCCCTACCTCATGATTTATTGCTTCAAACTATATATGTTTAAGACCTCTTAGTTTTCTCCCAAACTTAATGTTCATTACACTTCATACATCACCTAAGGATCCATTAACCTTGCTAAATTGGCCCTGCAATACACTCTGCTTCATCATTTAGACACCCTCGACTTCATTTGACCCCATAGCCCTATTGATTTGATAGCCTCTCATTCCACCTATCCTACTTAGTCATATTACCCCAACCCAAAACAAACAAACAAATTACACTTAACAACTTTCCTAAAATTAATCATCCGAAAGTGAACAAGTTCACATCCTTCGCATAGTAGAGAGAGCCCTCTCTGAGTCAAGGAAGGCTAGGTCCTAGGAATCCAAAGATTGGTCTGATGTTACCCTGTCATTTGGTTAGCCAATCTGCCAAATCACGGGACCCTAACATAATGGTGATCACGGTGGCACCTTCTGAGTTCATAACAATCTAAATACCCCTTAGGACTCCAGAATCCCTTGATTAAAGAGTATCCTATGATTTATAGCTACTTTATCACTATCACTAACATAATGGTGATCATGATGCAAACTATGATGTCAGTGACAATCTAAGTATCCCTTAGGACTCCATAAACCTTTACCAAATCATAGAGAACTCAAGTTAATAGCCAAAGAGTAGAATCTAGTTGTTTCACCATCCTAGAAAAATGTTGACTCAGTTATAGGACACTCTCACAAACCTTAGGGATACTTAAGAAAACTCAGAAAACCCCAAAACATTCCTAGATTGGTTTTTGTCAATATTGGTGGTGGACCATAGACACATATCTTCAAAATAACTAAAAACATCCACCTGGCAACTCCACTAGCCTCTAGTGGGTCTATTACTTCACTAGTCCTCATAGACTCCCCTTGGAATGCATTGAGAAATCTTAATCATGCTGATGGTGGAAAGAAAATTTGAAACCATCCACCTGGAAACTCCACAACTCTCAATAAACCTAAAGACTCCACTGGAGGAAGAACCTGAAACATGACTAGTCATCCTAGAAATAAAGAGCGCTCAGGCCTAGGTTGGATTCAAGAAATTATTATTTTTATTTGTACTTATGATTTATCCTACTTTAAACCAGATCAAGAATACACTGATGAGATCTACATTGATCATTGGAAGGATCTCAAGCCTCGAAAAGTTGATCCTCAAATTTCAGACCATGAGCATACTTATATACCTGTGCTTACCCCAGATTCACCTGTGGAAAACCTAGTGAAACATGAGCCTCATGCTACATTTCTTGCTCTTTCTGAAACCTCAAACAGTCATAAATATCTTTTTACACTACCTATACCCACAAAGGTCCCAGAAAGATACAAGCCTTTGATTTTACCTCCTATCTTCTAAGCCCTCCCTGCAAATCTTGCAAATAAACTACCCAGATTTGATGGAGAAAGCTCAAAAGTCACCACTGAAGAACACATTCAAAATATTGAGAATTTACTTGACCTTTTTGAAATAGAAGAAGATGATGTGCGTATTATAATGTTTTCCTTATCATTACAAGGAAAAATTAAGAGTTGGTTTAAGGACCTTCCAGCTGCAAGCATTATCAATTTTCATCAATTCACTCAAGTCTTCCTAGATAGGTGGGTGATCATGGGAAATGAAGTTCTCATAATAGATAATACAAGAATTTAAAAAGACAACCAGGGGAGACAATACAAGACTTTTCAGCCGGGTTCAATAAGGTATACAATGCAACACCTGCTAAGATAAAGCCACCTTCAAGGTGGGCTCTCTTGCATTATGTCCCAAGTACTTTTGACCCAGAGATGGAATTCCAGATAAGAGAAAAAGACCCTTCAAATCTGGAAGAAATTCAGAATATGGAAATTACTGTGGAATTCAACATACTAGAAAGAGAGGAAAAGTTAGAAGAAGTAAGGAAGGACAAAGCAGCTCAAGAGAAACTGACTTCTTCAGAGGTAAAGCTAGAGATGTTGACAGATACAATCAGAAAAATGATGCATATACTTGGCAGGAAAGAGGAAGAATACAAGGTTGAGGTTGGTGTTGATTATTTAGAGCAGACGGTAGCATTTTCTTGGGAGGAACCAAATCAGTCATTTCAATACAAATATAGCTATCAAAACATACTGGCTGACCAAGGTTGCAAAGAAGAAGATGCGGAAAGTTTTCAAGTAAGTACTATATGCCTTCCTACATCTTGTGCTTCACTATTAAGAAAGTATTACAAGAAAAATGAAAATAGAAACAAGGTAGAATGCTCTAATGAATCAGTAAGGGAGGAAATGGATAATACAAACCCTTTTTCAAATCCAGAAGTTCTCCCCTCAAATCATCTTGGTATGACTGTTTGGATTACAAAACCAGAAATGGAAGATGAGCCAACACCTCTTGAGTCCCTACCCTTATGCTTCGAATCATTTTAGATTGCTAAAAGAAAGGCTATTGACCATGAATACTCTCCTTTTCATATGATGGAACAAACTGTTGATCAAGTGTGTATAATAGATGACATTCCTCCTATAAATAAGATGTCCAAATATGATCAATATGATGATGATTATGTTCTTCAAACTCAAGATAACACTACAGTGTTGGTATCCTATGTTTTGATAGTTTGGCAAATCAAAAGACAAGGAAACATCAGAACCAATCTTTAGAGTTACAGGATCTAGTCCTCCTGCTCTTAGAGAGGGATCTCTCAAATTATTTGTTTTTTGCAAAGGTGTATCTTGTGTTCTTTGAATATTGGTTTTAGACTAGTTATTAAGTGCAAGTGTTTGTTTGTTTGTTTGGTTGAATTGATACAGCAAAACATAAAAGGTCTAGGAAAGATAGGTAGAAAGGGGAAATGTCAGTTTCATTGGGCAATGGAGTCAAAAAGAAGTCATGACAAACTTATCAATGGATATGGGATATCAAAGGGAAAATCTAACTTGGTCGCAGGATCCTTTGGTTTTGGAATGAGATGGACATTAATGAATTGGAAAGAGAAGTTTAATTCTCAACAAAGGGAATTTGAAAGCACAACTTGAACAATAAAGAGCTATTTGATAGACAGGGCTAACCATGAATTCTACAAATCAAACTTTAAGAAAATAATGACTTCAAAACAAATTTTGAAATGAAATCTAAGATTCAGGGAACACCCTATTTCTTCAAAGATTTTATTTCAAATGACTTAGAAAACATAAAAGATTCACTGATAATTACGGTCATAGAAGAGGGAACACCTAAATACATCTATGATCACAACTATAAAGAACTTTAAGCCAAATGTTCAAGTAAGGACAAGGGGCATGATCATAACAGACCATCCTTGGCTCACTGTAAACAAAGATACCTCAAAGGGAGACTTCAATAACAGCCTTTAAGTGGCAGCAGACAAGCAGGGAGAACCATAAATCATGCTGAAACCAACTATTCGAACTATTAGAGAAATAAACAAGCATGAGGACTAAAGAGAGATATTAAAGACTCTAAAATACCTCAGCAGAAGAAAACATAAAACAGTGAAGGATAAACAGGTCTAAGGTGCTTCCAAGAGTCATTTCTTAGCCTAAAACTTTCATCCTACTGTAGTAAGAATTTATGGAACAAAATGAAAACAGGGGAAAACATTGAACAATTCAGAATACTTCACCAATAGCCAAGCTCATGGATCCAATGATAGAGCCTTTTTAAGAACAAGCATGCAACAACATCATTAGGGCGTCCAAGACTTCAATTTCTTCTTCAACTTCAACAGACTATGTATTATTTCAGAGAGTTTCAGTATTACAACTAGTAATCAAACAACCAATGTTTACAATGGATTCCTCAACAAGTTTTTATAGCGGAATGAGGAGGTCGAAAGAGAGGAAAGATCTTCTGAGTTCAATTAATACAGTTAATGCTTCTCGGCCTTTGAGGGGCTCAAGGGAGAAGTTTTACAGATATTTTCCTGTATTAATTGGTTTGCATTAAATATTTAAGCTTGCTGGAAGCTCATGTTGACTTTAAGGTTATGTGTCATTTCTGTAATAACTCAGCTGATATTTTTTGTAATTAATCCTTTGGGCTGAATTAACTGTTCAGTTGTATTGGGAAAAAATATTATGTTTTGGTCATTACTCGGCCTCTGTTGAATGTTGTGAGGCCACAAGTGGCAATCTGGTAGCTGAGAGGAATAAATTTGCCTCTGATGTGGCAGTGGAGGCATCCTCTGTCTGATAAATATTCTTGATTTGCCTTTAACTGTGTTTAATTCAATGGATAAGGCTTTTGATAATCGACCTTATCCGTAATCCATTAAACTGTGTAATCAATGTTTAATCCTTCATTTCTGCTGTGATTGGGTCTTTGACACTAATACTCTTCGTTTAATTTAATTCTCTGTCTTGTTGATGTGCAGGTATGTACAAGGTCTATATGGCATCAATTCCTATGAGGCATCGAAGAAACATGAAATTGAACCCTGTATATGGCTTTTCCTTTTGACGAACGAAAGTCTGGAGGATCACCATCCTTGGTTTTCATTTTCTTTTTAAAACATTTGAAAACCCTTTAAATCCTGCACAATACAAAAATAATTAAAAAATCCAGCATATTTGGTAAAAACTGCTTTGGAGGTTTCGGGTAGGAGCATGGCCATTGGATGGCAGCATCCAATGGTAGAGATTTGCTGCAGAGGTGAAAGGAAGGTGATTTGGAAGAAGAGGTGGTGGGAATTAAGTCAGATCCGTCAATCTTGCAAAGATCGACGGTCAGGAGTGACCGAGTTAATATAATGGAGAGGGGCCGCTTTATGTGAAAATAGAAGAAATATAAAGGAAATGAGGAAATTTCCTATAGCGGAGAGAAAAACATGAAAAGGAAATTTGGGGTTTTGAGATGATCGTGGGCCGTCGGATGAGATCGGCCCACAAAATCAACGGTGGAGATCGCTCTGAGAAGTCCTTCGGGAAAGGCGGAGGGCGATAGTATATGGCCAGATTAGATCTGAGCCATTGATCTGCAGATATCAACGGCGGGGAGCGTCCGCGACAAATCATAATATAAATGGGGAAAGGCGGTTTCGGAGGGAAAAACAGTTTTTTTCGCGTGATAAAAAGGCGGGTAGGTGGTATTGCCTTTTTGAACGCGATATGTGTTCCTTCCCGACACGTGGCATCAGAAAACAACTTATACCGCGTAAATTTTGGAAATTAACCTCTGTGCTGAAAATTGCGCGAAACTCCGCGTGCACCGTCAGATCTAGGCCCTTAGATCCAACGGTGGAGTGTGAGCGCGAAACCGACCAGATGTGTGGGGGATAAGAGGCGGGTCAGTTTTAATCTGGGCCGTAGGATCAAATATTTGGACGGCGGAGATCAGATCTGGAGGGAGGCAGGACAGACATGGGTAGGGTCTGTCGAGGTTAATATAGGCCATCAGATGTAAAAGGTTTTAACGGCCAGGATTGAATCTGGGTTTAAACGGAATAATATACAAGCGGGCAAAAAGGTGAAGAAGGACCGTTGATCTGCAGAGATCAACGGCCTAAAATTTTCCTAAAACATTATGAAGCGGGACACATGATTTAAACCGAAGTTGGGAAACGCAATCTAGACCATCCAAACTGGACACATGGATGGCCCAGATGCGATCGGAGCATGCGATCGGTGGGGGGGGAAGAACTTGAATGGCACCGATGCGATTAACTGTGGGTCGTCGATCTGCAGATCAGATCGATGGCGGGGAATGGATCGGGGGATGTCAATAGGAGGTGGGGAAATATTTAACGCGCCCGATGAAAGTTGCGATGCGATTTTTCACGGGCCATTTGATCAGCTTAAGATCAACGGCGGACATGGTTCCAAAATATGCACCGGCGGAAACCCTTTAATACTTATGAAAAACCCAAAATTTTATGAAATGTAAAGGTTTTGATGGCTTGGGGCAGGTTATATATATGAAATGGCTTGGCGCCCGTCTGCGGGGCCGTTGGTCTATATGGAAGATAATAGGCCCAGGGCTTGATATGTATAAGGGCTAATCGCATCGGAACTTCGATGTTGGTCTTTCAATCTACCCATTTTAATTTCTCCGATGTGATTGGGGCTTCGGGACTTTTCAATCTACCCATTTTAATTAAAAAACATTGTTCTGGCAGGTATAGACCAAGACTTAGGACAAAATGCATCGGAGATGGTTTATTACAACGTTTTAAGCATCGGATGTGGGCCCACAGGTTATATGAAATAATAATATGATCAAGGGGGGTATAAACAAAGGGCTTAATCGCATCGGAGGCTTTTAACATGGCAAATAAACTTGTGCGCTCCAATTTCTTCGATGCGATAAGCGCCAAATGGGCTTAGTGCTTGGTTCCAGCTCCAAGGAATATGGTGGGGAAGTGGTTAGGACTTAGCCCAAAGGGGCTTAAGCCTGTAATCAAAACATTCATTCTTTATGAGATTTTTTGAAGTTATTTTATGGATTTGGGGGTTTCGGCAAGGTTCAAAAGTGAGTTTTGAATCTTGTAAAAGGATTTTTATGAAGGGGAAAGGGGAATAAAAAAAAAATAGAGGAATCCCATGGGAAATAAAGGGGTAAAAATGAAGGTTAGTTTTTTGAGTGGAGGATGGGGAAAAATGGGATTTTGCAACAGTCCTTTCCCTATGAAAATAGCAGATTTTCAAAATTAAAAGGGAAACAACAGTGACGATCAACCAAAGGATAGAATATCTTTAGAAGACTTTAAGCACCAACAATTTTGGCAATAAAATTGTTTCTTGAAGGTTGTCCAAAAATGATTTAGCCACCACTTGATATGACAGAATTTTATAGGTGGCTAACATACAGAACAATCAATGATTATTTTGTGGGACAAAGACAGTCATTTTCAACAGCAAAAATACAGTGATCAACAAAAACCACTCAGCTATGACAGTGAAGAAGAAAGTGCAGAAATTTTGGGAGAAAGGGAAGGGTCTTTACCTCTTTGGTGTACTTCTTTTCAATTCATCAAAGACAACCTTAATGCAATCAGAAGTCAGCAATCTTTGGGTATTTATTTCAACAACAAAGAACACATTCAGCCCTATGTTCAGCCTTCCCAAGAGAAAGTGGATTGTTTTAGTTATATCCGAAGAAAGATAAAAATGCATCCCTTTTTAACTGAAGAGGAGATAGATCAACTTATAAACATGCAGTCAGCCTCTAATTATTTTCCTCCTAATCTTAACTATCACATAGCAGAAAATGGATTTATAGATCAATTCAAAGAGGAACAATATGATAGTCCAATATGTATGGTTGGTGACATTAATTATATTAATCATTCTCCAAGGTTTGATAAATATGTTGATAACGATGATGCTTTCCAAACAGAAACTAACTTTGCAGAGTATTCAGCACTTGGTTTTTGGGAGGAAGCTTAGTTTCATCAACTTGAGAAAGGTAACCAACAAATGCATAGCATCTATGACAATGATGAGGAAAGCTTACAAAATTTGGAAGCAAATGAAGGCTTTAAAATTGATGATCACAAGAAAGTTGCTGCTCTTCTTTCTCAAGAAGATTTTTTGCCAAGGAGTGCTCCTACTCGTCAACATGGTGGTTTTCACACAGAAATCAGCCCACTCAGTCAAAACCCATCAGGTTTGCTAAAGGATAATATTGCAATCTATGATGATTATACCAGTTCAGATGATCATGAGGAAGAGAAAGAGTTTCTTTCCCAAAAAATTCCTAAGCTCAACCAAGTAGAGGAAGAAATAGACCTAGATCAATCTTATTTTCCAAATCTTCACATTCAGGTATTGTTTCATTATCCCTTTGCTGATTTGTTAAAAACATTTGAAGAGGGAGTGAAATATGTTAAGAGCAATTTGATGCAAGGTTTAAAGAGAAGTTTAGGCACCACTGTTCAAAAGAAAGAAAGATGGGAGTGGCCTTTTTGTTTGTCCAACATACTCAAGGAGCTAAACCAATATCCCTCATGGAATCATTTGCTTGACTGGTTGTGTTGGAAAAGAGAGTTCACCAGCTGAATGTATATCATGTATAGTTTAGATTAGGATAAGATAGGAATGAAAATAAGCTCAACCTTTAAGCATATTTTAAATTTAGATTATTTTGAAAAAAGAAAGAAAAAACTCAAAAAACATAGAAAGAATGAAAAAAAGGGCAGATTTGAAAAGAAGTAAAGCCCTATACCCAAAAAATTGTCCTATTGAAAGTGAGCAACCTTAAATGCCACTGTTGGTTCAAAAATAAGGTCTTGTTCAGTCATCTAGCCTAATCATGGCTGAACATGTTTTCAATTTATTGTCGATAAGTTAGTGAAAGAGAGCTTGTCAAATCGTTAAAACTTGACTTGTAAAAAGGAGATAGATTAGGGAATGAAAGATACTGGTTGCACATGCTCAAAACATAACCAAAGAGGAAGATGAGGATGCATAACAAATGATAGATCACATCCCTTATCTTTCTATTTTACTTTTATGCAAAATAATGTTTGTGTGCAGCTTGTTCTTATGCCACAACTCATGGTAAGTCAGATTGCCTAATCCTGATTTAAACCATACTTTCAATTTCATGTTTATAGCTTAGAGAATGAAGTTTGTCAAACAGCTTAATATTCACAAATGATTAGACTAGGTAGAGAATAAGAGAGTTCATTAGCCTAATTTTAACTCTTGGAAGAAATAAGGATACAATTAGATAGTTTGATTTGTGTTTTCAAAAAGAAAAATGTCAAGGGTTTGCAAATCCAAGTGCACCCAAGTGAAGAAAAAATGTTAGGCCAGGTAAGATGGGTAGGTAGGAAAGAGGTTGAAGCAAACATGTCTTTTCATATTGTGAGATCATAGCTTCAAAATAACATCATCAAATGAATAAAGAAAGATCTGTAAAGTGCAAGTAAGGCACTGGTCTTCAAAACTCAAAGATTTTAACTCTGAGGTTCTGGACACCTCCTGAAAAGGAGCTACCCTCCCCAAGTGGAGCCACTGTTAGTCATCTATAATTTTCACTATCTGAATATGACTAAGTATCGGTTCTAGATTTCTAGAAACAAAGTTCATTAACATTGGGAATTCTAGAAATCTCACTACCTTCATTATCCTTAAGATAATTTTTTTCACTATTTCATCATCCCATCATGTCAATGATCATCTCACCCATCCTAGAAGACCCATCATGGTCTCATGTCACTCAGTGTGTCTTTGTTGTGTCACCTTGGGCCTTAAGGGTACAATTAGATAGTTTGATTTGTCTTTTCAAAAAGAAAAATGTCAAGGGTTCGCAAATCCAAGTGCACCCAAGTGAAGAAAAAAATGTTAGGCCAGGTAAGATGGGTAGGTAGGAAAGAGGTTTAAGAAAACATGTATTTTCAGGTTGTGAGATCATATCTTCAAAATAACATCAGCAAATGAAGAAAGAAATATCTACAAAGTGAAAGTAAGGCACTGGTCTTCAAAACTCAGAGATTTGAACTCTGAGGTTTTGGGCACCTCCTAAAAAGGATCTGCCCTCCCCAAGTAGAGCCAATGTTAGTCATCTATAATTTTCACTATCTAAAGATGACTAAGTATCGGTTCTAGATTTCTACAAACAAAGTTCATGAACATTGTGAGTTCTAGAAATCTCACTACCTTCATTATCCTTAAGATAATTTTTTTCACTATTTCATCATCCCATCATGTCAATGATCAGCTCACCCATCCCAGAAGACCCATCATGGGCTCATGTCACTCAGTGTGTCCTTTTTGTGTCACTTTGGGCCTCAGCCCTCTATTTTGTTTTTCCTAACTCCTCCATTGTCCATCTAGGGTTTTTTAGGGAAATTTTTCTTGGTTTCATGACCTCCATGGTTAAAACATCGACAAGGCTTGTACCTTGATGCTATTACACCTCCTCCTATCCTCAATATACCTTCATAAGCACTTCCCATCACTCCTATCCCTCAAACTCACCATTTTTCTATAAAACCTAGCCTATTGCTACAAATTGACACCTTTCGAGACTAGGCTTGTGTTTTTCCCTTTTGGACCCTTTCCCCTCACTTAATCCTTGAAATTCCACTTTACCCTACTCCCTAACATCCATCCCTATTCCCCAAAATTTCCCCAAGAATTTAGACAAACCTTAACCCCTTCATTCCCCTCCCTCTACAAGGCAGTCCTAATTTCCCTACACCAAACCCTAATTTCCTCTTCCAACAAAGCTAGGGTTTGCTATGGAAAAGAGGCATCAGAGTAGAATATCCATATGGTAGGAAATATGAGCAATCATGAAGCCATACCAACACATAAACATCATGCCTCCGTCATTTTCCAAGAATTCATTCCAAGGGCCAAGTCATTTGCCGCACCTAGGGCCAGTTTTGCTTAAAAATATGTTTTTGACCAAACGGAGATGAATTTGGAAACAGTGAGAGATTTGTTTTCCATCATAGGGCCAAGAAGAAAAACCTCCTTCATTTTTTACACAGGTATCATAGTTTGGAGGAAATATCAAAAACACAGGTGTCCTAGGAGAATTTCTGCACTACTAGAGTGACCTTGGTAAAATAAGGTTTTCTCACAGCTGGAGTGTCCAAATGACTTTCTTGATGAGTCAAAAGACAACTAGACTTGAATATCTTTATAATGAGCTATCATGAGCTTAATTTGGAGTTAAGGAAGGCCTCCAAACGTTGTCTGCACCAGCACTTTGCATTTCTGCACCATCATTCAACACTTTTTGACCAGTGTTGGGACAGTCCATTTTTGGACAGGTAAATGGACACCAAATGGAAAAACAAAAGTATTCTTGGAAATTAGACTCAACAATATTTCCAATGAGCTATCACAGAGCTCATTTTGACACCGGGAAGGCCTCCAAATGCCCTCTGCAAATTGGCGTTACGCACAGACACAGCAAAGCACCTACAAAATATCTGTTACACACCAGCGCTATGCCCCGGTGTTACGCACAAACAGAGTTTGTCTAAAATTGCTAAAAGGAGTTAAAATTTTGGTTTTTCACCTCCAAATTTTCTGCAAAAGTCAAGACACAAGTTTGGTGGTTTATTTTCTTTCCTCCAAAGCTTTCATTTGCCTAGGCAAAGAGATATTCAGAGGCTTAATTAAACCAAACCCTAGGCTACCTAAGAAATTAGTTTTAAATATCTTTGGTTAGGGTTTGCAAAAGGAAAATTTGTTGTGTATGTCAGAGAATAATGAGATGACAACAGCAAAGAAGAGGCAAAGCCTAAAAAGAAGACCAAGAGAGTGATGATAGCATGGATGAAAGTGATGAAAATGGTAAGGATAGTAGGGCAGAAACATATCCTAATGATGAAGAAAATAATGATGACATAGAGGAGGAAAATGAACATGACAGTCTGAAAATAATGAACACAGTAAGCCATTGGATCAAAACAGTGATAGTGGTGACACCCATAAAACAATCTCTGGTGCATAAAAGAGTGTTGATGATGAGCAAGATGACAGCCAAGGGGATTATGAAAAGAAAAATGAATATGATAGTCAGCAGGAAAGTGCCCAAGAAAGCCAAGAAGAAGATGATTTTGAGCATGGCAGTGAGCCTAATCACAGTGACAAAGGTTCTGAAATAAATGAATAAAATAAAGATGAAGAGACAGGGGAAGAGGGTGAAAAAACTGAAGACCTAGAGCAAACAAATAATGAGGGTGAGACGAAGTTTGAGGGTAAATAAATTGACCAAGACAGTGATACAAATGATACATTCAATGACATATGTCATGCTTGTCATGACACTCATCATGCCTCCATCATTTTCCAAGAACTCATTCAAAGAGTCAAGCCATTTGTCACTCTTAGGGCTAGTTTTGCTTCAAACTATGTTTCTGAGCTAACAGAGATGAATTTGATAAACTTGAGAGAGGTTTTTGTCCATAATAGGTCCAAGAAAAAAAACCTCTTTCACTTTTTAATCACAGTTTGGGAGCAATGTCAAAAATACAAGTGTCACTGGAGAATTTCTGCACTGTTGGAGTGACCTTGGAAAAATCCGTTTTTCTCACAGATGGAGTGTCAAAATGACTTTCTTTATGAGTCAAATGAAAAATATACTTGAAATTTTTCCAGAAAGCCATCACGAAGCCAAATCCGACATCGGGAAGTGGTCCAAAACTTGGTTGCAAAACACCCTATTTTTCTGCTGAAGTGGTGTTATGCACAGAGAAGTGTTGAGGGATTTGATTTTTGAGCAGGACAATGGCATCCAATCAGCACCAATCAATAATTTCTGTAATTTAGACTCATCATAATTTCCAACGAGCCATCACGAAGCCAAATCCGATATCGGGAAGTGGTCCAAAACTTGGTTGCAAAACACCCTATTTTTCTTCTGAAGTGGTGTTACGCACAAAGCAGTGTTGGGAGATTTTCTTTTTGAGTAGGCAACTGGAATCCACTTAGCACAACTCAATCATTTCTGGAAATTATACTCATCAATATTTCCAACGAGCCATCACAGATCCAAATTCGACATTAGGAAGTGGTCCAAAAGTTGGTTGCAATACACCCTATTTTTCTGCTAAAATGGTGTTACGCACAGAGCAGTGTTGGGAGATTTGATTTTGAGCATGAAAAGTGAATCCACTCAGCACAAATAAAGAATTTCTGGAAATTAGGCTCATCCAAATTTCCAACGAGCCATCATGGAGACAAATCCGACATCGGGAAGTGGTCCAAAACTTGGTTGCAAAATACCCTATTTTTCTGCTGAAGTGGTGTTACGCATAGAGCAATGTTGGGAAATTTGATTTTTGAGGAAGAAAATGGCATCCACTCAGAAAAAATCAAGAATTTCTGGAAATTAGACTCATCATTATTTCCAATGAGCCATCACGGGCCCAATTCCAACACCGGGAAGGCCTCCAAATGCCCTCTGCAAAATGGCGTTGATCACAGGAGAAGTTTGGCCAGAATTGCCACATAGAGGTCAAAAACCTAAAAGAGGAAAAAAAGCATGACAGCCATGGATTTTTCACTGAGGCTTCTTAGCAGGTGTCCAAGACCTCTTGAAGGACCATTCCACAAATTTTGAGGCAAATTGGACAAATTTTTGTTTTTTCCAAATTTTGACCCCTAGGAGCGCAGCACCCTAGGTGTTACGCACAAAATTGGTGCATCTGCAGCTCTCAAAGTTTACATTTTTGGATTTTTCACATCACCAACAGTCTACTCACCAATTTTCAGATCATTTGGAGCATTTTTACCCCCTTAAAAGGTCAAAAAACATCAAAAACTGACCTTTCTCCCTCCTTTTCAGACCAGGTGTTACGCACAGAGCAGTGTTGGGAGATTTGATTTTTGAGCAGGTAAATGGCATCCACTCAGCACAATTCAAAAAAAAAATTAAATTATACTCATCATGATTTCCAACTAGCCATCACGAAGCCAAATCCAGTGTCGGGAAGACCTCCAAAAGACTGCTGCAATAGGGCCTATTTCTGCATTACGCGCCTGGAAATTTTTCACCGTTTGACACGTGTTACGCTCGTGTGGCTGAGTGGGAAAAATGTGCGTTTAGAAAGTTTTCTTAGGCATGTCACGCCTAAAATTCAATTTTATTTCCATTTATAGTCAAAAAATATATTTATTTAGATATTTTTGGGCCTTGGGCTTTGCAAATCCTCAAGGACAAGTTAGGATATTTCTCTTTGGCCAATAGGCTTCTAGATGCTCTAGTAGGCTCTCCTCTCCTCATTTGTTATATAGAACATGAGGATTCATTGTAAACAGTTGGGACTTGATGTGTTTAAGAGAAATACATGGTTTTATGAGCTTGGACAAGATATTGGTTTTATGAAGTGAATGAATGGCTTATGTGGCTTGATGTTGGAGAAGCTTGCTTGCAAGATTCCATAGCTTGGTGAATGGTGATGTTTTCCTAACTTGTTAAAGTTTTATTTTCCTCATTTTTTTTCAGTCTACTTGGTTGCTATAGATCAGAAAAGTATAGGTTGAGATATACTCATGGAAGCACCTCAAACCTCCTGTTCGCTATAGTTTTGATGTTTTCTTCTTTTAGTCATCTTAAGGAATGGGTGACTGCTCCTTAGGCCCACTAAAACTTGTTTTTTTTTCATGAATGGTTAGTATGTTAGCTTATAAATATGATTCATGGTATGCCCTGCTTATTTAAAGTTTTCAAAACCCTATTTTGAAGCTTTTTTGTGGAATATTGATTAATTAGGTTAAGACAAAGAGGCCTTGTTTCGATCTTGCCATTTGCCCATGCTTACCAACTTGTTTCAGAGTTCCCGATAGTTTGATATATGTTGTTTAGGAGTTCCCAATCCATATATTAAGTTGTTTTTTTATCTTATGTGTTTTCCCAAAAAGCTGAAGGTGAATTTCTAAAGTTAGGAGTTCTAATGTTTCTATGTATCACCGGAATTTTCATCTTACATGTTTATTAGTTTGAGTATTCTTCATACAGATTTATGGTTTTCCCTACCTCATGAGTTATTGCTTCAGACTATATATGTTTAATACCTCTTAGTTTTTTCCCAAACTTAATGTTCATTACACCTCATACATCACCTAAGGATCCATTAACCTTGCTAAATCGGCCCTGCAATACACTCTGCTTCATCATTTAGACACCCTCGACTTCATCTGACCCCATATCCCTATTGATTTGACAGCCTCTCATTCCATCTATCCTACTTATTCATCTTACCCCAACCCAAAACAAACAAACAAATTACACTTAACAACTAGCCTAAAATCAATCATCTAAAAGCGAACAAGTTCACATCCTTCGCATAGTAGAGAGAGCCCTCTCTGAGTCCAAGAAGGCTAGGTCCTAGGACTCCAAAGATTAGTATGATGTTACGTTGTCATTTGGTTATCCAATCTTCCAAATCACGAGACCCTAACATAAGTGAAGTGGATCGGGGTTCAGGTGAAGAACCTCTACAAACTGGTTGTAGAAGACTGTGATACTTTTAGCACGAAAGAAAAGAAGGTACAGAGCTGAGACATCGGTGAATTATGGCATAGGCGAATTGGCCATTTGCACCATGGAGCTTTGAAGACCATGCAACATATTTTTGTAGGACTTCCCAAGGGTGTATTAAAGCAAAGAGATGCATACAAAGGATGTACAATATGGAAGTACACCAAATACACCTTTCATGATAAGGACAGTAGAGTGCAAGCAGTCCTCGAAAGAGTTCACTCAGATGTGTGTGGACCTTTCTCGACAGCCTGCACGGCCAAGAAAAGGTTTTATGTAATATTTGTAGATGATTTATCACGTAAGTGTTGGGCTTTCTTCATGTAGAAGAAAGGCCAAACATTCTCAAAATTTTGTGAATTTAAAGCACTTGTTGAAAAAGAGATTGGTGGAAAAGTGAAGGCTCTCAAGAGCGATAATGGTGGTGAATATCTGTCAAATGAGTTCAAGAACTTATGTTCAAAAGAAGGCATTCGACGGGAGTTAATAGCACCCCATAACCCACAGCAAAATGGGGTTGTAGAAAGTAAAAGCAGAATTATTGTCGAAGTTGCACAGGGGATGCTGCATGATTAGGGCCTACAGTTGCACTTGTGAGTTGAAGCATGCAACACAGCAGTATATGTACAGAAAATAAGTCCTCGTCGGATTCTCGGGATGAGTACACCAGAAGAAAATTTTTCACGGAAGAAACCATATGTGTCACACTTCAAGATCTTTGGTTCATCACTTTACTGTCGTGTTTCGAAGGATGCAAGGAAAAATCTAGAACTGATAATAGAGTTGGGCATATTTTTGGGGTACACTGATACACCTCACAACTATCAGGTGTACTTGCCATCTCATAGGATGATATTTGTTCATAAAGATGTAAATTTAGCTGAAGATAAGCCCATGAGATGTTCCCTTGAGAGAGAGATTCAGTTGCATGCAGATGAGGAGTTTTTGGCTCCAAAAGAAGAACCTTAAGATGTTGTGGAGTAGCCACAAGAAGAGGAGCAAAGAGTGGAAGAACCCACTCATGCAAAGACATTCAGAGATGGGAGGAAGCGCACTAGGGAAGCTAACATATTATTGTATGATGCTAGAGAGAATGTGGGAGCATCCACATCACAGTGTAGGCACAGGAGGTCATCGAATCGATACACTGAGTACATGGCTCTGATGAGTGAGTCAGTTGAGACAGAACCATCCTTATTCAAGGAAGTAGTGCAGAAACCAGTATGGTTTGATGCCATGGTATAGGAATATGATTCCATAGTTAGAAAATTTGTTTGGGAAGTGGTGCTAAGACTAGAGAAGAAGTCAGTGGTAGGTTCAAGGTCGATCTACAAGGTGAAGCAAGCAGCAAATGGAAGAATTGAGAAACACAAGGCCAGATTTGTGGCAAAGGGGTTCTCTCAAGTGGAGGGAATTGATTACAAGGATACCTTTACTCCAGTTGCAAGGTACTCTTATATCAGATCAATTCTAGCACTTGTAGCGCAGATAGGTTGGAAGATCCATCAGATGGATGTGAGGACAAAATTCTTCAATCGAGTGATTGAGGAGGAGGTGTACATTGAACAACCGGAAGGATTTGAGACCTATGATAGAGATTCGCATGTGTGCAGACTCAAGCGAGCATTATATGGATTGAAACAAGCACCTTTTTCTTGGTACACCAAGATCGACAGTTATTTCACTAGGTTGGGCTTCACCAAAATTGAAGCAGATGCAAACCTTTACCATATTATTGTTGAAGGTAACTTGTTTATCGTAGTATTATATGTCGATGATTTGATTTTAACCGGTGATGAGAAGTTGATAAAATATTGCAAAGAGGATTTTGCAAGAGAATTAGAGATGAAGGACATGGGACTCATGCATTATTTCCTCGGTTTGGAAGTATGGCAAGGAGATGGGGAATTGTTTGTATCTCAAGGAAAGTATGCTAATGAGATATTGAATAAGTTCCGCATGGAGAGTATAAAACCTATGGACACTCCCCTAGCAGGCAGTTGGAGGAAATAGGATGTCAGTTCAGGTGAGGAGGTTGAGGCCACAATTTACAGGCAACTTGCGGGTTCACTCATGTACTTGGTGAACACACAACCAAACATGTGTTATGCAGTTAACCAGCTTAGTCAAGCAATGGTTAATCCAACCAAAATGTATTGGAAGGTGTCCAAACATGTGTCGATATAGCTCAAAGGAACTACTCAGTATGGTCTTTGGTATAGACAGACAGAGGGAGTGAAAATTCAAGGCTTCACAGATGCAGATTGGGCAGGTATTCCATCAGATCAGAAGAGAACTTTAGGAGTCTTTGGTATTGGTTCAGCAGTAGTTTCTTGGTACAACAGGAAGCAGAGATCAGTTGCTCTCAGTTCAGCAGAAGCAGAGTACATGGTGTTGGGAATCACGATTGTCGTTAGACCAAAACCTACAGGTGTTAGCCAATGATCGCATCCCCAGAGGTAAGGATCCATAAGAGGTTGTTAGTCCATGTCGCAAAACACATGAAGAGCATTGTTTTATCCAATGTCCAACAATATCCCCCCCAATGTGAGTTGGGTGTGTATCGAACTTGTGACCTATGCTTTGATACCACTTATTGGTAATCAACATTATCATTAGACCAAAACCCGCAGTTGTTAGCCAACGATCGCATCACCAGAGATAAGTATCCACAAGAGGTGGTTAGTCCATATCACGAAACACATGGGGAGCATTGGTTTATCCAATTTCCAACACATGGTGCTAGTCAAGCAACTTGTGAAGCTATCTGGATGAGGAAGTTTTTAGTTGGGTAATTTGGTCAGATGATGGATCCCATTGTGATTTACTGTGACAATCAGAGTTGTATCAAACTCTCTGGAAATCCAATTTTTTTATCGATCCAAGCATGTCAACATCTAGTATCACCATCTACAAGATTGTGTGAAGAGGTGGATTATGTTGTTGGAATACATTCCTAAAGAGGACTAGTATGCAGATATTTGACAAAGGCATTGTCAAGAGGAAAATTTTAATTCCATAGAAGCAGGATTGGGGTATCTGATAATCCCTTTCTTGTTTAGAGGGAGTGTTGAAAATGGAAACAAGAAAATACTGATTTAATTTTCCCTTGAATTAAATTAGGAGAAAATTGTAATTTCACATCACAAGACAACAAAAATGTGTTAACTAAGTTAGTTTGACTTAGTTGGCTCAAATAATTCAAATTGAGGACCTAACTTGAGTCACGTAGAGTGTATCCTAAATTTTAGGAGCCTAGGTTGAGTTTAATTGAGTTGTAATAAATTAATTCAGTTAAACTGAGTTAAATTCAATTAAACTAAGTTAAAGTCAGTTAAACTAGTTCCAACTGTTGGAGGGACTAGTGAGAGGCCTAGTAGTGGGGTGTACATACTTAGTGAGCAACCATTTAACTAATAAATCAGCCGTAATTAACTCATGCATGCATGATCGACAAGTTACCCAGTTTAGATTGGAGTTCAAGGGAAATGTACTATCAGTTGTATATTTATCCAAGTTGTGCAGGTGGTGAATGCAGTTAAAGAAGGGCCTATAGGTATTGTGTAGTTATGGATGAGAATTTCCCTAAATAATAGGGGTTAATTCCCAAGGAAACAGCACAAGGAAATAGGAGCTTGGGCAAGCAGAAATTCAGTTAAGTATTGGCCAGAGCAGGCTTGTGAAGCAGTGAGATAGATTATACTTGTGCAAATATTGTTGAGACTTGAATAAGAATTGTATTTCTTATCTATTTTTCAGATTAATGAAATACAAATAGGAAGGGGTTTTGAGCAGTGGATTTCCCCTAGATATATCCTCATGTTATGTGTTTTAATTGATTCATGTCGCATGTTTTTTATATTGCTTCTCAATCGTGAATTTCTTTCCGCATATGAGTAGAAGTAAATTTGTCTTATGTTTTAGAACATTGCATAAGCAGTATTGAATCTAAAATTACAAAATTGAGTGGGGCTGATAATTTTGGCTCCTGGGAGGATAGGATGATGCTTTTACTGGAGGAAGTTGAAGTGTGGGATACAGTTTAAGCTCTTGTGCAACCACCTACTGATCCAACTCAGTTGTTGGACTTCAACAAGAGGAATGTGAAGGCAAGGATAATTATCCTTGATGCCATCAAAGATCACTTATTCCCTCATGTGACCGGGAAGAGGTTTTCCTATGAAATGTGGGAGCATATGGTCACATTACACCAAAGTTCCAATGAGAATAGGAATATGGTGTTGAGGCAAAAGCTAAGAAACACCAATATGACCAAGACCGACAGTGTCACCTCGTACCTCACCAAGATCATGACAAGTGAAGGATGAGTTGGATGTCGTGGGAGAGGTTGTCCTGGAGGACCAGTTGGTCAAGATTGCATTAGATGGATTCACCCAAAAATGGGACAGATTCATACATGGCATTGTGACCAGAGAGCACTTTCCACACTGGAGGTGGATGTGGGACGATTTCATCCAAGAGGAGGCCAGGAGGAGTGCCAAGGAGGGTATCTAGAGTGGTGGGGGAGGTGAGGAGGATAATGTTTCCCTTGCAGCAAAGGGAAAGAAGGCAGCCAAGAAGGGGTCTTCTAGTGGAGAAAATTAGTAGAAAGGGAAGCAGAAGGCGAAGAAGAAGGACATGAGAAAAGTGAAATTATTTTCATGTGGGAGGACGAGTCACTATGTTGTTCAGTTTCCCAACAAGAAGAATAAGGATTTCTAGCTTCAACAAAGGTGGATGAGTTCACTTCCAAATTTGACATTGAGTTTTCCTTATCAACATAGGTGGATGAGTTTGTCTTAGTGATGAGTTTAGCCACTCATGTCACATCTTCTCATGTGTGGCTTGTTGACAGTGAAGAATCCATATGACTAGAGTGAGAGAGAATTTCACGAGTCTCTCAAAGGATGATATTGAATTCTAGTTTGTGCTTAGAGATAATTCCAAGGTCAAAGCAGCAAGAGTGGGGACAATATAATTTCATAGGGAGTCATTACCTCCTCCGAAAGTGATAGATGTTATTTATGTTCCCTGAGGACTAAAGAAGAAATTGATATTAGTATCCATCTTGGAGAATAGGGGGTATGAGGTGGTGTTTCGAGGAAGATAGGTGTTGATATATCCTAGGGGATATATTGTCAAGCATCCTAGACCTATTGGAGTTCGCAGTGGGAGGATATATAGGTTTATGTTCTGGCCTATTAGAGCCTTGGTAGTGAATACCAGTAGTAGTGAGTTGTGTGATCTTTGGCATAGGAGGATGGCCTACTTGCACCATGGAGCTTTCAAGATGTTGAAGGCGATGGTTATTAGTTTACCTAAGTTCAGAAAACAGCATCATGATATGTGTAGGGTGTGTGTTTTTTTAAAGTACACCAAGACACCATTCCCGAGCAGTGGTATCAGAGCTACAGGTATCCTTGACTTGGTACACTCTGATGTTTGTGGTCCTATGTCTCATGTATCACTGAGTACATGAGAGTATTATGTGACCTTCATTGATTACCACTCCATGAATACATGGATTTTCCTTATGAAGACCAAGGATGAGGTCTTCAAGAGGTTCCAAGAGTTTAAGGCTCTTGTGGAGAACCAGACATGGAGGAAGATCAAAGTATTGAGATTAGATAACATGGGTGAGTATACATCCATGGAGATGAAGGAGTTTTGTAGGAGTGCAGGCATCAAGAGGGAGTAAATAGTGCCTTATAATCCCCAGCAAAATGGGGTGCAAGAGAGGAAGAACAGGGCCATAGTGGGTGGATCTAGAGTGATGTCACATGACCAGATATTTCATTTCTTCTTGTGGTTCGAGGCATGTAACACTGCTGATTATTTGCATAATAGGAGCCCACAAAAAGTCTTAGAGAGCAAGACTCTTAAGGAGGTGTTTACCGGAAAGAAACTGGAGGTTGGGCACATCAAGATATTTGGGTGCCTTACATATTCACACATCGCTTAGGAGAAGAGGAGGAATTTGGAACCCACTTCAAAGAAGGGTATTCTTGTGGATTACATTGAGACCAAAAAGGCCTACCACATATATATTCATGCACAAAGGAAAGTTTACCATAGGCGGGATATGATATTTGAGGAGGAGAGGGCCTTGAGGAGGTCTCAGGAGGTTGATCAAGCAGAGCAGCAGGCTCCTCAGCAAGGGGGCATACCACAGGTTTCGGGATTTCAAGTGGTACATTAGGATCAGGAGGATCACCTTCTTCAGGGGTTACAAGTTCACAGAGTACAAGATCACCTGGTGCAGGATAGTTAGGGGCAGGATCTCAGAGTCCAGGATCACCTTTAACCATAGTAGAGCCTTCCTTATCAGGAAGTGAGGCTTCAGTTGAGGACTTTCCCATACCAACATAGGAGGCTACTACAAGGAAGAGGAAACCAAGATGGCTTCATGATACCCTGAAGGAAGCACAGGAGGCAGTGGGGAAACCCAACTGGTCAGTGAGGGAGAGAAAACCACTAGAGAGGTTGGGTGGATTTGTGGCAGATGTTGTGGAGACAGATCCAGCTACTTATGAGGAAGCCGCTAATCAGAAAATATGGAGGGATTCCATGATGGAGCAATATGCCTCCATCATGAAAAATGATGTTTGGGAGGTAGTGTCGAGACCTGAGGGGAAATTGGTGGTGACTTCTAGGTGGCTCTACAAGATCAAACATGTAGAAAATGGTAGTGTGGATAATTTCAAAGCTCGTTTTGTGGCATGGGAGTTCTCACAAGTAAAGGGAGTTGACTATGATGAGACCATCGCTCTAGTTGCTCATTACACTTTCATTAGAGCATTCATATCTATAGCAGATGATATGGGTTAGAGGATTCGCCTTATGGATGTGAAGATCGCCTTTCTCAATGGAGTTATACAAGAGGTGTACATTGAGTATCCACATGGCTTTGAGATGCATGGGAGGGAGTCTCATGTGTGTAGGCTTAGGAAAGCCTTGTATGGACTGAAGTGTGCGTTGAGGGCATGGTATGAGAGTATAAATTCCTAACCACAGCATATGTGTTTCCAGAAGAGAGATGCAGATCCAAACCTCTATTTTATTATGGTTGGTGATGATCCACTCATTCTGGTTTTGTATGTGGATGAATTATTCATTACTGGAGAGGATAGACTCATCCAACACTGCAAGAGAGATATTGCTTCAGATTTTGACATGACCGATATGGGACTGATGCATTACTTTTTGGGATCAAAGGTTTGGCAAGATGATGGGTACATCTTCATTGTCCAAGGCAGATATGCAGGGGATATCTTGAGGATATTTTATATGGATGTATGCAATACTATGGCTACTCCTATGATCACTAACTGGAATAAGTTGCATGGTTCATATTCATAATTGGTTAACCCCACCTTGTATCGTGAGTTGATCGGTTCTTTGTTGTATATGGTCAACACTAGACCGGATATTTGTTTTGAAGTCAACACATTGAGTCAGTTTATGATGGATCCCAGGGGATTTCACTGGGTGGTTTCAAAACATGTATTGAGGTACCTACTGGGCATAATGGACTATGGTCTGGACTATGTCATGGGAGATGGAGACAGATTGATTGGTTGCATGGACTCATATTGGGATGGTAGTGCTAGTGATAGGAAGAGTACTTTCGGGTGTTGTTTCTCATTAGGCTCGTCATTTTTTTCATGGTTAAACAAGAAATAGAGGTCAGTGGTGTTAGGAATCTGTAATTAGCAAGATTATCAAAGTCCAATCACAGAAACAACATTATTTCAACCATTTTGGGATTCTAGGATCTAGCCCTCCTGAATCCGGAGAGGGATCTCTCCAATAAGTGCAAAGATGGATTTGTCTTTGAAGTTTGGGGTAATGATATTAGGCTAGTTATGAAGGCCAAGGGTTTTGTTTGTTTTTGGATGGTTGAGCATGATTATTGTTTGAGGTGGAAAGTTCAAAATGTAAAAAGTCTCAAAGGTGGGAAGCTATAAGCAAATAAAACAGTTTTGGCTAAAAGATAGATATAACGCTAGTTTTTAGTCCATTGGGCTATGGAGTCATATCAAGGCTTTAATTGAGCAACAACATCAAGAGTGATCTAAGGGGCAAGTCATCTATATCACAAGATTATTGAGATTAAAGTGATGGAATGGAAACAATAAAGTGTTGGAGGGGTGGAAACTGATAATAATTTCACAAGGGATTTATAGTCAGTCCAAACAAGAAAAGCCTCTTAAGTAATTGTTTAAAACCAACCAAGAACGGGGCTAACCATATACTTCTTGGGCAATTTTGTATTAAAGCAGCGTAATTGACAAGAAATCCAGTAATCCGCATAATTACCTTCAGAAAGTATGAAAACACATAAGAGAAAAAAAAGTGTAACCTAAGATTAGATAAGGTACTTTTAAACCTGGTCTGCTTTCAGTCAACACCAAGGGAAACCTTTAGAATATGCCTTTGGAGAATAGAAACTAGAAACAGGGCAAACCATCACTTTTCTAGTCTAACTTTAATAAGTGAATGATGAAAATAACTTTCAAGAATAATGTTTAAAGCAAACAGTAGGACGATGGAACACCAACATTCCCAACTGCTTAAATTGTATTGAATCATTCTTAAATAAACAAATTGGAGGAAAACATTGAGATAAAGCTTATCAGTTAGAGAAGGGTACTGGTAAATAGTAAATCCTAACTCTATAAATGTTGTTCTTTATCAGAGAATAGTGAACAATATGACATACATAGAAGGAAAAACAATAACAAAGAAAGAGGCACTTCACCAGTGATATAGACCAGGATCCCAAGAAACAGCTTGTTATTGATGTCAAACCAGTTACGGTCTACAGGTCCAATGTTTCAGTTCAGTAATCATCTTCACTTTTCAGCCTAACTAATCTAATCACAAACATAGCTTCAAGGGCCAGTGAACACTATTTACAATCAGAAGTTTAAGCTCAAATGTATTTCAAAGTTCTGCAACCAATAGTTTATCATCTTCTACAGAAGTATTTATAGAAGAATGAGGAGATGAGATCTGATATAAGATCTCCCAGGGCAATTAATACAGGGTGATGACTTCTCGGCCTTTGAGGGGCTCGATGGAGAAGTTTACAGGTGATCTGTCTGTATTAACTGTTTTACAATTAAGATTAAAGCTCGGTGGGAGATTTTATTGACTTTTGAGGCTCTGTGTCATGTTGGAGTAACTCTGCAGATATTTTTTGCATTAAGTTCCTTGCAGAAGCAACTCGCTGGCTGCGTTGAGGCGAATATCTGATTTCGAACAATAACTTTGGCCTCTATTGAATGCTTGTAGCTACAGGTGGCACTTTGGTAGCTAGGAGGAATCAATTCGCCTCAAATGTGGCGGTGGAGGCCTTCTGTCTGTTGAACACTTATGATTTTCTTTTAACTGTGTTTTTAATGTGGGGGATTAGGCTTTTGATAATCAATCTTAGCCGTAATCCCCGCAAATCTGTCTTCAAACTTATGTTCTGCCACGTTCTTTCTTCAACACTGATACTCTTTTAATTGTGATTTAAAATCACAATGTCTTGTTAATGTGCAGGCTACGCGGGGCTCTTCAAAGCATCAATGCCCATGAAGTATTGACGAAACATGGAGTAGAGCCCCGTGAATGGTTCTCTTTTATGAATTTAAGGCACGGAAATCGTCATTCCCGGCCTTCGGCCTTTATATAATGGAAAACCCATCAAACACCTGCAAAATCAGAAAATATTATAAAATCCTGAGTATTTGGGGAAAAACTGCTTCAGAGGGCATGGGGAGGAGCGTAGCCGTTGGATGGCAGCATCCAACGATGGAGATTTAGCCAAGAGAAGGTTAAAGGAGAGAAGAGAGAAGTAATAAGTTAGATCTGTAGATCCGCAGAGATAGACGGTCAAGTTTTAATCGGGAGGAGATAAAGCGAAGGGGTCACTTTACAAAGAAATGGCGAAAAACTTTAAGAAATAAGGTTAAAAACCTTTATCGGAGGAAGACATGAATTAAGGATCAAATGGGTTTCGGGATAAATATGAGTCGTCGGATGCGACTAGACCCACAGAGATCGACGGCAGATATTAAATCGCGAGATCGGCAATCGGGGCGAACAAACAAACGCGCCCGATGAAAAAATGCGATGTGATTGAGCATGGGCCGTTGATCCGAGGATCAGATCAATGGTGGAGAATGAATCGGGGGAATGGCCGATCGGGAGGAAAAAACAAATGCACCGATCAAAAAATGCGATGCGATTGAGCGTGGGCCGTTGATCTGAGGATTAGATCAATGGTGGAGAATGAATCGGAGGGTTGGACGATTGGAGGGAGAACACAAATGTATGCGATGGAAAACTCCGATGCGATTGAGTGCGGGTCGTTTGATCGAATTACGATCAACAGCGGGGATTTCTTTTTAAAGCGAACCGGCGAAAAACCCTTTAAAACTTTATAAAACCCAAAGTTTAATATTATACGAAGTTTTTGGCTTTGGGGGTGGGTTTTATACATATATGACCTAATCGCATCGGAAAGTTTGATGCGGGTCTTTACAATCAACCCATTGTAGATTTCTCCAATGCGATTTTTCTTCGGGTCTTTTTGATCTAACCATTTTTTATTTGAAAATCATTGCATGGGCGCGTTAGACCAAAACTTTGGAAAAAAGGGTTTTGTGACTTTACAAAGAAAAACATTGATCGGAGATGGTTTATTTGACGGTTTAGCGCCCGATTGCGGGCCCACGGGTTACATGAAACGATAATACGATCGGGGGGGTATGCACATGGGCTTAATCGCATCGGAACTTTTTTTAAAACATGGCAAACAGACTTACGCACTTGGATTTTTGCGATGCGATAGGCACTGAAAAGGGTCAGCGCTTGGTTCCAGCCCCAAAGCGTATGGTGGGGAAGTGGTTGGGACTTAGCCCAAGGGGGCTTAAGTCCATAGTAATAAAAAACTTGTTTTTTATGAAATTCTTCAGAGTTTTCAATGGATTTGGGGGTTTCGGTAAGGCTAAAAAGTGAGTTTTTAACCTTGTAAAAAAATGATTTTCATGAAGGGAAGAAAAGGAATCATGAAAAATAAAGGAGTTTTATGGAGAAAAAATGGAGCAAAATGAAGGTTAGTTTGAATGGAGGAAGGGGAAGAATGATGGTTTTGCAATAGTCTTTCTCTTGGAATCAGCAGAATTTCTGAGTATAGAAAAGGGAACAGTTGTGAAGATTTGGACAGAGGCATGAGGCCTTCAAGAGTCTTCAAGAGCCAACAATTTTTAGCAATAAAATTTGTTCCTTGAAGGCTCCAAAAAGTTTTAGCCACCTTTTGGTATAACAAATTTTATAGGTGGCTAACAAGTGGCATTGAACAACACAGAGACAGAGTATATGGCAGCTAGTCTGGCAGGTTGCAAGGTTATGGCTTCGCAAGATGCTACATGGATTATTTGGTCATAGGCTAAGACCAACTACGATATACTGTGATAATCAAATTTGTATAAAACTCTCTGAGAATCCAGTATTTCATGATCAGTCAAAGCACATTGAGATCAAGTACCAATTCATCGAAGATTGGGTTAAGAGAGGAGCTTTGAAGCTTGAGTATATATCCACTGATAAACAAGTAGCAGACATTCTCACCAAGCCATTGCCAAGGGGAAAGCATATATTCTTCAAACACAGGATGGGAGTGGTGAGAAACACCTTCCTCAGTAAGAGGGAGTGTTTAAAATAGGGTACTAAGGAGGTGTTTACTAGGCAATTATCCTTTTGGCCTAGGGAGGCACAATAATGACCCTTTTGTCTAGTGGCATTATGAGTTTAATTAATTTCAAGGAGAAAAAGTACATTTTATGGGAGATGTGCCTTGTACTTTAATTTATTAAAGTCGCATGTGTTTCTAAAAGTGACTTTATGTGAAAAGTACTAAGTACACTTTATATTATTAAAGTGACTTTTATATTTTAAAGGTGGCATTATGAGAGAAAAAAGTGCACATGGTACAAAACATTAAGAAGTACTAGGAGGCTCATTAATTTAGTGGGACCACATGAGGGAGGGGGTAAAGAGAGGGAATGAACTCCACCATTGATATAATGAGTTGAGACTTAATCTTAGCCATTAGGTCCAAGGGTTAGGGTTCTCATCATTTTGGAGAGAAAAAAGAGGAAAAATGAGATAAATTCTCAATTATTCTCATGAGAGCTATTGAGGAGAAGAGAGCAAGGAGTGAAAGGAAGCAATATTGCAGGCATAGAGAAGTTCGAATAGCGGGGGAAGGAGCTCGAAAGTCTCAGCAAATACCCAAGCATGAATCTTGAGATTATAGGCTCGAATACCAAAAATTATGGGTAGTTGTTTCATGCATGTTTATACCTGCAGACTTTGTGAGTGGTTTTCAAACAGACTTTGTGAGTGGTTTTTGGTCTGATTTTAGGCCAAGACTACAGGTTCTTTAGGCAGATTTTAAGCCTAAAATTATGGGAGAGAAGGTCGAGATATCAGTTATATACCTGCATGATTTTTAAGGTTTGTTCCTACTATTTTTCTGAGCTTTTCGGCGTGAATTTCGAGTGTCCTATAACATTGTTTTCAAGGTTGTGGAAGGGCTAGAAATTTTGGGTTATATTCTCTTATAATTGGCTTAGAAATTAAGTATTGTTGAGTGAAGTTTTTTGCATATAAACCAATGCACATATCAGCCAGATTTTATGACTCTAGGGAGGCTTAGATTTCAGTGCAACTTGGCAGTGTATTCTTCATGCTTAAAAGGGAGATAAGTTGACTTTATCTATGTTGTGAATATTTTCCTTAAAAGAAATCTAATACCTCCTTGAAGATGGGTTTTTCCCTTGTGGGTTTTTCTAGAGTCTTAGACCAAAAACAAGTGTCTCATTTTGTGTGTGTGTGCTTGCATTTCTTCATTACATCAGTTGTGAAAAGTGAAATATAGTAGAGTAGTTTTTTTTTTCAAGTTAAATACAGATTTCATGTTATATCAGTCATATGTTCATGATGAGTTTTAGGCATTAACCATGAAAAAACTTGAAATTGGGTGGCCTACAGCGTAAACATTTTTTTCTACAGAGGACTTATATTCTTTGAGGATGATTGATATCCAAGATAACAATAGTCTTGTAAGGACATACCTGGTCAACATCTGGATAGGATATGTGCCTTGAGAGGCAGTGGTGGTGTCCAAATGTATTCCTCTCAGCATTGTGCTTTGATCTAGTGGAGAGATAGATCTTGTTAGTCAAGGCCTTGATATGTTTGACAATGTTGGTTATGATGATGAATATGCTTATCAATTTGAATCCCTTCTTATGAGAATATTTCAATTTGTGAGTATCCTAGTATCTTGTTGAGTCAATTATGGATACCTTCCTAATTAAGAGGGAGTGTTGAAAAAGTAACTAGGTTTAGTCTTAATAGCGAAAAATAAAATAAAATAAAATAAAAATAATAGAAAATAATATATATATATATATTAGCATTAGTCAAATCATGTTCTTCATACTTCTAAGGTTTATTGAGTTAAAGAAAAAATATCGAGTCAAAGTCCCATTTGGACTATTTGTATGAAAAAAGAAAAATTATTTATTTAGAGTCAAAAGAGTCATTTTGTCCTCCATAAAACCAAGTCAAGTCAATCCTCCTAGATAAGTCAACACAAAAAGGCACTTATTTGAACTCTTGGATGTGTATATAGAGAGAGAAATTCAACCTCGTTGGAGCACCAACTCACCAATTCGATTTATGTGCCAAGAAAAAGAAGAATTTCAGGAAAAAAAGTCAAAGGAGAGAGAGAGAGAGAGAGAGAGAGAGAGAGAGAGCAAAGTTCAAGGAGAAATAAATTTATGTTTCTGCCCTAATTTATGTTCAAACGTCCGAGTTTCTGAGGCAACTTTTGTGGCATTGCAGGCTCAAAATTTTAGGGGCCAATATTTCAGATGATGACCAGATTTATGACATTTGACCAGCATTGAGTTATATTGACTATGGTTTGATAGAAATGGAATGAAGAAGGGTTTGACTTGGGTTTATGTGGCAGTATTTTTCTTGGTCTTGGGTCTTGGATATCTCACTTAGATCTGATTTTATAAGAAGAGGATTTTCTTGGGTTTCCCCCTTAAGGGTTTTTCCCTAGCTTGGAGCCTAATTTCTTGTGTTCTTTATCTCTTGTGATCTTCATATTTTTGTACTCTAATAATTGATTGATGAAGAAGAACATAATAAATTAAATAAGAAGCCAACAACCATTCACAAGTAATTATCAAGTAAGAGAAATCACCCTAATCTAGAAACATATTGATTTCTCAGCATGCACTACGTATGTACATTGCAAACAATCTTGAGTGGATGAAGGTGTGGATTGAAAGATGTATACAACGTGATGGTAGGTTATCATGGGAATGGGTGTCTACATTGGTTATAGAAGCTCATCGTAAAGAAGATACCAATCTTACACAGAGGGAAACTGATTTAGTAAATGGTTTGAAAGATAAACAGACAAGCATGCATTTTCAACATACAATATTTTATTAAGTTATTTTATTAAGGTTTTTTCGGTGTCATGTTAATGCTTGAAAGACATTACTGAACTACATGAAGTGGGCATTAAAGTTGAAAAAGATGATGTTAAGGCAATGTTATTAAACAGCTTACCCTTATATCACAATAATATTGTATTCACAATCATTCACATCCCATTACAATCCTTGGTATCCATGATTATTTCTTATGGTGAAGGAGAAACCTGATGAAAAATATACTCAGGAATCTTTTTGTTTTCTTCAGAAAAGGGAAATCGAAGAAAAAATTGGGCAAACGCAAAGGGAATGAAGCACAAAGAAAGGAAGGATTTGTTTTCATTGTAGAAAATAAGTTCATGGCAAGGGCATAATCAAGTGGTTATAGGTTATAAATCTACATAAATTACAAAATATTGCTTAGCTGAAAGAAAGAAAGAAAGAAAAAAAAAACAAACAAACAAACAAAAAAACAAAAAACAAAAAACAAAATACAAAAAAAAGCAAAACAAAAACAAAACAAAATGAAAAACTAAAAACTAAAAACAAAAACAAAAACAAAACACCTTAAGTCTATCTACATCATGAAAGCTCTAATGGGTCTTATTCCTCCACTAAACCCTTTGAAATGAGGTTAATCATTCAACTTTCTCTGCCAAATTTTGATTTCATGAAATTACTTATATTCAAAGTAATTTATATTCAAATTTGTCTTAGATGTCGACAAAAAAAGAATTGGTCCTAAATATTTCCTACAATTTGATGCTAGCTTTAGGTTGACCTAAAAATGTTATCACCTAGCTAGCGGAGTGTTTTATGTGATGGGGAGGGCTTTTGGTCCCCTAGCCGATTTATTATATTTTGATTGACTTACATTTGGAGAGCTTGGCAGGTGCATGCTAAACTTTAGGATTAGTAATAGGGAGCACACCTCTTGATATGGTAGTTGGCACATATGTGTTAGTTTGACATCTTCTACAGGGGGGCTCTCATTGAGGAGAATGGGCACTTAGAACATGTGGAATAACCATCTTGGAGTAGGGTGTTATGCATTGGGAGGTTCTATATAGATCCTTAGGATCATTAGAGCCACCTTGCGCATATGTTGAGGAGCACTTGAGTTGAAGAGTTGTTGTTGTAGTATGCACCATCTTACTTAGAGAAGTGCTTGACATGTGAACATATACTGGTGCACCACCTTGGGAGTTGTACAAACCATATTGTGCCACAATGCCATATGGAATTCATGCTTAATGTACATGTGCATGTTTTCACCACAGGAAAAAAATGCATATATATATATATATATATATATATATATATATAGAGAGAGAGAGAGAGAGAGAGAGAGGTAAAACAAACACATTACATTTCCGAATGTGTGCCTCTGCACAACACAATAATTCACTTCACAAAAATTATGCATGGTGATTTTTCCATTGAGCCAATCCACTAAACCAATTCTTATCCTCATAAAAGGTTTTGAATACTTATAATAAGGAGTTCCTTTTCCATTTATTTGTTCCATTCAACAATGTTAAAGAGGATGCCCACACTTCCTTCGTGTAATGGCATCCCACAAATAGGTTTGCAGAGTCGTAGAGTTTTCCTCGTGTTCTTGTTACAACATACATATGCTTGCCAAAACAGCATACATACATACCAAATTTATGATGAACCAAATTGTGAGTCAATTAGGTTCTCTTAGATTGCTTCCAACTAGATAACCACCTTGAAGTATCTTCAGAGTTCTTTGGATAGAAATAAGTTGCATGTTACAGGTCGTCAATTTACTAACTGCTTCTCTCATTTGATGGACTGTAGGTACTACCAAACAAGTACCTGTCAAATCTATCTTCATTGAGCAAGGGAATTTCAGGTAGAGTGGAGAAAGGTCAAAGATCTATTATGTCAAACAGACAGAGATCAACTAGAGGTGATAATATCAGAAGAAAATTCTACAGACACGTGGAATTTTTTTTCCTGGAGGGAGTTCATGTTCTTATGATGTTGAGAGCATAGATGACATTCAGGTGCACTTGAGGTACAAACATCTATTGAAACGATGGATACCCAAAGACCTTCCTTAAGTAAACATTGATTTTTGTCTCAACGAGATGATATATCACATTGTTGCATTATTGTTACATGGTTTGGTGCTATTTTCCATGGATGGCATAAAGGTTTGTTACAATGGATTAACTGAATTTATGGAGTATATCGGACCACGTTAGAATTACAACAATTGGATGTGGTTGGTCCAATATACACTAGGTATGCAGAGACACAAAGTGGTTGCAAATATTATTCAACAAAGAGAAAACGATAAAAAAAGAATGTCTATTTATTTTGACAAAAGGCCAAAAGCATTGGGGAATGTTGTAGGGTTTATAAACAGTACACAACTTGGGACAACAAATAAGCAACCCAATTGCATATTTGAGGGACGTGAAGGAAATTGTGTATTTGTATGTGCAATAAAATGAATAGATGTAGGAGAAGATTTGTTGATCAATTTCATCTTGAATCAAATAGATACATGTTGGATGGTGTTGTCATTGATGTCAGCCCATGGAGTTGATTGGGTTTGAATTTGACCAAAAATACCAGTCATTGATGTCAAATGGTTAATGAACGCTTCTAAGTAATTGTCGGATTACATCAACATGGTAGCAAAATTGTTGGATGGTTGAAAACCCGAGTCCTAGGGTAGACTGAGGATGTACCCTGACTTTGTCGAGGGTTTTTGGTAGGTCAAATCATTGATTTTGGGTCGGAGATCTATTTCATTAGATTCTCCTCGAAAATAAATTTTTGTTGATATGTGGAATGCCCCGGGAGGCCTCCTGGTTTGAGATATATTCATAATTGAAGTTGGTGACCCCGGTTTCTGGGCTAAAACCCCAAGGGGTGGTGACATGACACCTCCTCCTATGGTTGTCAATATATTGCATTGTTTATCACCATAATATGACCGTGTATAAGTTACATAACTTCAAGAACCAAAGACAATAAACTAATCATTGACTTTACAACCAAGTAGGACCATATACACTAAGTCGATCACTATTTTTAAATTCTAGTAGAATTAAAAATATTTCTAGGCATAATCCTTAAAATAAATATTTTAATAAGGTTATTAAGGGTTATTTATTCTATCGAGTGGACAAGTCAACCCTTAAATAATTTAATTCCTAATTATAAAGGGTATGTGGGCTTTGCTTAGGGTCTAAGTTGATATATAATGCGAATTAAATAAGTTACAAAAATTAAATGCTTACATTTCTGAAAAGGCCTCCTCCAATGTTAACATGAAGCCCCTCCTTAGTCCACACAAATGCCTATAAAAGGAAGATTCAAAACACCTCTCAAGCACACAAAAATTCTCATTACATTTGATCCTATGTGCCTTGAAACTCTCGGTCAACTTAGGAAAGACAGCGAAATGTTTAGACATCTCTTTGGGTTCGGACCTGTGGTTTCTGTTGTGATTGTTGACTAAGATTCTCAACACCCTTTAGGGCTTCTGTTGTTGATCTAAATTAGCCCTGAACTTTGCTTCAAGGTATGTTTCTTTTCATTAATTTTTTGATGATCTTTTGATTCACTCGTTGAGTACAGGCTAAGCCACAAAGCTTATCTTCATTAGGAATAACAAAGATCTGAAGACTATTATTTTTTTCTTTTTTTCTTTTTCCACTTCTTTTTTATTTTGGGTGGATCGTTGGGATTGATTTGATTAGACTCCTTGCAAGCCATAACAACATAGTAAAGGAAAGCCCTTAACCTTTCTCTCATGCAACCCTACATCCCTGCAATTAGGGCATCAAATACAGGTGAAAACATTGTTGCAGGTTTGAATTGGCATTAAAACATCTATCCACTTTCAACCTTGGAGTTTCTACCTCGGCCTTATAGCTCTGTGGTTGTAGGAAGATGACCAAAAGCTTGTTTGTTAGGCTGCAAGATTTTTGTGATAGCAAAGGCTTGTCCTTAAGAGCCAGCAAAATCTTATTTATAACAAGCAACAACCCAAGATGTGATTGTAACATGTGGTTGGATAATGTCTTGACATCATTACTAGGGTAGCCTTAATTGATTACAGTGATAGAGATTCACTTTTGGCTTTGGTGGTTAGTGTGCAACTACAACAGTGATATATTGTTTGTTCATTAATGTGACCTGGGTAACAAACAGTAACATATAATTGTTGTGACAACTAGAGTGATATGTTGATTTGTTATAGCATTTAGGTCATTGATTATACAGTGGACAAAGTTAATGCCTGACTATGACAATACATTAATCTTATGACAATATTTGTACAAGTTACAACAAAGTATTGACATGTCTTATCAAACCTATATGACATATTGACATATAGGATCTGCACTGTGATTATGGGACAACAAGTGAAATAGACCTTGACTTGATATATTAGTGAAACAATTACATAACAACTCGACATATTAAATTGGATTCTAGATCTTGATTGGACTTAGTGACATGATATACCTTGACTAACCAGACTCACTTTTATGATAAGCAACAACACTTGATGATAGCAGTAACATTAAATAAAATGTCTATATCTATTCTAGGAAAAAAAAGTGAAGACCTGACTATAGTTATGACATGATAAGTTTGACTTTGACCTATATATTAAGGCACGTACATCTATGACAGTGATGACCTGCAGATTTTTCTTGTAGTGATGACCTTGGGAGTGTACAGTAACATAGTTTTAACCTTCCAGGGCAACAGGTTTTGAAGGCAATATCATCTAGTTGTACAGCATATTGAAGAAGGGATAACAAGGCTTGACCAGTCAAACAACAGTGTTTACTTATAAGCTAGTAGCTCTCTAGGAACAGAGTTTGAAAGCATTGATTGTAGGTCATCGAGATGACCTGAGGCACCTTGGTTTGTGCCATTATTTGATAACAGTACCAGATGGTTGTAGCATCAAGTGCAACCTGATACAATGATGATAGTGGTTGTGCATTAATTATTATTCATTCATGAGTAATGACATGTAGTGATAGCCAGCAGTTGTGCAGTGATTTGTAGTAACAGTGATGCGCAGTTGAACAATGATAGCTTGATGTGTAGCATTGTGTAGTGATCAGTTTGTGGGAACAGTGATCAACGGTTACAAGGATTCGACATTTATTCTTCATCTTTCTTACAGCTATTCTACATTGATTTGCATTAGAGATAAAACTCCTTAGATGAAACAGAGGATGCACCTCTTGAACGAAGATCTCAAGCGATATGAGCTGATAACCATATTTTAAAGTGATGTTTTTTTATGTCATAAGTTGAATTATGAATTTTTTTTATTTTACATTATCTAATCGAAAAAACATTTTATATATTCTATAGGATTATTTGGTAGAGACACCACAGCGCCCTGCCACCACGAGCCAGCATATACCTGCGAGGCTATTTGTTTCTCCACCTTCGAGTGGTCATAATCCTAGTAGTCAGGTTGGGTCCACACCTTTGGCTTTGACCCCTGAGCACACCCCCCCCAAAGGCAAACACACGGCTAGCTTCTGGAGATAGTCATGGAGGTGACCCCATTGATCAGACTATGGATTCATTTCCTACATCATCACGTGTTACCAGCACAAGGATAATTCCTTGCACATTTTTGGTGAATGAGCAAGGAATTCCAATAAAAACACCAAAAATCCCAGGTTATTTTTAATATTTTAATTTTTTCATGCTTCTCTCAAACATAAACCATCTAGATTTTTATTTTCAAGCTAATAATCGTATCTTTCTGCATGTAGGAAACAACTTGTTCTATAAACACATGAATGATAAATCGTTGTTGATTTTTGAGCCCACCATAAGCACAATGTGGAAATCCCAAAATTCTAACCTGAAGAAAGATTTAATGGACTACCTTGAAGGCCTATTTGGGTTAGATTCCTTCAATGAAAGCATGGTCACCTCTGCAGTCAACAACTATTTAAAATATATACAATACATGTATAGAGGTAACTTGGAAAAGAACTCTAGGTATGAGAGCTCAGTCGTGACTCTTATGAGGGAATGGAAGGCCCTCATCGCTGACGTGGAGGAGAAGAAACAAAGAAAATAAGGATAAAAAACCACCCGGTGCACCAAGGTAAATTACATTTTCAGTTCAATAATTTTAATTTTCTTTAGATTAAAATAAAATTGTGGTATATAACATACTTGAAACTTTTCATAGGCTCCCTGACACTTCGAAAGCCACCAAGGCAAGGCTTGAGAAACATGGGCAACACAAACTAGGCCAAGGCGACTATTCGAAGTTACAGACACAAGTTGTAAGTACCCAGAAATCTTAACATTATTATTTGTTATATTACCTTCTAACTATCTGCACTAGCCAATAAAAAAAATCAATACCCTTATGCATTGGAGGGTGAGGAGTTCAAAACCAAAACCATAGAGGAAGACTTCCAGCGTGGTTTCAAGTTTGCCTTTCAAGTTGTTGATTTCCAAATAAAAATGGGACAAACTCCAAGATCCAGTTTGAAAGACACGGTAAATAAAAATCAATCCACATTAAACTTTTATTACTCACACAATACAGTCATGTTTGATATTGTCCATAAATTTAATGTGTTGTTTTGTTTTAAGATGGGGAGCAACAATATCAACAAGTAGTCCATTGATAATGGAGTGTAGCCAGAACATGGTTCTCCCATGCAGCGCAATGACAGTGGGGTGCAGCCCCATGATATCACTTCAGATGGGGCCCACGGCGGTAATTTTACAATTGTGCTTATCAATTGTACGAAGATTGTTTACGATTGTGTACTTATAAATTTCTGCACGAATTTTGAGGGACTCGGGGACAAAAATAGAGGTGTTGTTGTGTAACAAGCTCCAAAAATAGAAGAAAAAAGATATCAACGCCTTAGAAATAAGCCACTTCGAGGGGACAACCTCCAATACATTATATAAATGAACAATTCTTGAATGATACAATTTACAAAACCTCCTTTCTATATATAGGAGTCCATGTGGCCATAATGTAATCCTAGTGAGCCACAATGTAATCCTAGCCGACCTAACAATAATAATTTAAGGGCACAATAATAACAAAATGGGGGTTACAAGGGTACAATAATAACAATAAGGGGGTTACACTAATAAAAATAAGGGACTATACTAGTAATATAGGGACCTAACATGCCCCTCTCCTTCAAAAGAGTGTTGTCCTCAACACTTGAGTAGCTCTGGGTGCTTCTGTATAAACTTCTCATCCTCCCATGTAGAATCTTCATTGGGTAAGTTCTTCCACTTGATGAGATACTCTGAAATTGATCGATTCCGTAGCTGTCGAGTTCTTGTTTCTGTGACCGCTTCAGGTTCCAATATGATTTTTCCTTCCTCATCAAGTTCTGGCAATATTGTTTGAGCTGGAAGATTTTCACCTATAACCTTCTTTAAGCATGAAACATGGAAAACTGGATGTACTCACGAAGAAGTAGGAAGCTCCAATTTGTATGCCATAGAACCAATCTTTTGCAACACCTTGTAAGGACCATAGTACTTTGGTGATAATTTATTATCCTTCTTAGCTTGCTTGAGGGGCATTTGTTTGTATGGTTGTAGCCGTAAAAATACCCAATCTCCTACATCAAAACTTCTCTCGCTGCGATGTTGATCTGCCTGTTGTTTAATTCGATTTTGTGCCAAATTCGGGTTATCCTTTAAGAGTTGGAGAACTTCTTGCTGATGCTCGATGTGATCTTCCACTGCTTGAACCTTCGAATTTTCTCTTAAATATGATGTGATGGATGGTGGATGATATCCATAAAGTGCCATAAATGGGGTCATTTTTGCTGCAGTATGGAAGGAAGTGTTATACCACCATTCAGCGAGAGGTAAACACTTGACCCATTGTGTTTGTTTATCAGATACAAAACAACGAAGATATCCTTCCAAACATTTATTTACTATCTCAGTTTGACCATCAAATTGAGGATGATAAGATGAGCTATGAACTAATTGAGTACCCAAACAAGAAAATAACTCCGTCCAAAAATTTCCAGTAAAAATGGGATCTCTGTCGCTCACAATAACCCTTGGGCTTCCATGTAGCTTTTGAATTCTGTCCATAAATGTAGTAGCAACTGTACTTGCTTTAAATGGATGAGATAATGCACAAAAGTGTGCATACTCGGTAATTCTATCAACTACCGCCATCATGACACTCTTTCCTTCGGACTTAGGTAAACATGTGATAAAATCCATTGAAATCTCCTCCCAACGTTGACTTGGAATGGATAAAGGTTATAGAAGTCCCGGGGTCTTAATTGTCTCAACTTTATTTTGCTAGCAAACCAAACATTCCGCCACAAACTTTTGAATATCAAATTTTAAAACCATCCCAAAAAAAAAAATTCTTCACCGTGTGGTAAGTTTTTAAAAACCCTGAGTGTCCTCCTAAAGGAGAAGTGTGCAATTCCAGAAGAATCTTTTGTTTTAGTTGAGAATTCTTACAAAGATATAAGTGATCTTTGTACCATAAGGAATCATTTTTCCAACTAAATGTATCAGATGTACTAGGATCTTGCTGCAACTTTTGAATGAGTGTCCATACATCTTTGTCCTTCTTCCATTCGTCTCTTGCTTCGGTTATCCAATCTGGTTGGATAATAGAAATGGCACAAAGCAATGCTTCCACCTCTTCATTCTTTCTTGAGAGTGCATCTGCAACAACATTTAGCTTCCCTTTTTTGTAGATTATTTCAAAGTCATAACCCAACATCTTTGTGACCCATTTTTGTTGCTCTTCTGAAGATAGTTTTTGTTCCAAAAAGTGTTTAAGACTATCATGATCAGTTTTTACCTTGAAGTGTCTTCCCATTAGGTAAGTTCTCCATTTCTCTAGTGCATGCAGTATTGCTAACATTTCCTTCTCATAAATAGGTTTCTGTAAATACTTTCCTTTGATTGGAAGACTTTCAAAAGCAATGGGTCTTCCTTCCTGCATTAAAACTGCACCAATTCCATTTCCTGAGGCATCACATTCCACAATAAAGGTTTTTGTGAAGTCTGGCGTAGCTAAGACCGGTACTAGGCACATTGCCTCTTTAAGATGTTCAAAGGCCTTAGTTGCTTCAGGAGTCCATGAAAATGCATCTTTCTTCAATAATGTTGTTAGAGGTGCTGCTATTCTCCCATAATTCTTAACAAATTTGCGATAATACCCTGTTAACCCGAGAAATCCTCGCAACTGCTTTATGGTTGTGGGGACTTTCCATTCCTTAATGGCTTTAATTTTGTTAGGGTCTACCTTAACACCCTCGTGAGATACAATATGACCCAGATATTCCACCTCTTGTACTCCAAAAAAACATTTGGATGTTTTTTCATATAATTGTTTCTCCTGCAATAGTTCTAGCACCCTATCAACATGTTGAACATGATCCTTCCAAGACCTGCTGTAGATTAGTATATCATCAAAAAATACTAGCACAAATTTTCTAAGGAAGGGTTTGAAAATGGAATTCATCAACCCTTGAAATGTAGAAGGTGCATTGGTAAGGCCAAAAGGCATGACCAAAAATTCATAATGACCCTCATGAGTTCGAAATCTTGTTTTTGGAATATCTTCAGTCTTCATTCTAATTTGATGATATCCTGAACGAAGATCCAACTTGGTAAAATAAATTGCTCCATGTAATTCATCCAATAATTCATCAATCACAGGAATGGGAAATTTGTCTTTAATGGTGAGCTTATTGAACTCCCTATAATCGGACACATTCGCCATGATCCATCCTTCTTGTGTACCAATACTACAGGAGCAGAGAAAGAACTTTGACTAGGTTGAATTATACCCGCCTCTAACATTTCTGCAATCATACGTTCAATTTCGCTCTTTTGGAAGTAAGGATATCTATAAGGCCTGATGTTTGGAGGAACACTTCCTGGAATCAAATGAATAGCATGATCGTGATCACGAATAGGTGGGAGTCCTTTGGGAGTTTCAAACACCTTGGAATGATTGTCCAAGACTTGTTGGAGATCTGCAGAAATAGATGATTTTGATGTCGGAACTTCTAGTGAGCATAATTGTGCGATTACGCCTCGTTGTTCTTTATTTAGAAGCTTTGTCATGACATTAGAGCTTATTATCCTTCCTGGCTTCCCTTCAATACCCCGTAATTCGACTTCCTTTCCTTCTGAAAAAAATTTCAAGAAAAGTTCTTGAAAATTAAAAGCTACCGTCCCCAAAGATTGTAACCATTGTACTCCCAGTACAACATCAGCACCTCCCATAGGAATGGCAAGCATTGGACTAGTCAATACATATTCCCCCATGGTTAGCTTGATATTATGGCATTTTCCAGAGAAATTTATAATTCCTCCATTTGCAACCATCACTTGACATTCTGGTGCTGGGTATAGGAAACAATTTAATTCCTTGGCTACCTTACAATGAATAAAATTATGGGTGCTACTGAATCAATCAACACTATTACCTTTTTCTTCTTGATATGTCCTTCTATCTTGAGAGTTTGAGGAGTGGTAATTCCTGCCAGTGCATTACACGATATGGTCGAATTCATTTCTTCCTCTTCTAGGGCTGGTTCCTGGTGTATATCATCTTCTTGTTCATTTTCTTCTTCCTCTTCACAATCTATGTAAAATAATTTCTTCTCAGCACACTTATGACCTTTAGTGTATTTGCTACCACAACTGTAGCAAAGCCCTTTTGCTCTTTTTTCTTCCAATTGTTGTGGTGTCAACCTTGTAGGTTGTGGAAATCTAGGCGTAGCAACACTTCCTTCTTTATAGAATTGAGTGGTAGGCTTCCTTGTCGCCATTATTTTACATTCAACTTTTATTGCCAACCTGAATGCCTTCTCCAATGAATCTGATTCCAAAACGTGAACTTCATTCTGAATGTTATCATTTAAAGTGCTTATGAAGAGATCGATCATGTGTTCCTCTGGAATATCAGTTACCCTTATATTCAATTTTTGGAAGTCCTTAATGTGTTGCCCCACTAAACCCTTTTGTTTGAAATTTATCAATTGGCTAAAGAAGGTGTTGCTCTTTGTATCCTCATAATGTGCTATCATTTCCTCCGTAAAAATTGACCAAGTGACAATTTTTTTAAGGGAGCAAAGCCATCGATACCATACAAATGTATTTTGTTCTAAATGTAAAGTTGCAATGTGTACCTTTCGTGTGTTTTGCACATTATGGAGATCAAAATATTGTTCCATCTGTAGTATCCATGTTACAGGATCCTTTCCATCAAACTCCCTCATGTCCATTTTTGGAATATGGTGGTTCTTCCTGCCAACATTAGAGTTTATGAAATCACGATTAACATTTATTTTGTTCTCATCATGAGGTTCTTCTACTATCTTTTCACCATTAGGAAACATTTCTTGTATCAACTTAGTCAAATCTTCGATGTCTGCTTTTAGATCATTCTTCATGTTTTCCATGTTGTCTTTCATGTCATCCATCTTAGCTTCCATGCCCGCTTCCATGCCATGCATCTTAACTTCCACACCTTTCTTCATACCGTTCATCTTCGCTTCCACGCCTTTCTTCAAAACTTCCATTTCATTTTTTGTTGCTCTTTGCGAGAGTGAAATTTGTTGCACTTGCTCTTGTAATTTTGATAGATCATGTTGCAATTCTTCATCTTCATGAGTCATAGTAGAGCCTTCTAAAGGCTTAATGGGCGTTGAATTATTTTTACGGGGCATCTTTTAGAACCCAATACCGATATGTATTCTACAATATGCCCTTGGAATCAATTCAAATTGATTCTTCAAACAAGACTTATGCAATTCGGATTAAAAAAAAAAATACACACATTTTTCTTGCTTTTGAGGAGCTCGATATTGAAATTGGATTATCTCTGTGATTACAGCACTTCAATATTTGAATTTCCGTACCAACGTAGCCCTCTGAAGTATCTTTCGAATGCGACAGGTGTGACCTGATTTGGATTCTCCAAGACAAAGTTGTCTCCAATCTCCCACAATGACCTAATTATGGACTGGTTCAGTAGAGCGAACTTGTATGACTTGCCACGTGTCATTGTTTTGTCCTTCAGCTCTGAAATTGATAGCCAAGAAACTACAATTCGTTTACTTGCAACCACTTTTTACGGCACTCCAATCTGATGCTCAAAGAGAGAGTTATGAAGATTTTCCCACGATCACCTCTTTGAGATGAAATTCAGGAGTATGAAAAAACACTACCTTCCACAAATCATATCTCCAAAAATATTGCGAACCAAGCTCTGAAATTTTTTGACGAGTTTCCTCGGGATTTCAGCTTCGCACCCAAAAAATTTTAGATTCTGAACCTCAGTAGAAAAAAAGTTATAGCGCAAATACCATAATGACCTGTTTAGGAGCCTAAAAAAAGACCTAACTTCCACATATCATATCTCCGCAAATATTGCGAACCAAGCTCTGAAATTTGTAGACAATCTTCCTCGGGATTTCGGCTTCACACCCTAAAAATTTCAGCTTCTGAAACTTCGTAGAAAAAAAGTTATAGCGAAAATGCCACAATGACCTGTTTGGAGCAACGAAACCCTAGAATCCAAAGCTCTGATACAAAATGTTGTGTAACCAGCTCCAAAAATAGAAGAAAAGAGATGTCAACGCCTTAGAAATAAGCCACTTCGAGGGGGCAACCTCCAATACATTACATAAATGAACAATTCTTGGATGATACAATTTACAGAACCTCCTTTCTATATATAGGAGTCCATGTGGCCATAATGTAATCCTAGTGGGCCACAATGTAATCCTAGCCGACCTAACAATAATTTAAGGGCACAATAATAACAAAATGGGGGTTACAAGGGTACAATAATAACAATAAGGGGGTTACACTAATAAAAATAAGGGACTATACTATTAATATAGGGACCTAACAGGTGCAGTGCAAGAGTATTAGATACTTCCCAAGGAAAAAAAGTTGAATATTATATACTTCCCTCATATTCCCTGGTTTCCCTACAATATTTAAAAGAATTGTAGTTAATTTATTCTTCCTGCAGTTACCAGATTTGCATTCTTTTACCTTGGCTTTGAGATTAGCATAGTAGAGTTATTTTAAGGTTTCTGTCAAACAAACATACTTTCTCTCTCTTCATACTTTTTAAATACAATATTTGTTCTTATGAAACAAGCATTAGATTGAATTTTTCCAACTACAAATATGTTACTATTACCTTCGGGTTTTGAAGTTGAAAACGTTACAGCTTGATTGGATAAAAATCATTGAAAAGAATTATTTGTAATCAGAGACATTCACAGCTGAGGTACTCATGAATATTTAACCATCCGACAAAATATAAAGTGATGCCATGCACAACATTTAACTGCATGTATCACTAGACTAAATAAAGATGTAGACTGTAAACAAAAATATCATACATTCATCTAAGATGTTGAACAATAAAGACTATGCTCAACACAAAAAAAAAGAATTAAAATTTCCACCTATTGTACTATGAATTTGCTAACTAATATACACATCTCCCATTGCATTCTCTTAAATACTTCCCAAGGGAAAAAAAAAAATTGAAAATTGTAGCATATTGTCTGGTTCTAAATGGGGAAAAAGAGTTTACTTCAGTTTCCCTGGTTTCCCTACAATATTTAACAGAATTGCAGTTAATTTATTTCTTCCTTCAGTTACCAGATTTGCATTCTTTTACCTTGGCTTTGAGATTAGCATAGTAGAGTTATTATCAGGTTTCTGTCAAACAAACATACTTCCTCTCTCTTCATACTTTTTAAATACGATATTTGTTCTTATGAAACAAGCATTAGATTGAATTTTTCTAACTACAAATATGCTACTATTTCCTTCGGGTTTTGAAGTTGAAAACGTTGCTGCTTGATTAGGTAAAAATCATTAAGAAGAATTATTTGTAATCAGAGACATTCACAGCTGAGGTACTCATGAATATTTAACCATCAGACAAAATATAAAGTGATGCCATGCACAGCATTTAACTGCATGTATCACTAGACTTCGAAAAGATGTAGACTGTAAACAAAAATATCATACATTCATCCAAGATGTTGAACAATAAAGAGTATGCTCAACACAAAAAATAAGATTTAAAATTTCCACCTATTGTACTATGAATTTGCTAACTAATATTCACATCTCCCATTGCATTCTCTTAGTTGGCCACCTTATATTTTCGTTCATATTATCTGTACATAATCCAAAATAAAATAACTTGCATAAAGATTATCCAGATTCCAAACCAAAATGTTATTCCCAACATAATTTTGGATAGATTACAACATGAAAAGCACAATCATCTGGCCAACTATTAATGTAATCCAGTTCATGTCAATTGGGAATCTCATTATTACCAATGTAATAGGTGTAACACTAGAAAGAATATGTCCCTCAAACACCAAATGCACCAATTGAAAAGAGCTCAACGCCTAGCTGACTCTGATGAATCACTGGAGAACAAATACTTCACTCGTGATAAAACTGAATCATGTGCAGGGTCATATGGATGATCTTTTGAAGGGATCTCTAGAATTGCTGGCACTGGTTTATTGTAGCTATCAACAAGAAAACGGATCATGTTTGCGACCTGTGAATATCATACAAAATGGTATTAAGAAACTAACAAATGTTATTAAAGGACATGAATAATGTGTGGCAAAAGAAAAGCTTAAAACCATAGTTACTATATATATTCAGTTTCATAATTTGAATTAACTGATTTATCACAAACAATTCTGTCCATGCCATAGTTTAAGTCCACTAAAATTATGCTAGATATTCATAATGGCACAGGCCTATTACAGATTTTCTGTCCTTTAGCAACATACTTGTTTTAAAATGAATCTGATATAACACAGATGTCTAGTATGATGTCACTTATGAAAACATCAGGTAATAGAATTTTGGGAAGGTGATTGTGGATGTGAACTCATTGATCCTTAAGGCATATGCCACTTGTCATGACTAAAACCTGACCTCTAATGGTAGAATGTATGCCCTATATATCACGAAAAAATTAAGTTTTATGGTTAAAACATTTATTTGGTCCTATATATACTCTATTTAGCATTCAAAAATACAATTTAAACAATGAAAAATAACACATTGTATTTTGCACTCTAAAGAAGTTTGCACATGAAGAAATTTGATCCCTCTCAAGTCATGTTAGATCCGTACTTAAGGTGGATCTATGCTGGTCATAACTAAACCAGTCACCAAACTAATGGACCCCAAAAACTAGAAAGTAGTCAAAACCAGACCAGAATCAGAAAAGGAAAAAAACGGAAGAATAAAAACTGCACACATACATACACACACACAGTCAATTAAGTTGGGAGAAATGTTGTTATCCTCCCTACCGGGTTCAATTCCTACATGTGACATGTTGAGCTCATAATGAGTATTTCTTGTAACGGCTTCAAGGCTTGTTGTCTAAGCAGTCCCTCGAGGACTAAAACACGTGTATTCCTCATATAGATTATAAAGATATTTCTCATGGAAACAAATTATATATATGTAAATTGGGTTTATCTCAGGTGATTGGGAGGAAAGATTGTTATCCTCCCCGCCCAGATTCAATTCCCGTAAGTGACATAATGAAATTTGTTGTAATGGCTTCAAGCCTTGTTATTGAGATGAGCAGTCCCTCAAGGACCGAAACATGTATATTCCTCATATGAAACATAAAAATATTTCCCATAGATATATATATATATATATATATATATATAGACACACACACAATCAATTGGTTTAGCTCAGCTGGTTGGGACAAATGTCCATGGAGATGTTTCCTGTGTCTCCCCACTCATAAATGAGCTCTCCAGTCACTTTAATGTTGTTTTTGTACCTTTTACCTTTTTCACATAAAGTCAACTTAAAGACATAAAGTGACTTTAATAATATAAACTTTAAAGTACATAGTGCTAATGTACCTCATAAAGTAACTTTAAGTCACATGACTTTAATAACTCATAAAGTTCCCCCAGAAGTGGGAAGGCCGGGAGGTGATGGAAGCATGGCAACAGTGGTGGCAAGAAGCCCCAAATGACAGGGTACGCACAGTTCCCTTGTTGATCGCTTGGGGTACATGGATTGCGAGAAATCATGTGATTTTTAAGGATTCTCCTTACTAAAAAGGTGTTCTCATGTGTTTTCCTAGGCCAAAGGTAAAAAGCACTAGGAAACACCTCCTTGGTACCCTTTTTTTCTCAAGACCCCCTCTCACCGAGGAAGGTGTTTCTCACCGCTCCCAACTTTTCTCTGAAATACACATGCTTGCCCCTTGGCAATGACTTAGTGAAAATGTTTGCAACTAGCTCTTCAGTGGATATGTACTCAAGCTTCACTTCTCCTCTCTTAACCCAATCCCGAATGAAGTGGTACTTGATCTCTATGTGCTTTGACAGGTCGCGAAATATTGAATTCTCTGTGAGTTGAATGCAACTCCGATTATCACACTATATCATAGTCAGTCTCAACATCTGACCAAATAAGCCACACATCAACTTGCAAAGCCAACTTGTAATGAATAAATAATGTAGATAAATGATAATTAGTTAATTAGTAATTAGGCTGAAAGGTCACGTCTGATAAGACATGACCTTTCGTGAAGAGGCACCTGCGTGGGTATATAAGCAGGCCTCATTTGTAACATTCAAAGCAATTCATATTCATCATCTTTCTAATATAATATTTGTATCCTCATGGATATTCGGATATTTCAAGTCTTCTGGAATATTTAGTTTGAGAAGGAACTTTGTTCGCTTCATTTGGTATCAGAGGTGTTCGATCGTCTGGCTACTCACTGCTGCACAGGACCACGCTCTCTGATCCTGGTCCTTGACCGAAAATTCGCCAACCTTGTTGCCGTTGAAGCGTTTTGCTACACAATTGGAGTTTCTCCATTTGCTGATTCTGTCAGAGGCCCTTGGCCATTTTTAAAGAAGTAAAAAAAGAAAAAGAAAAAGAAAATATATGTTTAAAAAAAAATTAAGAAAAGAAAAAAGAAATAGTTAAATAAAAAAGAGAATGGCGTATTAAAAAAAAAAGGAGCTGTCGTTTTATGTCCGCCATTATATATATCGTGGACATATAGAGAAGTGATATATTCCACCATATATATAAAAAATAAAATAAAATAAAACTTACCTATTGCGCAAAACTTACCGGGCCATCGCTGTCGTCAGACACCACAAATGCTGCTGCCATACGTCACCGCTGATCCCCCGTTTGACCATTGAGACCGTCGTCAACATTCTAGGGCCATTGCCAACGGGCCTTCGATTGGTACCGCTATCGGCAATATTCTTGCAAAACAACCATTCCTCTCTTTCTACGCAACATCACCGGTCACGTGCTTGTACACAGCCACAACCGATATTCCCTGCCACCTCGTTGCCTCACTCCTACAATCGCCGCCATATTATCATAGCAATTCCACGCTGACTTGATCGTTGCTCCACTTTCAGCATTTGTGCTTAGGGTTGTTGGATAAAATACTGAGAAATCTCAGGAACATTGCGGAGGTACCTGTGTCTAAGATTGCAGATAAAATACTGAACCAAGTGCAGATATATACCAGATTACATTGCGGATACTAGAAGGACGTTACAGTGCGATATCAAGACAACACTGAAATTACAGTGCGGACAGTAAGAAATTTTTTGATTACACTGAAATTACAGTGTGAACATCAGGACCGATCAACCACAGGAAAGTTTGCGGATACACTTACAGCCTCCACCGTTGGAGCTCGCCTGTGGGCCACGACCACACCTGGCCACCCACGCAACATTCTGACACCATTGCAAACACTCTTGCTACCCGTCCGCCTTCCGCCTGCACCTACCATAAAAACGCGGTCACGGTCCTTGTCTGTCCTCGCATTTCTTGACCTCGCTCTATTGCTGTCACTCCACCCAACCTCGTTCCGCTTTGTTCAATCCGCCACCAGACCGAACCTGTCATATGATCCCGACATTCCCTGCCCCACACGTTAAACAACGTTGTTGCACCACAACACCCCACACCATAACTCTGTCCCAAATCATTTCTCCGTGTCGCCTCATTTCATCATCCCCCGACCATCGACAATTGACTAGTCTTGTCCCCCTAACATTTTTTTTTTTAAATTATATAAGGTTAACTCCAATCATCATAACGTTTCACATTTTAATTTAACTTTATAACCCATAAAGTTATCATAAGGTTATAGTTAACTATTATATAATTTATAATAGTTATTAAGTTATATATATATATATATTAATTTAATTGAAAAAAAAACAAAAAAAACAAAAGGGCCAAGAAAAAAAAGAAGAGGTGAAGCATAAGAATTTTAAAACGTCAAGTTGATTAACATTGAAATAAATATTAAAAAGGAGTATTTTAGTATTTAAGATACTTCTACAAAGTAAAAGAAAAAGGTTAGAAAAAAAAAAAAAAAAAAGTAAGTATTTTGAAGTTATTACAAATTCAAAACCAAGGAAAATTAAGGTTATAAGTTAAAAAGGGTGAAGTTGGAGAATATTTATCTCAACAAGCAAAATGACATCTAATACAAAAATGAAGTCAGGACGATTTTTAGAATTAGAAACGCTACCTATCGACCCTAAAGCGCTACTTAAAATTAAAGGAAGTATCGCAGGGAAAGATGTCACTATTGCTATATCTCCCGCTGAAGAGAAAAATTATATAAACCCTAAAATTGCCAACCAGTTGGTGATTCCTGAGTCAAATATAATCGAAAAATTAGACATTTTTGACAAGAAAAAATACGACATAAAAAATCTACAACTAAACATTGGGGATTATACTTTTATCTCTCAATTTACCATGAAAACCTTACTTTCGGATAATAGTGATATTGTGTTGGGTTCACCATGGATGGAAACCTTAGGTTCAATTATCCTAAATACGAAAAAGAAATTTTTGACATTCACCTACAAAAAGAAGAAGATAACGCTACAAGACGTTAACTTGAAGCCAAATTCCGTGACGCCTGAAGACGTACAAGAAATTTCACAGGTAATTTCTCAAGAAGCTAAAAAGGTGATACAAAATATGCAAAAGGAAATCGACAAAATCACAACTAATAAGAATGAAGAAGTTGCTCGCCTCAAGGACCACAACGACAAATTACTAACGCAAATTAAGAAATTGAAGAGAGACAAGAAGTCATTAGAAAACAAGGTGCAACAACTTGTCGAAAATAAAGCATCGAATGTAGAAATCCGAGTTGAAGAGAAGGAAACTGGTACTAATGCAGTAAATGTCATAACTCAAGAAGAAGACAAGCAAGTTGCAAAAGATGCAAACTTAGAAGTTGTAGTTCCGGCGATGAACATTTCAAGCGAAAGTTATGTAACCAGCTCAATAACATCATCGCCAAACGAAAATCAAAACATCACCACACAACTAAGAATGGAAAGTCAAACCAAAAAAGTTCCCTATCGACATCTAAATCACGGGAGCAGACAACTCGATCAAGCTATGTCTTCAGAACAGAAACAAGTTGATACTCCGAAGAATACTAATATCAGTGCAATCAGCTCAAGTGATAATTCAGCACAAGTTTCAAATCGCCGCGAGATTCCACAGAAAATTGATTTAGGATGGTCTGATCCGTTCTCAGTGCGACAGTTTTGTTTGTCACTTAGAGGATCATATCAACTTGTATCAACAAGGATGACTGCCCTAAAACAAAAAGATGTTTGTAGCAAGAAAAGAAGTCGAGGCCTTTTCATCGACAAGCTTTGAGGACAAAGCTTTTTGAGGGGAAGGCAATGTAATGAATAAATAATGTAGATAAATGATAATTAGTTGAATAAATAATGTAGATAAATGATAATTAGTTAATTAGTAATTAGGCTGAAAGGTCACGTTTGATAAGACATGACCTTTCGTGAAGAGGCACCTGCGTGGGTATATAAGCAGGCCTCATTTGTAACATTCAAGCAATTCATATTCATCATCTTTCTAATATAATATTTGTATCCTCATGGATATTCGGATATTTCAAGTCTTCTGGAATATTTAGTTTGAGAAGGAACTTTGTTCGCTTCACCTCTCTTAACCCAATCCCGAATGAAGTGGTACTTGATCTCTATGTGCTTTGACAGGTCGCGAAATATTGAATTCTCTGTGAGTTGAATGCAACTCCGATTATCACACTATATCATAGTCAGTCTCAACATCTGACCAAATAAGCCACACATCAACTTGCAAAGCCAAATAGCCTCGCAACTGGCCTGACTAGCTGCAATTTACTCAACCACTGTGGAACTCAGTGCCACTAATATTTGCTTCCTACCGAACAACAACACAATTGTCAAAACCAACCCAAAACAACACCCAGAAGTACTCTTCCGGTCACTTGCATTTCCTACCCAATCTGAGTACCTGTTAACCTAACTCCATCCCCTGGGGCCTGGATATAGTCCAGACCATAATCCACTGTGCCCTGTAGGTACCGTAACACATGTTTCGCAGCCACCCAGTGCACCCTCCTAAGCTCCATCATAAATTGATCAAAGGTGTTTACTGCAAAATAAATATCTGGCCTAGTGTTGACTAGATACATCAAAGAACCAATCAATTGATGATACGTAGTGGTGTTCACCAACTCAGAATCTAAAGCATGCGGCTTCTTTTAGTTGGTGATCATAAGCGTAGCCATAGGCCTGCAATCCTCCATACGAAATATCTTCAGTATCTCAACTGCATACCTGCCCTAGCCCAAGAAGATATGCCCATCCTCCTGCCAAACATTCAACCCGAAAAAGTAGTGCACCAGTCACATATCGGTCATGTCAAATTTTGAAGCAAGGTCCCTCTTGCAGTGTTGAATGAGTCTCTCCTCTCCTATAATAAACAAATCATCCACAAACAAAACCAGAATGAGTGGATCCACACCAACCATAACAAGGTTTCTTGGGAGCGGGAGCAGAAGTGGGAAGCAGGAGCAGGGAGCGACATTTTCAAAAGCTCCTAGGTCAGGAGCGAAGCAAAAGCGAATTTTTATATAAAATATATTTTTATACATTTTGATGCATATATGTCAACAAAAGCACATAGAATGATGAATTAGATATAAAAAGCATAAAAACATGGATTGAACTATATAACATCAATCATCTAGAAGTTATAATCTTCATCAACCACGTCCACAAGTTAGTAACATACAACATATCGAGTCTCATGATTCAACAATCTTAAATTTTAAGCTTTCAAAATTCAATATATAACATTTATCATCATTGAGCATTAAAGTAGTACTTGTAACCATTCCTATTACCAAGTAACCAAACGATAACAAAGAATATATAAGTTTCTAACATGAAATGAAATGTTTCAACTTCCAACTTTCACGAAGCATCACATTCATAATTCATTACCAATGAGTTATCAACTTCAAACTTAAAATGTCATATATTGTTTACAAAAAATATCATAATAAATATGAAAGAGTCAACAGTTATAAAAACTACTAGAAACTAGAAAATACAAGTAAATCTATTATCTACTAGTTCCTCTGGCCCTTATCGCCATGAGAAATGTCTAATTTCTGAGAAGTTCATGGTGGTCTACTAGGAGTCTCCTCTCGCATAGTCGGACGACCATGTCCAAAACCATAACCAGAAGGCATATGACCTCCACGTGAGGATGTAGATGGAGGTGGCGACAGCAAAGGCAAAGATTATGAAACTCGAGCACTACTACTGGATGATCGGGGTGGCACAGTTGTTGTTGCTTCATCATCATCTTTGAAAAGTTTTGTTTCCAATTCTTCTTCCTCCAAATTATCTTCCGATGGGTTGTTGTCCTAAGTCATATATGATGTATCATCACAAGCCCGCTCACAATAATGTGTCAACAACCTCAAGTTGTAGTGCACATAAACCAAACTTTCTGCCTAGTTTTCATTAAGTCTGTTTATTCTCACATTATGGATGAAGCTATAGGTGCACCAACACCTCTCTGCAGAAGAAGTATTTACAACCTGTGAAAGCATTTTTTTTTCCAATTTTGGCAAGAGTCCCTGACCACCATACATGTCCAACCATGTGACAGCGTCCAATCCATCCCTATCTTCCATTGCATGCAAAGTAGAAAACACTCCAGTGCTAGTGACGTATTTTCCTAATTCTAAATGCAATCTAGCACACTCTTCCTTGTTAGGGACCGGCTTGTCTAACGTTGTCATACACCCAATTTGTACCTTTCGATCTGCATGGGATTTGGCCCTAATCCCACCCCCAGGTGCAGGTTTTCCCCACCAAGATGCAGAGTAGTCTTTTCGCATAAGGATATAGGCCAAGGAATGCAGTGGAACATTAAGTTTATCCTACCGTACACACACAAAATTGTAAATAATATCATACAAGTTCGAATCTTTTTCCTGAACAATATCTTTTATTTGCCCCAACCTGTTATCCATCTGCTCATACACCTCCCCAATCACTAGTGCATCTGTATCTGCAAAACGAATCATGTTATAAATGGACTTGGTGTATTGCAAAACATCCCTTACATCTGCCCAAAACAGACCATCAAGAGCAGTTTCCTCCACCTCTTCAAAACCTTGCCTGTCAAGTGTGGTTGGAGACCTGTCCTTTAATACCTGCCAGTGTTTGACTTGACACCATGCTAGCCAATGACTCTCTTACCTTCAAAAGGCGCCTGAAGGTAAGGTAATAGCTAGCAAGCTTCAACAGCTCCAACCTTGAGTGACTATGGAAAATCCCATGTGTATTACTATGATTGGTAATAAATTTTACCATTCTCTTGTATCTCTTGTACAAATCACCAATCCATCTGTATTGAGGGTGTTTGTTCTTAATAATATCATGCATCAAAAGGTTCATTGTGTGCACCAAACACCCAGACCAAAATATGTTGGGGAATCTATCATCAATAATTGCTCCAGTTGCCTTACAATTAGAAGCATTATAAGTGATGACTTGGATGACATTGTATGGCCCAAAACTTTCAATTGTCTGAAGTAATGGTTTTGCAATGTTGATGGTGGTCTTGAACTTTTCTGAGCAATCACATGTTGAAAGGAAGACTGCACCACTAGCAGACACACCAAGAAAACTTATCAATGGCTTGTCTTTTACATTTGTACAGCCATCAAATACAATGGATACCCCATAGTCATTCCAAGAATTTGTCAATTTAACCAAAGCATGTGATAGTTTGGCTTTTTCATTATCAAATCCCACGGTTCTAGCTCTTTCATACCCAGGGCTCTTGTACCCTTTAGGGGCATCATTGATGGTGGAAACCATTTCATGCCAATAAGGTGAGCGAAGAACATTGAATGGTATCCCACTTGCATAGAGAAACCAGAAAATTTTTGCATCCACATCATTCCTACACCCTTGTTCAAGGAAATTTGATATGGTTCTACGCTTTAAAGGGATGTTTGTGCTTGTGCCTCCATATCTACTACCATGGGTGGATACTGATGGAGTTCTTAGTCTATGTGATGGCGGGCTAGTGGTGTCATGTTCAAAGTCACCCTTTGATCTTTTAGATTTGTATTGGGCTTCCTCCTCTTCCCTTATGTATTTGGCTCTTTGTTGTTGTGACACGCTTCCACAAGTTTTGATTCCTATTTTTTTTATTTCCATCCCATGCCATGTTCCCACATAGATGCTTTCTGGCACAGGTGTATGACCTATGTAAGTGTTTTTGCAATGGAGGCGTGTAAATTTAGTGGTTCGACCCCCTTTACCTCTTGAAGGCCTAGAAACATATTTCAACAAAGGGGTTTGGTATGCTTTGGGTTTTGTGCCATCATCATCTCCACTCTCATTATCCACCTCCTCCTCCTCACCAAGGTACTCCTCTCCTCCAGGGTTTCTTATTCCACCACTACCCACTTCTTCATCATCTTCAACATTCCTCCTGCTCCCCAACACCATCATAACCAAAAGAGGAACCAACAAGAGAATGCCAAGCCACATACCCACCATGTTTGAAGTTTTGAACTTTGGTGGAGTTATAGTTTTTTTCCTGAAAAAATGGAGGAATAGGAATGGGCAAGAGAGAAGAGAACATTTTCATTTAACAATGAACATATAAAAAACACAAATGCTAGATTAGAGTCTAGACCCTACCTCTTTGGCTCTCCAACAACCTTCAATCTCAAACTCCAATCTCCGTTGGAAGCTCTTCAAGCTCCCAAGAAACCCTCTCAATCTTCCTCCTCAACTCAAGTTGCAATTCTAAAAGCCCTCTCTTGCTCTCAATATGAAAATGGTGCATTGTGGCAGGTAAGGAGGGTTTTTTTATTTCTTTTGGCCCCTCCCCTCCCTCCAAAAATTGGCCATGTCAATTTTTCCCACAAGGAGCGATTTTTTTAAGGCGAGCGCAGTCGGGAGCAATCGCTCCTCGACCGCTCCTGCCTTAAAAAAATCATTCTTGGAGCAAACGAGAGCGATCAAGGAGTGTGCTCCCTGATCACTCCCTCGTTCACTCCCGAAAAACAAGGGAGCGGAATTTTTTTAAGGGAGTGCACTCTCGGAATTCGCTCTCGCAAGGAGCGAATTCCGGGATCGCGCTTCGAAAGCGAGTTTGGTGGGGGAGGGGAGGGGCTCCCCCACAACCCTGAACCATAATGAAGTATAGGTTTGTATCTGCATTACTCTTTGGGAAACCCATCTGCTACAAGTAAGCATCAATCCTCTCGTACCATGTTCTTGGTGCCTACTTCAATCCATATAAGGCTTTCTTAAGCCTATACACATGAGACTCTCTCCCATGCACCTCAAAGCCTTGTGACTGCTCAATGTAGACCTCCTCTTGTATGACCTCAATGAGAAAGGCAGTCTTCACATCCATCTGGTGAATCTTCCAACCCATCTTAGTTGTTATGGAGATTGTTGCTCTAATAGAGGTATAACGAACAACTGGTGCGAAGGTCTCCTCATAGTCAACTCCCTCTACCTATTAGAACCGTTGTGCCACAAAACAATCTTTTAACTTCTCCATGTTGCCATCTGCAGCATGTTTGATCTTGTAGAGCCACCTGGAAATTACCATTGACTTCCCCTCAGGTCTTAGCACTATCTCCCAAACTTCATTCTTCATGATGGAAGCAAACTCCTCCACCGTGGCATCCCTCCAGATCCGCTGACTCACAACCTCCACGTAGCTAGTTGGCTCAGTATCCACAACATCCGCCACATAGCCACCCAACCTCTTTGGTGGTTTTCTCTCCCTAACTGACCACTTGGGTTTCCCCATTGACACCACGGCCACCTGCATGGTATCACGAAAGCATCTTGGCTTCCTCAAACCTGAAGTAGCCTCCTATATTGGTGTCGGAATCTCCTCCCCTAGAGCCTCTCCTCTTGATGAGCACGTCGTTGTTGTCTGTGGTGAACCCGTACTCTGAGAACTTGTGCCCAATGATCAAGAACTTTGTGAACCTGTCACCCCAGAATTCGATGATCCTCCTAACCCTGTTGTATCTCCTACAGATCCTAAGACATGTAATGTGCTCCCCTGTTGAGGAGCTTGTTACTCTACTCGATCATCCTCTTGATACCTCCTCAAGGCCCTCTCCTCAAATCACACATCCCTCCTCAAGACAACTTTCCCTTGTGTAGGAATGTATATGTGGTAGGCCTTGGAAGTCTCACTATAACACATCAGAATAACCTTTTCTGCAGTGGGTTCCAGCTTTGTCCTCTTCTCCTCAGGGACATGTGAATAAGTAAGGCACCCAAAAATCCTCAAGTGCCCAATCTCAAGCTTCTGCCCAAAAAAAGCCTCCTTGAGAGTCTTACTTCCCAAGACTCTATGTGGACTCTTGTTATGCAGATACACTGCAGTGTTACAAGCCTCGGCCCATAAAAATAAAGTTATCCTATGATCATGTAACATAGCTCTCGCTGCACCCACTATGGCCATGTTCTTCCTCTCTGCCACCCCATTTTGCTGGGGGTTATAAGGCACTATGTACTCCCTCCTGATGTCTGCACTCCTACAAAACTCCATCTCATTGGAGGTATACTCACCCCCATTGTCTGTCCTCAAGACCTTAATCTTCTTCCCTGCTTGGTTCTCCACAAGAGCCTTAAACTCTTGGAACCTCTTGAAGACTTGATCCTTGGTCTTCATAAAGAAAATCCAGGTCTTCCTGGAGTAGTCATCAATGTAAGTAACATAGTACTCAAATCCACTCAATGATACATGAGACATAGGACCACACACATTAGAGTGTATCAAATCCAGAATACCTGCAACCACTGCTTGAGAAAGGTGTCTTGGTGTACTTTCCTAAAGCACACCTCCTATACACATCATAGTGCTCACTGTTGAACTCAAGTAAACATGTAACCATCTCCCTCGGCACCCTGAATGCTCCATGGTGCAAGTGAACCATCCTCTTGTGCCATAACTCACACAACTCGCTATTCTTGGTTTGTGCCACTAAGGTTCTAGTAGGTTGAAACATAAACCTGTAAAACATCCCATTGCGGACTCCAATCACTCTAGCAGAAGTGATACTAGATCCCCTAGGATATATTAGCCCCTATCCACCTCTAAACGCCACTTCATACCCCCTATCCTCAATACTGGAGACTGAAATCAAGTTCTTCTTAAGACTTGGAACATATAAGACATCTGTCACTTTTAGAGGTAATGACTCCCTCTGAAAGGATATTGTCCCAATAGCTGCAGCTCTGACCTTGGAGTTATCTCCAAGCACCACCTCCAAGTCTATGTCATCCTCTATAAGACTTGTAAAGTGCTCCTCCACTCTAGTCATATGGCAAGGAGCTCCACTATCTACAAACCAAACACTAGAAGATATGACACTAGTGGCAAGACTCACCACTGAAGCAAACTTTGTATCAAACTTGGTGGAAAACTCATCCACCTCTACCAAAGCTACAATGCCATTCTTCTTCCCCTTCTTGTTGGGACACTGAAAGGCATAGTGACCCATCTTGTGACAAGCAAAGCATCTCACTTTGCTCATGTCCTTCTCTTTGGCCTTTTGCTTCCCCTTCTATTGCTTTCCCCCACTAGAAGACCCCTTCTTGGCCTTCTTCTTGCCCTTAGCTGCAAGGCAAACACTTTTCTCCTCGTCTACCCCACCTCGTTGGCTGCCATTCTTGGCAGCACTCCTGATTTCCTCCTGGATGAAACCATCCCACATCCTGCTCCAACTAGGACAATGCTCTCTAGCAACAATACCATCAATGAATCCATCCCACTGCTTGTGGAAACCATCCAATGTCATCCTAACCAGCTAGTCCTCAGGGTCAATCTCTCCCACTGCAGCCAACTCATCTCTCACCTGTGTGATCTTGGTAAGGTATGAGACCATTGGACCAGTTCTGGTCATCTTGGTGTTCTTTATTTCTCACACAACACCAACTTCCTGTTCTCATTGTTTCTCTAGTAAAGTGTGATCAGGGAGGCCCACATCTCATAGGCAAACTTCCTCCTTGACACATGAGGTATAAGGTGGTCTTTCACTACATCTAGAAGGATCCTCTTAGCATTGACATTACACTTGTTGAATTCTACCAACAGAACCAGATCTGTAGGTGGAACTACTACACTCTATACAATTTCCCACAACTCAAACTCCTCAAGCAACAAGGTTATCCTCTCCTTCCTCCTTGACACGAGGTATAAGGTGGTCTTTCACTACATCTAGAAGGATCCTCTTAGCATTGACATTACACTTGTTGAATTCTACCAACAGAACCAGATCTGTAGGTGGAACTACTACACTCTATACAATTTCCCACAACTCAAACTCCTCAAGCAACAAGGTTATCCTCTCCTTCCAGGAACCAAAATTTTCATCCCCAGTCAGCCTATCCTCCACCTCAAACCAGTAGCCATTTGACCCTCTCAACCAACAAAAATTCCCACTCACTGAAATTTGTGCAAACACCTCCCTCTCAACCACAAGTCTCTGGTATATAGGTAGTTTTCTGCTTGTTGGTTTCTCTGTTTATCAATTGAGGTTCACTGGCAGCTCTGATACCTGTTTCAGTTGTTTTTATGCATCAAGTTTAATGCCCACAACCCACATATGTTGATATATAAACATGAAAATAAATTTGAATTAAAGCATTAACAGGCTACCTGTACTTTTAACATTTTAATTTCAGCTGACAAGGAAATAACACAAGCATACACAGAATTTAAGACACTTAGATTTTTGGTCAAATGCTAACCCTGGAAAAACCCACAAGGGAAAAACTAGTCCTAAGGAGGATTTTATTTACTAATCTTAGAGAAATTTTAACACAGCGATTAATACACTTCAAGTGCTTATCTCTCCCTTGAAGTTTGTGCTCTAACCTTCTAGAAAAATATGCCTCTTACCTTGAAACATGTGCCTCTGTCATACCTCTGCACAGTGCCTCTGTCAAACTTCTGCCTTGGGATTTATGCTCAGACAGTCATTGAAAAACTAAACTCAGCCCACTAGAAACTCGTGTCAAAACATAGCAATAAATGCTCCACAAAACTCATTGTCAAACAAACATGAATCTATCAGTCTACGTGTCACTGGCAGCAATCTTCCATCACTGATTTCAAGCCTCAAACCGAATATTTTCCTTGAGATCCAGCCTGGTTATCCACCTCAAAACTTGTGCTGGAAGTCTCCTAAAAATATGAGTCTGTGTCACCTGAAAACTCGGGCCTGTGTCTCCTAAAAATCCGCCCCAAAATTCTCATTTTCTCTGCTACAGAATCTCAGGTTTAGTGTCGATCTTCTCTGCTTGGAAGCTCAAGCCAGATGGGTGACTTCTCTTTGTTGTAAGTGTTTCTTTCCTTCAGCAAACCCTTGCTCTCACAGCCACCTCCTCTTCTCTAGCTCTTCTCCTATTCTTCAACAAAATGCACATGAAGAATGACAGCTCTCTTACCCTTTTCCTCCTTTTTAGTCTCATTAGGTTGAGAGAACCTTATCCCTAAGATCAGGGGCTGAGATTAGATCTTAGCTCTCCGTTGACCCTAAGATAAGGGTCGAGATCTAATCTCCCATTGACCCCCTTTTTGTCTCCTCCTTCATTAATGAGCTCCCTACTCACTTTAATGTTATTTTTGTACCTTGTACCTTTTTCTCATAAAGTCAACTTAAAAACATGATGTGACTTTAATAATATAAAGTACATAGTACTAATGTACCTCATAATGTGACTTTAAGTCACATGACTTTAATAACTCGTAAAGTCACTTACTAAAAAGGTGTTCTCATGTGTTTTCCTAGGGCAAAGCTAAAAAGCACTAGAAAACACCTCCTTGGTACCCTTTTTCTCAACATTTTCTAGGGAGTTCAAGGATAATAGAATTAGCATGCAACCCTTCAGCAAGAATTTCCATTAAATACTTGCATTTAGACAAGGAACAAAATAGAAAACCCTAGAAATATTTCATTACATGTAAACCATAAAAGATAAGCAATAGAATACTCACAAATTATCCAAGAACATTCCTTCTTTCAATCCCAAAAAGATGTCCCCAACACAAAAACTAGCCTCCAATAGCCAAAATCCTCATAAGATTACATCTCCTCAAGTTGCAAAGTACAACTAGGCTAAAGTCAAGCTCTTCTAGAGAGGCCGAAATCCACAAGTGCGATGATGATATAAAATAAGAGGTGATCCTCCTTTATATGAGATCTATCACCTCTAATTGTTAAACACACACATGGAGAAGACAATATGAAAGATGAGCAATAGATGTTATATTATTCACAATTATATATATTTATATTACATTGGTGTGACTCTTGGATTCCATATTCCAAGGTCTCTTGGACTCCCTTTGACTATCCAATTCCCACACCTTAACCCTTAGCGGATTAGGTGTCCAACATTCCCCCCTTAATCCGAAGGGGTATGTATGAGTCCAAGAAGAGAGTTGTAATACAAGATACAAGACGTGCAAAATATGCATGGCAGCACTAGGCTGAATGTGCTCTCTGAAATGTTGGCATAAGGAGGTGGTTTAAGGATGACCACTAGCACTAGGACGCTTAGTGCAGTTCCCGGAACTCTTCAAAATTTTGCACGAAGCTGAAGTCTTCTGCTAGAGGGAGTGCTCATAATGCTTTGAAGAGGGAGACCTTCAACCTGGAAAAGGGAGATCTGCAACCTGCATAAAATGAGAGAACCTTGACCTGAAAAGGAAGGTCTCAACCTACAGTGGTTTAAGGATAACCACCAACTCTGGAATGCTTAATGCAATTCCTGGAACTCTTCCAAAACTGGCAAGATGTTGAAGTCTTTTGCTAGAGGAAGTGTCCCCAATTCTTTGAAGAGGGAGAAGCTCAACCTGAAAAGGGACGTCTCAACCCCGCATAGATGGTTTAAGGTTGACCACCAACGAAAGGCATGCTCAGGGGCATCTGAATCTAGAATGGCAAGTTGTGGGTCAGGGTCGCTTGATGAGGCTTTGAAACTTGTAGATGACCATCATTTCCCCCCCTGTCAGATACAAGGTGAGATGATGGCAAAAACTCAATTGCAAGATTGTTCAATACTCTGGAATAAATTTTGACATATGACTGAAACATCTTCTTGGTTGTTGATGCCCATTGCCAAGAAGTGATACATGCAAGATGAATCTTTGTTCTTGTAGGAGGCTTATTTCTGAATCATATGTTTGAAGAATGAGTGGTTTTATGACAGTGCTCACATGGATGAAGATCAAAACAGTGATCTTTCATATGGCCAACTCGGTCACAATGTTGGCATATAACAATCTATTGTGGTTGTTGTGAAAGAGGAGCATAATCTAGAACAGTTGAAGGTGAATTGTCATAAACAACCCAACACTTTGAAATTGAATGGGCTTGGAATAGTCTGGAATATGAAAGGACAAATCCTTGTCATATCCAAGACCAGTTATGTGCTTGTTGCTCACAAGCTCTTCCCAAGGTCTGATGATTGGCTTGGGAAGTGCAGGTTGAATTTCAACACCTACATGCAAATTTGTGCTTGAACTAGGCACTGAATGTGAATCAACCGCAGCATTATTGACTTGATGCTTATGGCAGTCTCTTTCAATGTTCTGAACAGAAACAGGTTCAGAATAATGACCCCATTGCTATAATTCTTCTTGCTGGAATTGAGATTCAAGCTGTAAAAACTCTATCATCTCTTGAATATCAACAAGAGTGGTTTTTTTTTACTATATCATTAGCATAACATAGTATCATAGTATTAAGGAACTCTAACATTAAAATAAATCTTCCGGGAAATCACATGAGAAATTTTAGAACCGACGCATTTCGAACTACTGAATGTAGTTCATCATCGGGATAAAGAAAATTGGCTGATCCGACTATCCATATATATATCATGCAGAAAAAATCAACGGTCAAAACCTATCATAAATGGAATAATAGATGTTAAAAAATGGTAAAAAATGAAAATAACCAATAATTAAATGAATGAAAACGAAATAAATCCCATCCTAAAGTAATAAAAATAAAGACCAAGTCAAAAAACAAATAAATAAAATAATCAAAATTAAAACTAACAAAACAATCCACTATAAAATAAAATCATAAAAATAATAATAAAGACTAAGTCAATAAAAATAAACATTAAATAAATTAAAATAAAATAAAATAATAAAATAGATAAATAGATAAATAAATAATCTATATATATTAAAATATATATATATATATATAATAAAATAAATTAAAAATAAAGAAATAAATAAAAGGACTTATAAATAAAATAATACTACCTAAAAAGAAATAGACTAAAACTAAGTCAATATTAGAAATAATATTTAAAGTATATAATAAATAAGTGAACATCAAACCTCAAACACATATCCAGTAAAAAATAGGGAAAACAAAAAGAGAGGAAAACACTAGAAAAAGGAACACCACTGAGAGCAAAGAGATGGAATCCAACAATTGCTAACTTTCCACCCGTCATCCCTATTCAACATACGGGGTCTTTTCTCAATCTCAATAGCTTCCCTAAATTTACGGTGATGGAAATGCTCAACCCTAGCAATGACTCTGGATTCTTCCATACAAATGTGATGCTTCGTCTTCTTTGCATGCTCAGCTAGAGCTGAGGACCTCGTTCTACCATGCCTGATATCCGCAGTATGCTCTTGAATCCTTTTATTAATCAACCGCCTGTTTCTCCAATGTAGGGAATCCCACAGGAGCACGGGATCAAATAAACACCTTTCACGCTTTTGGGGTCCAACGGGTCTTTAACAGATCTGAGGGAACCACGAATGGTGTTCAAAGGTTTAAAAGAGGAAGAGATCTTATGCTTCCTTAAAATCCGAGCGATCTTGTCAGTAGTACCTTGTATAAAAGGAAAATGAACTCTACCAACAAAATCATCTTTTACTTTTTTCTGATCGGACCTTTGCTAGCATTCATGAAAGCCTTCAAACCCTGACTTTTACTATAGCCATTCTCTTCAAAGACCCTAAGGAGATGGGCCTTCTCTTCATCCAAATGATCCTCATCTGAAATTCTAAGAGCTCTCGTGGCTAAAGTGTTAAGAACTCCAACTTTTTGACCTGGAAGATGATGAGAGCAAGAATACAAAAATTTCTCAGTGTGAGTTTTCTTCCGAAAAACTCGGTGCGAGAAAGAGCCATTATTATTTCTAGAGATGAGAACATCAAGGAAAGAAAGGCTTCCAATAATCTCTATTTCCATCGTGAACTTGATGGAGTCGGATTGATTATTCAAGTGCTGATGAAAAGAATCTAACTCTTGACGGCCATGAGACCAGTTTATGAAGGTGTCATCCACAAACTGCTTCCAAACCTTGGGTTTAAAAGGAGCAGAAGCCAAAGCTTTAGATTCAAAATCTTCCATAAAAAGGTTAGCAACCACAGAGGAGAGCGGCGAACCCATGGCAACACCACAGGTCTGCGCATAAAATTCTCCTTCAAAACTAAACAAGGTTGAGGTAAGGCAAATTTCTACCAACTTTGCAGTGTCTGGATCAGTGATGCGTTTGATTACTTCACTGCCTCATTGATAGGGATATTCGTATAAAGGGAAACCACATCAAAACTAACAAGAGAGTCATCTGGTTCACATTCCCAGCTTTTTAACTCTTGGACAAAAGAAGCAGAATCTTTCATGAAAGAATCTGAATGACCAACAAGAGGCTTCAGCTTACACGCCAAATACTTCACTAGGAGATAAGTGGGCCCACCAATAGTATTAACAATGCGTCTAAGAGGAACACCCTCCTTATGAATCTTAGGGAGCCCATAAATCCTAGGGTTGATAGGATTGCTTTCAATGAGCTTCTGGCTCATGGAACCCACAGTGCTACTAGATTTAATAGCATTTTCCACAATCTTAGAGGCTTTATTAATAGGGTTCTTAGAGAGCTTCTTGTAACTCCCACTATTACAAAGATGGTCAAGCAACTTTGCTTTATAATCATCTTTATTCACGATTACAACCGCGCCACCCTTATCAGCCTTGAGGACGGCAATATCAGGGTTCTGATTAAGAGACTTAAGAGCCGTAAACTCAGACTTACTAATATTGCTTCTAGGCGGTCTAGCTTTCCTAAGAGCCACAGCACAACCCTGCCTAGTAACATCCTGCAAATTTTCAGGTAAATCTTTAATGCCATATTCGATACTACAAATAATATCATCTCGAGGAATCTTCCTAGGAGCAAGAGCGAAATTAAGGCCTTTACCTAACAAAGAAACAATAGACGAATCAAATGAAAACCTAGAAAGATTAATAACTTTATTATTATTATTATTATTATTATTATTATGAGATATTGAACTATTGGAAGAAGAAGTAACCTCTTCAACCGAGCAACCAAATAAACGCTCGATCGGGGTTAAAGGGGGGAAAAAACAATAGAACAGGGATCCGATCATCAATGTTTTATTCACCAAATTAAAGCACTGGACAAAGGATGGGTTAACATCACTGTTACCCAATGCATTGCTCGAAGTCTTCAACTGCAAAGGACCATCACTCACCAACTGAAAACCTCCCGAAACGCTAAATGGTGTTGACTGCAATCCAGTGCCTAGCGCGACCTCATTTCCATTCGATACAGGCAAGAAACCTGCAACCAGACCGAACCCTACGGACTGCTGTTCTTCATCGTGAAAACTAGCACCAACGATGTCCATTGATTCCACATGCCCACCAAAAGCAAAAACTAACACAAACTGATCATCTATCAAAACCTGCAAACACAACTCTGCTCATTGTTTCAAGCGACCAATCCTTAGAGGAAAAAAGGTGTAGCGGATCAGTTTTTTCAGAGCACGAAGGCTGCTCCAAAATCAACAAAGCCGAATCACCTCTAATCGAGCGCTTAAACGATGAATCCACAGAAACTCTAATATTGTATTAATTATGGTCATTTTCATTGAAAAATCAGATGAATCTCACTCAAATACAAACAACATTTGCTAAATGGCCAACGATGAATATTCAATGTATGTTTAAGTAGATTCGCATCAAGCCTTTTTCTGTGCCAATCACCAGTGCACCTTGGAGTGCTTTCGGCCTTCTAAATTCTCAACGTACCAAGGAATACATGTGCTCAAGTTTTCAAGGAAATTCGAGCCCTCTTTTCAGTGACAAAACATAGATCTAAACTCTCTTGAATTTCATGCTAGAAGATTTTTTTTTTTACTTAATCCAACACACTGAAGTCTGAAAAATATACCAAATGTTGAAGACATTGTAATACTAGTTACTAAATCAGCAACCCAAAGATCCAGAACGCATCTACATGTAGTCATTTATTGGAAAAAGGAATTGAAAGAAGAAATAGAGATGTGTAATAACAAAAACATGTGCCTTCATTTCCTTTCCTTCGTCGAGTTGTGAATGGACTTGAGCTTCATATATTTGTGATCCACCACGCTTCTGGTGTCCCTTCAGTGCTCACAGTCATCACAGAAGTAAAGGATTGAAAACGTCCAGGAACGTTGAGGCATACCAAACTACAATGCCTGTGTTTGGCCAAAGGCAGGAGTCGATTGGGTAAGAGGAGATGCTTTCTGTTGTGGTGTGGACTGTCAAAACAGAGATGGTTGTGAGGAGCGGTATTGGGAGTAGCGTTGTATGGATAACGTGGAGGAGAGTATGTTGGTATATATATTAGTGGTATAGATGCCGAGAGGTATACATGACAGTCGTATTAGTGGTATGGAGGCCGAGAGGGTCGTGGGAGGCGTGATGTTGTGGGCAGTCGAGGGAGTGTAATATGGAGCCACAGGTATCGGTGGAGCCCACAGGTCGAGGGAGTATGGAGTATGTTGTATGTTGTGGTCCACGGTGAGCGTATGAGCAAACAGAGGTCAGGGACCAACCACGCTTCCATTGCGCCGAGGGAGGTTGGTGTGTGGTGGCAATGTGCAAACGGGAGTGGAGCCAGTGTTGGGACAACGTGCAGTCGGTGCCAAGGATCGATGTATGAGGGGTGTCGACTGCGGAGATGGGTGTCGAGGGTGGAGAGGGGTGTCGATAGTGAGGAGGCTTGAGGTGTGTGAGTAGGGCCGACTGTGCGCTGTGGTGTATACGCACTGTAACATGGAGGGGCTGCACTACGGTGGTGTGAACAGCGTAAAAAAATTATATTGGTCCAAGAGAGCTTACACTCCAGAATGTTGCAGACACGTTAACTTACTGCATGATTCAAATGATGAGAACACGCAAAGGCAGCAAGGACAACGATAATCAGCAAATCCGACACCTACTGGAAAGAGAAGCAGCTAAAGGCGCAGGAATTAGAGGACTTTACAACGGTGATCATAATATTTCTTCAGAAACGGCCGACATTTCTGCATCAAACACTTAAAGCTCCTCAGAATCTCTGACATAACCAACCACTGGCGCAAATGCCATGAATAGCCCTTATAATGCCCTAGAAACGGGAAAAGTCCCAGGATCAAATTCATCTAAGTCAAAAGCGACCGGTTTTAATGCCACCCACAATCCTAATCCCATTACTATGAATAAGGTTTCAGTCAAATCATGTCTCAGGCAAATCAGTATTCCTCCCTGACACACATGCTTCTTAGGCTTGAGAATAACGAGAGCGATTGCTCAACAGACAATATTCAATCTTTGGGCATCGATACAATTCCCAGTGAGATCCCTTTCTACGCTCCCACAGTCATGAATGTAAAATTTGAAGCCAAGTAGCGCTCATCTAATGATCCCCAGCTCAATCAAGCCTGCAGTTCAGTGTCTGCACTCTAGGAAACCTGTACTAGTAATTCCACATCTGGAGGAAACGCTAAGTCATAATGGTAAATTTGATATGCAGAGTGAATCGTAGATAGCGATGCTCATCAACGATTAAGAGTTTCAGAACTACTCAGAATAGCAGATCTGGCAAATTTAGAGAACAATTCTGAGGCTGAAAATTGGAAGCAGAGAATTCAACTGGAATTTAGCTTATAGAAGTGCAAGACTAATGGTAGGGTTGAAATGCATAGAAGACCACAAAACTTTTGGTTCAGATTTGACAAGGGCCAGAATTTTCCCGACTTTGATACCATGTTAAACACAAACATGGAGAAGACAATATGAAAGATAAGCATTAGATGCTATATTATTCACAAATATATACATTTAAATTCCATTGGTGTCCGTGTGACTCTTGGATTCCATATTCCAAGGTCTCTTGGACTCCCTTTAACTGTCCAATTCCCACACCTTAACCCCCAACACTAATAATTTTGAGTAGACACAAAGTAAAATTGGGTTACAAGCCAACCCACTAGCTCAACAATAAATTATTCCAATAAATTCCCACACATGTGATCCATAAGCCCTCTAGAAAACATGATGTCATGCCCTTTTAGGGCTCAAAATGCTCCAAAAGTGCATTGGAAGGGCTAAATGAGTCTTCAAGCATCATGATCAACCTCAATTTGAGGGAAGGTGCTCAAATCAAGCCTCAAAGCATCTCCATGTGTCCAAAACCCAGTTGTGGGTAACCTATGTCATCTCTATGGGTGCCAAGTAGATAACGTAGTGTACTCTCTCTCTAGCGTAGGGGCTCCATCAAGTGCAACAAGCCCTTCTCAATCATTCTTGGGAATCACTATCCTCATTGAACTCTAGACCAAGACATGCCCATCAAGTAGTGTCAAGGCCAACCTGGGGGCATGTTGCGTCCATTGATACATCATCAAGAATTCTTAATGCTAAGCAAGAGACGCTTAGTGTTCTGACATCTAAGGGTGCTCTAGGGTGTCCATCAACTGCCAAGATCATCTAAATGCCCAATGCTTTGTTATATAAAGGAAATATCGCATCTGCAAGGACATCATGCTCTTCGGAAATGTAGTATGGCATGGGCATCATGTGGCGTGTTGACCACTAGAGTGACACCTGATGATTATGTGAAGACTCCATGCCCAAGGATGAACCAGAGGACACTTGTGCCATCAGATATCATCAGATATCATCAGTTCAACAGAGTTTTTAAACTCTACTTTTTCTTCTTATCATTCTCTTCTTCAGTCCTCAGATTCTGCAACCCTACGGAGATATTGTATAAATGTCACTAGCATGATGAATAAATCCATGTAACAGGCCTAGGATGTTGGGACTCGATCAGCAAGCGAGTACACCTTGGAGTGCTTTTTTTTTACTTAGTTAATTATTCCTTCTTTTTAGGGGTGAATAATTTTCTAAGTTTTTTCACTCATTGCATTACCCCAAAGCCGAGGTGACGGCTTGAAGGTTGAGCTCCTAACGAATCTTAGTGTCTAGATTCAATGTATATTACCATGCTAGGTCATCTCTGAAATTTCGCGAAGTTTGAATAGGTCTAAGTAGGATTTTTTAATAATTGAAAATTTCCCGCAAAACGGGATTTTTTAATTAATTTCTATGTAATGATGTAAATAAGTGGCCTTCGGAAATGTCTAGGGCGTATGACTACTCGAAAATCATCCTCAGAGGCCCAGCATTCTCCTAGAACCCACTTTGAGGGTCAAAAAACAACTTATGGTCCCTCAAAAACTAATTTTTCTAATGTGAGTGGCAAAAATGAGGAAAAAATTCAAAAAAATTAATAATTGGAAAATTTTAGAAAATTTTCCAAAGTCAAAATAAGTCAAATTTTGACATGGCAATTATGTTGAGAAATAAAGGGTGATGTGGAAGCCATGTGGGGCCCACCAAGCAAGCCACAAGTCCATTAAAAAGTCAAAAACAAGTCAAAGGCAGTCAAATGTTCCACAATGAGTTCATGAGGCAGCAAAAAGGTTTGAAGTAATTTAATTTAAAACAAATGTTGCCAAAGTATAAAGTTTAAAATATAAGTGGATGGGAAGTAGACCCCACATTACTCCTTGTCTACACATAAGTTGGGAATTATGCGCATGCTAATTAGAGCATCTACGCACAACAGTTGTAAAGCTCCACGTTGGCCCAATCAAAGTGTCAACACAGCAAATTTAGCACACTCAGCAGCTGATTTGAGGAATGTTTGATGATAGGAGATAACTCTACCACTTGTACGCAATAGCTCCACTCCATCTCCACACAAATCTGATTTTCTCAAACACTGATTACTCCTGTCAGCTTCCACACAGTCACACAGCAGTCAAATGGCAGTCTACAGAGAGTATGAACAACAGTTTGATAGAGGTGGCAGCCAACACAAATTTACATGGGAGTTTAGCAGCAGTTAAAGCTACACGCTGTCAGCAACACACAGATTACGCACAGCAGATTTTCCTCTATGTTGGCAGCTCCTACGCGCAGTTTGTTGGCAGCATTGGGTTCAAATTAATAGAGGTGGCAGCCAGGGGTATCTACGTTGATCTATGGCGATAACACACACAGTTAGTCACGGGAACAATGCACAGTTAAGTGAAGATACTTACAGTAGTTTGACAGCCACTTGAAAATTTGTTTTTGCTTTGAGATCTTCTCCAGTTTTGTATCTCATTGTAACGATGGTTTTTTGAAGCTTGTGCTTATTGTTACTATGTCGAAATTGTTATTAAGCTTAATAAAGGAAAGTCTTTGGGGTTATTAGCTTCTCTTGTAGTGCATTCTTTGGTTGATGAGGTATACTTGTTTCATTTGATGTTGTTATTTATTTACTTCACATTGCAATCTAGTTGGTTTTTTTTTTCATTTGCCTGAAGGCACTATTGTCTATGGAGGGGAGTTTTGTAGCTATCTCAGATCTCCTTTGGAGTTGGTATATTTTCTGCTCTTGTTGTAGCTTGTTATTTTCAGTGGAATGACAAGCTCAACGTGGCCTCTATATGCCAAGTTTCTTTTGCACTAACAATTGGTTTGTAGAAATTTGTGTGTTCAAAGGACAGGTTGCCAAGTCTATTGGAGTGTGAAGACTTCTTCAGTTGGAATAAGTCAGCTCCAAGGATATCAAAGATCCCACAAGTTGTTCAAGTCAACAATCTCATAAGACATCAAGAGATTTATCTAAAAGGGGGTTTCATAAGCCCTTTGCTTCTATTCCATCTCTAAAAAATCATATATTTCTTCTCTGATTTGTGCACATATCTATTTTATTTAGCATTTGAGACTAAATTGTTGGATTTAAATCCCAATTCTCATTCACTAAATCAACTCTTTCAAGTTGATCTTAGTGAGGGAATTTGTAATATAAAGTGTATTTTATACTTGCATTGAGTTTCTTACTTTTTCCTTCGCATGCATGAGATTTCCTCTCACATATTTCAGCACTATTTCTTTTGCATGCTAACTCTTTTGCTTGTTTGCCTATAGATGTTCTTGGAAGCAATCTAAGTTTGAAGAAAGGGAGCTAAAGCATAGGCTAAGGAACACTTTTCCGTTTGGAACCTCAAGTCCAAGTTCCGCCATATCACTTCACCTCTACTTCTAAAGCCTCATTCTTTTGAGGAATTGTAACCACCATTCACCTCAAGGCTTTAAGCCTGTACTTTGTAACATCTCACAAGTAAATCTTTAAAATCTTACACTTGTAACTTTGGGAAAGAGTAAATTTAAAGCGCATATTGTAAGCTCTTCCCAAGCCCCTCATTTCTATAAGAGGGCCTCATTTTCAATAATAAAGAACTGACTTTTCTTGAGGGAGCTTGGGAAGTTTTTCCCATGGTATCTCACCTACTCATTTAGAGGGAGGAAATCTTCTTGAGTGGTTAACTTTCTTTTGCCTAGTTTTAATTTGCTCAAACTAATTTACTTGCATTCATCATTTCGTTTGCTAATCTAATCTAGTTGCATGTGAATAACTCATATTTTCATTTCATTAATTTCTTAGATCGCATAGTCCTTTAATTTCCTAATTTGCCATCACTTACTTGTGTTTTGTGATCTATTTCTCATTTGGTTAAGTTTCACAATATACTACAAGTAAAGAAGCATAACACTTTCAATTTTTGGCAGCTTGAGTTATTGTTCTAACTATGAAGCATATTTAATTGAAGCATCTCCATAAAGAAACATAACACTTGCAAACTCACTTTCATATCATATTAGGCATTTTAATTTAGTTGCATCTCTAGAAGTTTTTCCTCCAACTTAAGTTGGTTGTATAGACATTAGGGACCCTCCACCCCTATTGACTCCTCACTGTAAGACCCAGATTTCGAACGAGAGTGAGGTCTGGGGACAGGAGTTAAATTGAAAATTGTTTTAGAATTCTACTTATAAAATAAACCAAGAGCACCTTCACATCACAAATTTACTCGCAATTTTTATATTTCATGTACTTGTTACTTTGGTGGTTATTTAGCTCATGAATATTTAATGTCATTATCCTTTGTTACTTGAGCACTTTCTTACAAGTACTTTTTAATTTATTGCAAGTGATGCTTATCTGTTAATCTTGGTCTAACACTTCCTTTGTGGGATTATTGTCATTGTATCTTGAATTTCATTTTCGAGCAAGCACGTGTCATTTACTTTAAAGCACTGGTCTATATTTGAACACATCATTGAATATTGCTCATATACTTATATGCTTGTTTACATCTTGGAATTGAGTCATCTTTGATAAGTAATTCCTTCTAAATAAATTCTGCTAGAAGCCTCACATCTTTGATTTAGTTTGTCTTTAGGGACCTCCCTCCTTAGCTAACCTAGGAGATAGCTTAAATGGAGAGAGTCGGGAATAGATGACAACCCCTTCTCTAAGTTCCTTGCCACCAACCACACTTGTGGGGTTGAAGGCTTTTCCCACTAACTGTAGGTAGGTGTAGGCAGCAAGCGATAACAACATGGCATAGGAGTGGAATAATGTGCATCCAAAGGCCTCAGCTGCTCTGTGCAAAACCACCTCAAACACAAGTGAAGCAACCATTCATTAGAGACCAAAGCCATAGATTCATCTAATTGGACCATACTTAACTGTTAAGGGCATATCAATACTTCAAACTAAGATCACCATCAAATATCTAACTAGACCAAGTCACGTAAAAATGTTCCGTACCTTTGTAGGGGAGGTGGCATTTCCAAGGTCAATCCTTCAATCCATAAGCGTTTGTGAGAATAGGTGGCAATGGAGGGGAAAAATTTCATGGCCAAATTTCATGGATAGGGGACTAGCTAATGAGAGTCCACATCATGAGTGTATCGATGTAATGGAGGGAGCAACCATGGTGTCATGTGTTACCCCTCTTGGCTTGCTTTTTCCACCACTCTAGTGTGGCTCTTACATTTTTTTATCATGCTTTTTAATAGTGCATAGCTCAAGGATCAAAGCCTACTCTTTATGATATACATTTATTTTACCCCTTAAGATGAGACAGCTTCTAACTCATCAGGGTTGGGATACGCAAGGGTTCCTTATGATAAAAAGGAGCATCAAGTGCACAGGAACCAAGTGATGGCTAATGAGGTGGTTAGAGCTCATGTTAGGCTTTTTCACATGCATTTATTTTTGTCCCAGCGATCTTGATTCCAACCTCATTAGATTTTAGTTGAAGAAAGTAGAATTTTAAATCCCACTTAAAATCCAGCAGACTTAATAGTTTTAACTTATTAGAATTCCAGTATTGGGGGGATTCCAACATTTCCATTGGATTATGTTGTGTACGAGGGTATGGAACAAGTACTTAATCAAGAGCACCAAGCCCTCTATGTACCTTGATGTCAGTGGCATTGATTGTTGAACTGCTTTGTCATGACCTTAGTAAAAATGTACCCATCACTCAAACAGAATCTCAATTTGACATGTTAAGTTTTTTCTATCTTATTGTAATGCTTAGAGTGGTATTGATGATGTGGATCCCAATATAGGCAATGATTTTCATGATATGTAGGTATTTACTGTAGCATGATTCCTTTTGGACGCTAGAGGCCATCTAGAGCCTCTTTTTTGATGTATTTTTTGTTCAGAGATGGATTGTACTCCGCGTTATTTTGGTTATATGTACCCTTGCTATATATATATATATATGTATGTGTGTGTGTGTGTGTGTATGAAAAACTTTGCATATTTGTGTATAATGGTTTGGATTTGTATGGATGCGTATGAATATATATGTTTTTTTCTTTTTTCCAAAATTTAAATATTCACGTATTTTTTGGTCCAGAGTTAATCTGATTCCCGATTTTGGGGTTGACTTGTTCGGTCCTGATAACATTGCTTAGAAATAGTGTGTGATAAACTTGAAATCATTTTAAACCACAAAGTATTCTTCCATGCATAGAAAAATGATTTCCCTAGATAACATTTAAAAAAAGGGCTAATGTCAACTTACGTACTGACTGATTAGCACAATAGCAACATCATCCTTTGTTGTAAATTCCTTAAAGGCATCTTCAATAGCTTTTACTGTGGTCTCTGAAATAAAACAATATGAACAATACAATTATCAGAATTAGCAAGAAAGAAGGGAGTTTAAGAATGTTGAACACGGACACATTTATAAACACTGATAAGAAAACATACAGAGAGATTAATTTATGATTGTATCACAAATTCATTTCCAGCATCCTCTATTAAGTACCAATTCATCTACTCTAAATTTCAATCTCGGTAAATCAACTGCTTGGAAAGTATACCAGAGTGCCAATTACATTACCAGGATCAGAAACAGAAAACAAAATGCTAAATGGGAACCGCAAGAGAAATGGTTAGAAATTCAGGGGAATAAGAAACATGCAGCCACCTCCTCTCGACATATATTATGCATATAAAACTGGTCATTAATGATCTAATGTGGTGTCAAGACTCAAGACAGGAATAGCAACAAAAATGGGAATGGAATGAAAAGTCGGTCTCATATTCAGGTTTCTGGTAACAGGGTGCCAAATGCATAAACAGAAATAATAAGAGAATATCGTTGTCAGAGTAGACAATATCGTGATGATGAGAATCCATCAAACTTCAAACCATTTTATCCCCCAATTGGCTATGTTCATGACAGAACGAACTGCAGAAGAATAAAACATTGGACTTCCGCAGCATGACTAAAGAAGACAGGCAGCAAGAGAACATGAATAAGGAGCATTGATGCAGCGTTACTATAACTTACATTGAGGGGAATATTATCAAATATAATTTTAATTAAACACTCGTCAATGCCTAAGAAAAAATTGTTCGACCTATCAAACCAGCACCCGCGGACTTCTTTTGGCTTTTGCTTATCAAACCTGCTTCTCCACATAAAATTGTATGTCTGGTGTTATTAAGGCGGTGAACTAAGGCAAAGGCAACATCAATGGTCCACAGTATGGATTTAAGAAATATATGTGATTCACATCCCTTTCCTGATAGCTACTTTTTATTTAGGAATATAATTAATTGTTTATTAACCTGTGTCTCAAATTTGCATCATAAATATATAAAAATTGCTAGGGTGTAAATACCAGCAGAAAAGATGTAACAATTTTCATCTTTTCTTCTGAAACAGAACACAAGCTTCATATTAAAATAAAAAAATTTCCAAAAGGCAAGTTACTCCAGGATCAACAGCTAATGTCTTTTACAGTCCTACATGTTGCACTCAAATTGTCAAAGTTCCAGGGAAGCGAAAGTACCAAATTTTTTCAACAAGATCGGATCACCTATCAGCAGTCCATGTGTCATGGTCACCCCATTCTGCAATTTATATGATGTAAATGATCCTAGTAAGACCTTGAATATATGTATGAACCTAGGTAAGCCTATGATTTTGGCGACGAATTTCATCTTAGTAGGCTTTTTAACCTCACTGATTACCTGTGTTTCTAAACACGGTAATCAGAAGAGTTTTTTCCCCTTCAGCTTAAACCCCCAAAGCTAGGGTGAAATTTATTGTCGAAGTCTTAGGTGAGTCCTAGTGTTTTTAGTTGACTCTGATGTAAAAGTGATTTGGGAATAATTTACGCTAGTTGGCTTAATTATTTTATTACAAATCACTTGGTCTCCTAAATCATATTGTGTCGCGGATGGGTTATGTGTCTTGAAGGTCTATCCAAATGTGTATTCCCCCTTTGAGGGTTGTAATTGTAAAATATCATGTATTAGAGGGTGGAAAAATAATTAAATCAAGTCATGTGTAAATTAATTAATTTTCTAGCAAAATAAAAATAAATCTTAAGCCAGAAAATTAATCAATTGGAGTCAAATTAAGTTGTCTTAAGAAAATTAATTCTTGTAAATTTTTGTAGATGTTCTATGCTTGATGCAACTTTACTTTTATTACAGCAATCACCCAAACAGTTAAGTAAAATGCTGATAGAACATACCAGTGGATCTATGGAAGACAAACCAGAAACAGGAAAAATGTGATGGTGCGTTACGGCGGTCAACAGGATGCTTCAACCAGTAAAGTCTCCTTGATCAGCCAACCCAGAATGTGTCACAACAATCCTCAAATCAGTCACCAAGTCAACACAAGTCAACTCCAGAAAAGTCAACGCTGTCCAGAAAAGTCAACGCAACAACATAAAAGTCAACGCAACTCCAACTTCGGTCAACCTTTTGACCTCGGTTCTTGTGCCAATGTGTACGACCTCCCAAAATCGAAGTCTCCAATAAATTTCAGCCTCTTTGGACCATGCGTTGACCAAAGTCAACGCTGGTCAAACTTCCTTGGAAACCCTAGCTGCAGCAATCTGCGTCCTTCTTCTTGGTTGTACAAACTCGTCCTTTTTCCCACGTGTGAGCTGAATTCGTCCTCCAAGGAGCTCGTACTAAATCAGAGAAGAGAAGAAGATGTGATGATGAGTGAGTGTGAAATGCTCTCCAACTTTGACTGTATTTATATACATCATTGAGGTGTGTGACACATCTGCTGGGGGTGTAAAACCTTAAGGCCGACCTGCACATATAATTTATTATAAATAATAAATTCAAAATAAATGTTCTGCTCATCGGATTTAGATAAATTTTATATGGATCTTACACCTCTCCGAAAGAGGAATCCAATAAAAATATTGGTATCTTCATCTGAGCATCACAACATGGAGTTTGGACCTAGTTGTCCAATTTTAACACTCCCTCTCAACTAGGGAGAACTCCATCCACCTGTGCAATCAAACATCATGCGTCATCCTGCCGTAACTTGCTTTGCTGGCCTCTTTATTTCAGAACAGAAGTGGGTCAGTCACAAAGACATCATCCCCCGGCTGACATATTCAGCCCAGAGGTTCGAAACCTCTATCAGACTCACAAAGAGTCTCCAACCAACTCGAAGTTGGTTCATCTGACCCGAAGTCAGGCAGAGGTCCCAGACCTCACTAAACTTGATCCCAGATCAAGTGGTTGGACCGTGCCATCCTAGATAGAGAGTACGACAATCTCTGATGCGTCCATCAGTCTTTGCTAATAGTCTCTAGCTTTTCCCACCTCATTGGCCAAATGAGAGGTACTTCCCATGAGCCTTGAACTCAATGGGTAGGATGCATACGGGGCACAGATAATGAGAGGTGAACCAACTCAATAATCACAACGGTGGGGTCCAAGCACACCAACAAGGTTTGGCAAGCCTAGCCTTGTGGCTGCTCATAGCTCCGAGAAGCTGTCCCCAAAGCCCCCCAGAGCTCCTCGAGCTCATCGTCCAACAAGACCCACATCATAGGGTCGTTCCACGATACCAAGTCTCTCACGGAAGGTTAGGAACTTGACCTTCCCCAGGGGCTTAGTGAGAATATCCGCGACTTGCTCATCAGTTCCTATATGATCGAGCCTTACGGTGCCTCGCTGTACCATATCCCGGATGAAATGGTACCTGATATCAATATGCTTGGATCGGTCGTGGAACACAAGATTCTCGGTCAAGCGAATCCCACTCTGGTTATCACAGAGTATCACGGTGGTATCTAGCACATGTCCAAACAGCTCACTAAAGAGCTTTCGCAACCAAATTGCTTCACAACAGGCCATACTTGCTGCAATGTATTCGGCCTCTGCGGTGCTCAAAGCCACAGACTTCTGCTTCCTGCTCATCCATGAAATCGAAGCAGAACCAAGATTGAAGCAGCATCCCGATGTGCTCTTACGATCCACCACACTGCCAGCCCAATCGGCATCAGTATATCCACGAAGTGTCACACTCTCGGCAGTGTATCTCAGCCCATGGATTATCGTGCCCCTAAGATATCTCAGAAGATTCTTGGCACCAACCCAGTGAAAGTGATGAGGCTCAACCATCTGTTGACTCAAAGTGTTCACTGCAAAACATATCTAGATGGGTGTTCACTAAAAACATCAGAGCTCCTATGAGTTGACGATACTCAGTAGGATTGGCCAATACAGGCCCAGCAGCGCTGCCACTCAACTTCTTGAAGTTGAGTTCCATTGGTGTTGACACGGTCTTGCAGTCCACCATACCAAATCTTTCCAGAAGTTTCACAATGTATTTTCCTTGAGAAAGGAAAATCTCTCCAGGTCTCTGCCAGACCTCCAGGCCTAGGAAATAGTGCATCAGTCCTAGGTCTTTCATCTCGAACTCAACAGCGAGCTCCCTCTTGCATTGATGAATGAGAGGGTCAGCACCTGTCAAGAAGAGGTCATCCACATATAGCACCAAAATGAGAGGCTTCCCCTGTACAACCTTGAAGTAAAGGTTCGGATCAGCATTACTTCGAGTGAAGCCCAGCTTCATCAAGTAACTATCCATCCTCTCGTACCAAGCTCGGGGTGCTTGCTTTAACCCATAGAGGGCTTTCTTCAACCTGCAGACATGAGTGTCTCGATCCTGAACTTCAAATCCCAGAGGTTGTTCTACATACACCTCTTCTTTTATTGTACCATGCAGAAAGGCGGTGTTGACATCCATCTGATGAAGACTCCATCCTTGCGTAGCAGCAAGGGCTATGATTGATCGAATAGTGGTATATCGTGCCACAGGTGCAAATATGTCATCATAATCTACTCCTTCCTTTTGAGAGAAGCCACGGGCAACAAATCTTGCCTTGAACTTTTCAGCACTTCCATCAGATCCATGTTTGATCTTGTAGAGCCATTTCGCGGTGACAACTGATTTGTCCTTCGGCCTTGGGACCACATCCCAGACATCATTCTTCATTATGGACTCATATTCTTCGTGCATAGCATCCTTCCAGACTTGATGCTTTACGACTTCCTCAAAAGATCCAGGTTCAGATTGTACAATAGTACTCATGGCAGCTAGATACCCTTGGTATCTACACGGCTTCTTTCTTTCTCGGAATGTCCCCCTTGGGGCGGCATGACCCTCAGCATCTTCGAGGGTATCCTTGAGCCATGATGGTCTCTTTCCCAGTGAAGGAGATGGATCGATAAGGTCCATTGGTCCTTCAATATCAGGCATTGTCTCATCCTGCGGTTCTTCCAGATTTCCAGGCCTTTCTTCATGATTTTCTCCAGATCTTGGAAGATCTACCACTTTCTTCAGGGAAGCATCTTCGTCAAAAGTGACATCATGGCTTATCTCTACTTCCCTTTGACCAAGTACATAGACTCTATAGGCCTTAGAAGTCTCACTGTAGCCCACAAACATTCCTTTCTTCCCAGTAGCATCCAGCTTACTTCTCTTTTCTTTCGACACATGAAAATAGACAGGACATCCAAAAATTCTAAAATGTGAGACATCAAGTTTCTTACCAGAGAAAACCTCTTCGGGAGTTTTGGAGTCCAAAGCGGAATGAGGGCATCGGTTTTGAATGTACACAGCAGTATTTGCAGCTTCTCCCCACAGAAACTTTGGTAGACCCCGGTCACATAGCATGGCACGGGCAGCTTCCACAATAGTCCTATTCTTGCGTTCAGCAACACCATTCTGCTCAGGAGTATATGCAGTGGTAGTCTCCCTCTTAATGCCAGCTTCTCTGCAAAAGTCTTTGAACTCATTTGACTCATATTCAATGCCATTGTCGGTCCTCAAAATCTTGATCTTCTTTCCTGTCATATTTTCCACCAAGGCTTTGAAGGTACGGAACCACATGAAAGCCTCATCCTTCTTCTTCAAGAAGTATATCCAGGTTTTGCGAGAGAAGTCATCAGTGAATGTCATGTAGTAAGAACATCCTCCCAGAGATGTCACGGGCAACATACCAGATAGATCAGAATGGACCAGTTGCAAAATATCAGATGTCTTTGTGACACTTGAGGGGAAAGGTCCCCTTGTATGCTTTCTTTCGGCACAACCCTTACATACACCTTCATGATTATTTCCAAAATCGGGCATCCCTGTCACCACCTTCCTTGCTTCAGGAAGGGCCTTGTAATGAAGGTGTCCAAACCTTCGGTGCCATAGTTCAGTTTGTCGCATAGTATCACATGTCATAGCTCCTAGTGGACTTCCTTCAACCTGGTAGAGTGTTCCAACTCTAAAACCAATCACGATAGCTTCCTTGAGGTTCTTCTTCCACATGCGCACCTTTCCATCAATGAATGCCACATTGAAGCCTTTGTCTTCAATCGTTGATATAGACACAAGGTTCTTCTTCAATTTTGGTACATAGAGTACATCTTGCAAATGTAGGACTTGTCCTTGAGACAAGTGGAGGGTCACAGTCCCTGTCCCTTTCACGGGATATGTGGCATTATCTCCAAGGATAATTTCCAAATTGGTATCCTTCTCAACCATGTCAGAGAGTGCTTCCTTGAACCCAGTGATGTGTCTTGAGGCACCACTATCTATCAGCCAGACATCCATAGTGTCGGGCGGGGATGCAACAGAGAGAGCAGATACAAGAATATATTCATTTCTTTTATCAACAACATTTGACTCCTCATACCTGGAGTTTCTAGACCTTTTAGAAGGTTGATTGTTTCCGCCAGAGGGAGCCTTCCTCTTTCCTTTGGATCTGTCGTTTCTTTGATTTCCATTCCTCCGGTTGTTGCTGTTGTCATCACTATCGAGAGAATCCTTCTTGAAGGGACATTCTCTAGCATAGTGACAGGGCCTATGACAAGTGAAACACTTACCCTTCTTTCCTTGGGCCCTTGTTCTTCCTTTGTTCTTAGAACCACCAGAGTTCTTCTTTCTAGAATGAGCAGCATAGGCAGCATTTCTGTCATTTTCATATTCCTTCATTCTTGTCTCTTCTTGCATGCATCTGGACAGTAGCTCGTCAAAGTTAGGAATAGTACTATTATTGAGAATGGTAGTGGTGAATACTTGCCATTCATATGGGAGTCCTCCAAGTGCGGTGAGTACCATCTCACGATCGGCTATTGTCTCCCCAATAGCTAGCAGATTGTTCCTAATCTCGGTCAATTTCAAAAAGAATGTTTGGACAGACTCATCCCTGCCTTTCTTCAGATTCTTCAATTGATTCTTGAAGAATAGCACTTGGTTTACATTGTTTACCTTGAACATTAGGATCAATTTATCATACATCTCTTTGGATGTACCCAACTCAGAGATGTAGGCCACCAGGCTTTTATGAATGGATTCCCTGATCATCAGCTTTGCTTTGATCTCCCCCTTCTTATACTTGGTTTTAGCAACAGCAGTAGCATTGGATGGAGGTTCTTGTATCTTACCCAATACATGGTCCATGAGATCATGGTCTTCCAATTTGAGATCTAATATCATCTTCCAAGCATGGAAGTCATCCCTTCCAATCAGCTTGTCATTCTCCTTGAATTCATAACTTGTGGAACCCATTTTCTTAGATGGTGATTGCTAAAGTTAGGGCTTGTCTTCACCTCAGCTCTGATACCATGTAAATTTTTGTAGATGTTCTATGCTTGAGCAACTTTACTTTTATTACAGCAATCACCCAAACAGTTAAGTAAAATGCTAATAGAACATACCAGTGGATCTATGGAAGACAAACCAAAAACAGGAAAAATGTGATGGTGCGTTACGGCGGTCAACAGGATGCTTCAACCAGCAAAGTCTCCTTGATCAGCCAACCCAGAATGTGTCACAACAATCCTCAACTCAGTCACCAAGTCAACACAAGTCAACTCCAGAAAAGTCAACGCTGTCCAAAAAAGTCAACGCAGGGCAGCAACATAAAAGTCAACGCAGCTCCAACTTCGGTCAACCTTTTGACCTCGGTTCTTGTGCCAATGTGTACGGCCTCCCAAAATCGAAGTCTCCAATAAATTTCAGCCTCTTTGGACCATGCGTTGACCAAAGTCAACGCTGGTCAAACTTCCTTGGAAACCCTAGCTGCAGCAATCTGCGTCCTTCTTCTTGGCTGTACAAACTCGTCCTTTTTCCCACGTGTGAGCTGAATTCATCCTCCAAGGAGCTCGTACTAAATCAGAGAAGAGAAGAAGATGTGTGATGAGTGAGTGTGAAATGCTCTCCAACTTTGACTGTATTTATATACATCATTGAGGTGTGTGACACATCTGCAGGGGGTGTAAAACCTTAAGGCCGACCTGCACATATAATTTATTATAAATAATAAATTCAAAATAAATGTTCTGCTCATCGGATTTAGATAAATTTTATATGGATCTTACACCTCTCCGAAAGAGGAATCCAATAAAAATATCGGTATCTTCATCTAAGCATCACAACATGGAGTTTGGACCTAGTTGTCCAATTTTAACAATTCTCCAAGTGGAAAAAATTGCGGGTCTTAAAGGAATCAATTTTTAAGGGAAGATTAATCACATAGTGGGATGTGGGGGCCATCCCATGAGGAAATACGCAGTCTTTGAGGAAATCGAATTGGAGGGAAGAGGGAAGAGGCAAGGAGGTCAAATTGTGGAATGCACAAGGAGAGAAGAGGAGCAACAACTATAAACAAAATAAGTGGCCTCCATTTTGGGATCTTTTGACAATCTAACTTTAGAACACAAGTTTCCTTGAGCTATTAGCCAAGTAAACCAGTGTTGTTTAGCACAAGGAATTCCCAAGCGGGAATTCCACCTCTACCTTCGGTGGACTTCGAGTGCCACCCTAGGGGAGCATTGTTATACATCTAAGGCTGCACTGGAGAGATTCTACAGGTGAAATCGAGTTATTCTAGAGCATATTGGGCACAGGAAAGGACCACGTAAATGTGGGAGGAGATAGCTACAGATCATAGATTGTTCCGGGAAAATCTGAGGCCCATCTCCTAAGGATTTGGCAGCATTTTTGTAGGTGGCTTACAGCCTGATTTGGTGGCACCACTTCAAGACAAAATTCTCTTCCTGGGGCAGGCACAGAAGTCGCTGATTGGGGGTCTGCACAGTCACTAGAGGAGCAGCATTTGTTGTGGAGGATAAACCGGAATTGGGGGTGAGTTGTGTTAGGGGACGTCATGAGAATTATTGGGGGGATTTATCAGCTATTTTGGTGGGCATTTGCAACAAAATTTTGGGTGGTACAACTTGCCCAACAAGGGGAGGAGCTCACTCTAATTGGGGGTAATTTTGGAAGGTTGGAATCAGGCACAAAGATTTCTAGGTTTTTATGGGTATTTGGAGGAGAGGTCTCAATTAAATTTGCAGTATTTTTCGGGTAGTATTCAGGCCCGAACCCCAATTTTATCCAGCAATGTGTTTTATTTCTCAACTAGTAGCTAAGAAACCGGATTCGTTAAATTGGGCCATCATGTCCCGAATCCAACGAATCAAACACGATTCACACGGATTCATATCCGTATAGGACACGTCGTGTCCCGATCGTGTCCTGTACGAACACAACCATCGGAAAAAGGCGTCTAGCGGTTTTAAAAAGGTCGATTTTATCCTTTTTTTCTTCACTTTGAGTTTTGTACGAGTGAGGAAAGGAGCAAGGAGCATGGGAGCATTTTCAAGGACATTCAAGCAATAGGTAAGTGCATTGTCTCTCTATTTTTTTGCATTCGGTTTGCATGTGCATTTCTCTTAAAAATTTGGGCATTTTTTGTTTTTTTTTTACACCATTCATGGCTCAATCAAGGGTTGCAAGGAAGGGGCAAAGGAAGGGGAAGAATGTCCCCATTGGAAATGCCCCTCTTGTTCCTATTTCATCAGGGTCTCCAAGTGTTCCATCAATTGGAAGTGGGGCGGCAACAGCAGCTTCAAATGTTTATGGAAGACAACAACCTCAAAACCACAAATATCCATTGTGGAAATATGTCACAAGAGAGGCAGGGCCAGGCAGCAAGATGAAGGGAGGAGGCAATGTTGCTTGGAAATGCAACTATTGCCACAATCATTTCATGAGCACATAATACCATGTGAAAGCTCATTTGTTGGCTTTACAAAGTTGTGGAATTTTAGCTTGTACACAAGTGTCTTTAGCAAAGAGGAAGGAAATGGAAAGAAAGGCATTTGTTGGTGTTGTAAATGTGGTTGCAAAAACTAAACAAAACAAGAATGATGACCCCCTTCCATTCTTGAGGAAAAGCAGCAACAAGCTCCCATTTGAGGATTCTAGTGAGGGTCAAGGAGCAAAAAGAAAGGCAATTGCACTCGGTCCAATGAACAAGATTTTCCAGAAAGAGAAGCAGGAAGAGCTTGATCTCACCATTGCCTTTTTTTTCTATCAGAACTTCATATCCGTCAATGTTGCACGCTCACCTCTATTTATTGAGATGTGTCGAGCTCTAACTCAAGAAGCTCCATCGGGGTCTGTGCCATCTGGGTCAGAGAAACTTAGAACCACATTGTTGATGAAGGCAAAGAAAGAGGTGGACAAAATGATTGAGCATATTAAATCAACATGGCCAACATCTGGGGTTAGCATTGTTTCTGATGGATGGACAAATCTAGCACGTCATCCACTCATCAACTTCATGGTGTCTTCCTTGAATGGTCCAATTTTCTTGAAATTAATGGATGTACTTGGACAATACAAGGATGCACAATATATGGGTGAGTTGTTTATTAAATTTATTGAAGATGTAGGTGTTGATTCTTGTGTGCAAATCATTACAGATAATGCACCTTTTTGCAAGGTTGGTGGCATGATTGTGGAAGCTGAATATCCACAAGTATTTTAGACACCTTGCATTGTCCATTCATTGAACTTAGCAATTAAATCTATTGCTTCTAATGTGCTTTGGATTGGAAGCATTATTGAGGATGCACAGCACATCTGCAACTTTGTACAAAACCATACAAACGCCCTCACTATCTACAAGGTGTACACCAATCTAGCATTGTTGAAGATTGCGGATACACAGTTTGCCTCTTCATTCATCATGTTGAGGAGGTTGAGAGAGGTCAAGACCGCTCTTGGGCCCATGGTTATTTCAGAGTTTTGGTCTTTTTGGTGAAAGACAGATCAAGCAGCCTCAAAAAGAGTGAAGGACACAGTGTTACATGATGCCTGGTGGGAGAGGGTAGATCTACTTATTCGAATCATGGACCCTATCATTTCCTTGCTTCAATTTGCAGATACAGACCAACCCATCCTAGGAGAGGTTTATGAGGTTCCATGATTGAGTCTGTGAGGAACATTATTTTACAGAGTGAGTGCCCCGAGGATGAGACATCACCAGAGGCTTTCTTCACCACCATATAGGATATTCTTGTCAGCAAATGGGACAAGAACTTCACACCTTTACATTATTTGGCTCACTCCTTGAACCCAAAATACTGCAGCCATGAGTGGTTGAATGGTGGACCTTCCCGCAGATTCCCTCCTCACATGGATGGTGAAATTTCACAGGGGAGGAAGGATGCATTGAGGCGAATTTTTCAGAAAAGGGCATCCCTTGATGAGTTGGAGGATGCCATTGCAGAGTTTTCCACTAGCACTGGGCGATTTGCAGGCTATGATGTGATTAGAGACAGGAGGGCTAAGAAGCCCTATTCTTGGTGGGCAACTCATGGGGCAACAAGCCCTCCTCTACAGCAGTTAGCCATGAGACTCCTCTCTCAAGTGACTTCATCCTCTTGTTGCGAGAGAAATTGGAGCACATATGGGAATTTGTATAGTGTCAAGAAAAGCAGGCTTGAACAGTCCAAGGCAGAGACAATGGTGTATGTGCACACCAACCTTCATCTTATTTACAAGCAAAGGAATGAGTTATTGAAGGGAAAGACAAAGATGTGGGATGTCTTCCTAATGATATAGGTATGGACAGTAATGTTGACTTGGCATTGGCCAACTTGGATCTCAATAAGCCACTACTAGAGCCTGTGACATTTGATGATGGTGATATTGTAGAGGGGTCATCCTCCACACAAGCAGATGCAGAGATGACATTGGATACAGAGGAGGAGAATGCAACAGAGGAGAGCAGTGGTTGTTGGAAACACTGAGAGGGGGCTGAATCAGTATTTCTTTTCAATTGTTAATTATTGTCGGTTAGATTCTTCACAATTAAAGACAGAGAGGTGTATAATGATAATATGAAGGATTGATAAGAACTTCAATCTCCTTTTTTTTAATAATAGTATACAATAGATAAGTGAGGTAACCAACCCTTTTAATGAAACAGGCACCAACCTATTGCCAAGCACCAACTTGGACTTTGATGAGGCTCCGACCTCTAGGGCTTTAACCCTATCTTCTCAAGGCACCAACCTTGTGTTTAGGAGCTCCTACTCCAAGGACACCAATCCTTCTTTGCTTGGTTTAATAGAGAATGTGAGTAGTGCTTACATATTCATCACTGTATTATTTCTTCCAAAATTCTTCACTGACTTCACTGTCCACTTGTCTTCATCACTGGCCTTCAATTAATCCAACAGTACTGTTGTCTTTACTGCCCAAGAGGAAAATATCCCTGCTCGAATTCTCAAGGGACTTTATTCAATAGTCGAACAACTGCTCCATAAGACTGCACCAGACTTCTACCTTGTCCACTGTCCAAGATCCGAGCTTCAAGTACTTCAATTGTTCAATCCTCCAAGTTCATCATTGTTCTAGACACCAACTACTTTACTGTCCAAACAAATCCCTTTCAACAATATCTTCAGGTCTACTTTAATGGCTAACCAAGACTTGCTTAGAGAACTCTTCATAGATTTCCTCCACAGGTCTGTTCTGTTCAAGCTTCAAAAAAACAATCACTGGTCTACACTTTAGATATTCGAGGTAAGATAACTAGAGTTTTAAGGAATATCCGACGGTCTGTTCTTTTCTGTGATCAACCCGAGGCCTGCTCCTATTCACAAGGCTAAGTATCGAGCCCTAGCACTGATCCAAGCTTCAATATTCTTCCATAAATATCTAGACAGTATAATCAGAGGTCTTCACAACAAATCTGTGTCACAGGTCTGTTCTCACACTGAGTTCTGCGTATCACAAGTCCGAGTGACTGTGTAAGGTTTGATCTACTGCTTCTACACCATTCTATGATCGAGCTTTTCACTAACACAGATCCGAAGGCTGTAGAGTAGTCTGAACACATAGTGCTAACTCCAGAACTTGTCCAATCTCCAGAATTTTTCCAAACAATATATTTGAAGACTTCCTCGGCCTTGTTCCTGTCCTTTTATGGCACTTCTGAATTCATCACCGAGCTACTGTTGATTGTTCACAAGGATTGTAGTCTGAGTTTAAGAGGACACCAAAAATTTCCCAACCATTAACCGCTCTCCTAGGCCTCCTAAGTTCACGAGATGTGAACTCTTCACTATTTTGTATTTTTCTGTTCTTCTTCACCAAATTGCTTGCCTAGAAATGGAAGAACACAACTTTATATATATAGTTGTTTGACTATCCGAAAAGACACATCTGTTGAGGAAGGAGCTGTCATGAGGGCCGACATGAGTATCTAATCATAGGTCGGCTCAATATTAGAAATGTATTTTTTTAACTTGAAAATTCGATATCTCAAAAACCGCTTAGAGTTTCCGGCCAAGTGAGAGCTCGCTAGAAAGCTAAAATTATGCTCTAAAAGGTAGTGTAGGTGTCATAGTGAAATTCTGCCTCCAAGGTAGCAAAATTTATTTTTCTTTATAACTGTCCTTGAATATTTATGTGCAGAAAGTGATTGAGACAGCAAGAGGTCATCTTCATTGTTAGGCTTATCAATCATAGGGTCATAGTCTGGCTTCTCCTTCATCAACCTATTGCCATCAATGACAACTTGGATTAACAGTGGTGACCATGATGATGAGGACAGTGACGCTGATTATGATGATGAGGATTGATGACTCATGACTCATGAGCTACCTACTACCTTGAGGCTTGTAGACTTGTAGTTGTTTTGTATTTGCTATTTCTATTTGGCATTTTCCATTGGCATTGTACTACCTATGTAACACATTTTGATTTTGATGACTGAATGAGAAAACTACCACATCTTGTCTTTCTCCTATTGGATCATTGATGAAGATGTCACAATTGTCTTTTTAATATGTATGCATAATGTTACATTGTATGATTGTATCTTTGACAAACTTACATCTAGATGAAGATCCATGTTTGAATCAATGAATTTGTACGAATTTGTGTAAGAAATATCTAATTTTAAATAGATATATATATATATATATATATATATATATATATATATATTATGATGTAATTTTAAGGTCACAGCCAAGCCAGACACCAAATTGGTGTATGAGACCCCCTTGTTTGTGGGACAAGGGACCCACCTCCGCACAGCGATTTGACTGTTAAGTCTACGAAGGCATACATACTCTACCCCCCTCTGGTTTTGACCCTGTGACCTCTTAGGAGGAAACACATGCTCTTAACCATTAGGCCCACTCAAGCTGTATATATATATATATATATATATATATATATATATATAACGCGTCTGGACGTGTCTTGTTCCGGGGGTCACCGTGTCCGTGTCCGACACTCGAATCCGTGTGTCCTTCGTGTCTCGTGTCCCCGTGTCAGGTTGTTTGCACCATTTTGAGTTTTCTGGTGTGAAGGATACTCGGAACATCAGGGCCCCCACAATTTGACGATACTCGGAAATATTTGCCAAATCAGTCCTAGCAACATAGAGTTGCAATCCACCATCCCAAATCTTTCGAGTAGCTTCACAATGTATTTTCTTTGAGGAAGGAAATCTCTCTTGGCTTTTGCCAGACCTCCAAGCCTAGGAAGTAGTGCATTAGTCCTAGGTCCTTCATCTCGAATTCAGAACCCAACTCCCTCTTTCATTGATGAAAGAGAGGGTCTACACCTATTAGAAAAATATCATCCACATAAAGTACCAAAATGAGAGGCATGTCATTTTAAACCTTGAAGTAAAGGTTCGAGTCAGCTTCACTTCTTGTAAGACCCAGCTTCATAAGATAGTTGTTGATCCTCTCATACCAAGCCCTGGGGCATGCTTCAACCCATAGAGGGCTTTCTTCAACCTGCATACATGTGACTCTCGATCCAGAACTTCAAACCCCACAGGTTGCTCTACATAGACTTCTTCCTTAAGCGAGCTATGCAAGAAAGTGGTCTTAACATCCATTTGATGTAGATTCCATCCCTAAGAGGCAGCAAGGGCAATAATCAAACAAATGGTGGTATATCAGGCAACTGGTGCAAATATCTCATCATAGTCCACTCCTTCCTTTTGAGAGAAGCCTTGAGCAACGAACCTGGCCTTGAACTTTCCAGCACTCCTATCAGCTCCATGTTTGATTTTGTAAAGCCATTTTGAGGTGACCACAGACTTATCCTTGGGTCTAGGAACCACATCCCATACATCATTCTTCATGAATGACGCATACTCTTTGTTCATTGCATCCTTCCAAACTTGGTGCTTCACGGCTTCTTCGAACGTGCAAGGCTCAGATTGAACAATGGTGCTCATGGCAGCTAAGTACCCTTAGTACCTATTCGGCTTCTTCCTTTCGGAAACTCCATTTTGCTTAGGAGTATATGCAGTAGTGGTCTCCCTCTTAATGCCAATTTCTCTACAATAGTTATTAACTCATTTGACTCATCTTCGGTTCCATTATGGGTCCTCAATATTTTGATCTTCTTCCCTGTTTGATTTTCAACCAAGTCTTTAAAAGAGCAGAACCATTTGAACACTTCGTCCTTTTTCTTCAAGAAGTAGATCCAAGATGATCCAGGAGGATCTTACATCAGTACAGATCGACAGTGAAGTCCAGTGCATCTTCAATTTCTCCAGTTTGTCCGATGCAAGTTACTTCGTGTTAAATTTAGATAACAATGGTGCTCTATGCTTGATGCACTTTTACTTCAATCTTTCTTAGACCCAATACAAGATAGCAATCACATAAACTTGAAAGTAAAATGTTGATAGAACACAATAATAGATCAGTAGAAGACAAGCCAAATAGAGATTAGATTTACAATTCCTTATGTCCGGCAAAGATATGAGATATTGTTGCGTTACGGCGGTCAGCAGGATGCTTCAACCAACAAAGTCTTTCTCAGTCAACCAACACTTTCATGTGTCACACCCACAAACCTCAAAGACAGCTCATCACAATTCAACGCAAGTCAAACTAGGGACAGCGTAGAAAAGTCAACGCAACTAGCTTCAGAAAAGTCAACGCAGCAAACTAGGGCTTTGGTCAAACAGCTTGAAATTCCTCAATTTTCGTGCCCAGCTGTATGACCTCCTAAAATCAGAATTTCTACAAAAGATTGAGGTTAAACAACCAAGGGTTGATCATGGTCAACGCCGCAGCAGAAAACCCTAAACAGATAAGCGCAGAAAACAAAAAACCCTAAACAAATCAGCGCAGAAAAACAGGAGCTTCGCTCCACACGTGTGAGAGAAAAAGGCCTCAAAAGGCTATCGAACCAATTAGATCACAATGAGAGAATGTGTGATGAGATGATGAGAAAATGACCTCCAAGTCTCTCCAATTATATTCATCAATGAGGGTGTGTGACACATTTCTTAGGCATGTGGGATAAATCTGGCTGACCTTGCACATGTGGACAATATATTCAAAATCAATGTTCTACTCATCCAATCAAGATGATCTTTAGATCAATCTTGCACCTCTCTGAAAGAGGAATCCAACAAAAATATGACCATCGTCGTATGAGCAGTGCAACATGGAGTTTGGACCTAGTTTCCCAAAATTAACACTCCCTCTCAACTAGGGAGAGCTCCATCTGTCCACAAGTGCCATCAATCATATACCAAACCAAACATCGTGTGTCATCCCATCGTAACTTGCTTTGTTGGCTCTTTATTTCCGAACAAAAGGTGAGTCACAAAGACATCACACACAGCTGACCCGAAGTTAGCTTAGAGGTAAAAACCTCTCTCGAACTCAAAAGAGTCTCATACTAACCCAAAGTTAGTTTACTGACCCAAAGTCAGTTTAGAGGATAACACCTCATCATACTTGATCCCAGAACAAGGTGTTGGACACGTGCCATCCTAGACATAGAGAGTACGACAATCTCCGATGCGTCCATCAATCTTGCTATGGTCTCTATCCACATTTCCCACCTCATTGGCCAAATGAGAGGTACTTCCCATGAGTCCGAAACTCCATGCGTAGGATGTGTGCGGGGCACAGGTCAAAGAGAGGCAAGCCAACTCAATATCATAATGGTGGCGCAGAAGCACAACAAGGTTCGGCAAGCCTAGCCCCGTAAGTGCTTATAGCTCCAAGAAGCTATCCCCAAGCCCCCCCTGGAGCTCTCAGAGCTCATAGTCCAACTCAAGCAGGACCTTTAGATTAGGGTCTTTCCATGATTCCAAGCTTCTCACCTTCCCCAAGAGCTTCGTGAGAATATCCGCGACCTGCTCATCAGTTCCTATATGATTGAGCCTTACGACGCCTCGTTGTACCATATCCCAAACCTAGTTGCCCAAAATTAACACTTCGTCATGGTTAAATGGTTATGATGTGGTTCGAATTTGGTGCATGGTCAAATTGTAAAGTCATGGTCTAATGTGGTAAATTCTAAAGGTGAAAACCTATGGTGGAGACCTATGCTAAGTGGGGTCTTAATCCTAAGTCCTAAATTGTTAGTTTCTGCATATGTTCTATGCCATTTCAGATTAGGGCACAATACTGAAGAAGATAGAACATACTAATAGATCAATAGAAGACAAGCCAAAACAGAGATAAGAAATGGTGGCGTTACGGCGATCAACAGGATGCTTCTACCAGCAAAGTCTCCAATAGGTCATTCAGCCAAGCATGTCACACATAACCCAGAACAACCCAAACAAAGAACTGTATCAATTGGGATCCAAGCCTAACGGCTATCCAAATCTTAAGAATTCCTCAATAAAGGTGTGGTGTCAAATGAACTCCAAGTCTCTCCAATATATAGGCATCTTTGGGGGTGTGTGACACATCATTTAAGACATTTAAGTCTATATTTTATTTCAGGCCGACCTAGCACATAAGTGGAATAAATTCAAAGTACATGTTCTGCTCATCCGATCGAGATGATCTTTAGATCAATCTTACACCTCTCCGAAAGAGGAATCCAATAAGAATATTGGGATCGTCATCTGAGTAGTACAACCCGGAGTTTGGACCTAGTTGTCCAATTTTAGCATTCCCTCTCAACTAGGGAGAACTCTGTCCACAAGTGCAATCCAAACATCGTGCGTCATCCCATCGTAGCTTGCTTTGCTGGCCTCTTTATTTCAGAACAAAAGTGGTCCAGTCACAAAGACATCATTCCCGACTGACAGATTCAACCCAAAGGTCAAAACCTCTATCGGACTCACAAAGAGTCTCCAACCAACCCGAAGTTGGTTCATCTGACCCGAAGTTAGGCGGAGGTCCGAGACCTCACAAGACTTGATCCTAGATCAAGTAGTTGGACCGTGCCATCCTAGATAGAGAGTACGCAATCTCTGATGCGTCCATCATTCTTTGCTACTAGTCTCTAGCTTTTCCCACCTCATTGGCCAAATGAGAGGTACTTCCCATGAGCCCTGAACTCAATGGATAGGATGCATACGGGGCACAGATAATGAGAGGTGAACCAACTCAATAATCAAAACGGTGGGGTCCAAGCACACCAACAAGGTTTGGCAAGCTTAGCCTTGTGGTTGCTCATAGCTCCAAGAAACTGTCCGTAAAGCCTCCCACAGCTCCTCGAGCTCATCGTCCAACAGAACCCTCAAAATAGGGTCATTCCACGATTCCAAGATTCTTACGGAAGGTTAGGAACATGACCTTCCCCAAGGGCATAGTGAGAATATCTGCGACCTGCTCATCAGTTCCTATGATCGAGCCTTACGGCGCCTCGCTGTACCATATCCCAAATAAAGTGGTACCAGCCATCAACATGCTTGGATCGTTCGTGGAACCCGAGATTCTGTGACAAATGAATCCCCCTCTGGTTATCACAAAGGATAACAGTGGCATCTAGCACATGCTCGAATAGCTCACTGAAGAGCTTTCGCAACCAAGTGACTTCACAACGGGTCATACATGCTGCAATGTATTCGACCTTAGCGGTGCTCAAGGCTATCGTCTTTCGTTTCTTGCCTGAAGCAGATCTACTTGTGAAGTAGCATCCAAATGTGCTCTTATGATCCACCACATTACCAGCCCAATTGGCATCAGTATATCCATGACATGTCATACTCCCGACAATGTATCTCAACCCATGGTCTATTGTGCCACAGAGATATCTCAGGAGTTTCTTGGCACCAACCCAGTGAATGTTATGATCAACCATGTTGGAACCAATGAGGTTGGAACCACTCTCAAACATCCTGAGTCATTTCATGATAATGTTAAAAATTTAAGTAAAAGGTCACTTTTACTTTAAGCATTTAACATTACCATGAAGCTGCTCCAAAAACCAACTCCACAACTCTTCAGAAAACCTCAAACAAACCTAACAGCAGAATTAAATTTGGTTTCAAGTCCATAAAAATCGATTTTTTGGGCGCACCAGTCGACGGAATTGGCTCGGCCGAGTTAACTCGGACCAGGCCTGGTCGGCCGGTTTGTTACCGAGCCGGCCGAGCCGGTACAAAAACCGGCCGGCTCGGTAACAAACCAGCCAACTGGCCGTTTCTTGTGCCTGGTCGGAACGGCAAGCCTAATGGCTCGGTCAACCAGGCCTGGTCCGATTCGAATCGGTCATTTTTTAAAACTATGTGAATCATTGCACAACATACGTCTGGACGGGTGTTCACTAAGAACATCAGAGCCCATACGAGTTGATGATACTCAGTGGGATTTGCTAACACGGGCCCAGCAACGTTGCCGCTAAACTTCTTGAAGTTGAGCTCCATCGGTGTCGACACAGACTTATAGTCCACCATACCAGAAGCTTCATAATGTATTTTCCTTGAGAATGGAAAATCTCGCCAAGTCTCTGCCAGACCTCCAGGCCTAGGAATTGATGATACTCAGTGGGATTTGCTAACACGGGCCCAGCAACGTTGCCGCTAAACTTCTTGAAGTTGAGCTCCATCGGTGTCGACACAGACTTATAGTCCACCATACCAGAAGCTTCATAATGTATTTTCCTTGAGAATGGAAAATCTCGCCAAGTCTCTGCCAGACCTCCAGGCCTAGGAAGTAATACATCAGTCCTAGGTCCTTCAGCTCGAATTCAGCAGTGAGCTCCCTCTTGCTCTGATGAATGAGAGGGTCAGAGTCTGTCAGGAAGAGGTCGTCCACATACAACACCAGAATGAGAGGCTTCTTTCTATCAACTTTTGAAGTAATGGTTTAGATCAGCATTACTACGAGTGAAGCCCAGCTTCATCAGGTAGCTATCTGTCCTCTCGTTCCAAGCTCTGGGTGCTTGCTTCAGCCCATAGAGGGCTTTCTTCAACCTGCAGACATGAGTGTCTCGTACCTGGACTTCAAACCCCAGAGGTTGCTCTACATACACCTCTTCCTTTATCGCACCATGCAGAAATGCGGTCTTTACATCCATCTGATGAAGACTCTGTCCTTACGTAGCAGCAAGGGCTATGATCGATCGAATGGTGGTATATCAGGCCATAGGTACAGGTGCGTCATCATAGTCTAAGCCTTCCTCACGGGCAACGAATCTTGCCTTGAACTTTTCAGCACTTCCATGCTTGATTTTGAGGTGACAACAGCTTTGATCTGTGGTCTAGGAACCATATCCCATACATCACCCTCACATCCTTGTAGATTTAGATACTTTACAGCTTCTTCAAATGAACTAGGCTCATATTTTACTCATGGCAGCTAGATACCCCTGGTATTTATATGGCTTCTTGGTTTTCCTCCGGAATTTCCCCCTCTGAAGCCATAGGTCTCCGAGCCATGAGGATCTTGTTTCGTTCAGCAATGGTATCCGCTCATGGGCATATACAGATATATTCTCCCTCTTAATGCCAGTTTCTCTTTCGAGAGAAGACTTCTAATTTAAATGAGGGCATCCAAGACACCAGCTTGGCAAGGAGTTTTATTCTCCCATAGTCAAAGCCATTAAAGACTTATAGCCATATTGCTTTCATGCATCTTGACAATAATCTGACCGTTTCATAATATGGCACCAGAGGCTTCTACAGTCAACCCTGTGAAAAATCCTTCCAATTTCATTTAAAGAGACTGCTTCTTAGGGCTTTCAGATCTACCCAACTGCAGTTGATGGTTCACTGATCTAGGGCTTTAAATTTTCAGATCTAGCACAGTCATAAGGGTACTTCTGCTCATCAATGTTACTGCCCCAATCATCAATAGGATAAATCCGGGCCACTTAGGGATAGAGCTTTTCTAGCTTCCTTTACACATAGGAGACCCTCAGTTGGGGCATCATTCAGTTCTGAGTACACAAAGCTCCCAAGCCATTAGGCCTTCTACGACATTTTTAATAAGATGCCTTGATGACTAGACAATTCTAGCCAGACAATTTTTGAATCTTCAGATTTTATCTGCATGCCCGGAATAATATCTTCTTTGCAACAGAGAGGCATGCAATCCATAGTAGGTATTTGATACATGCCTTGTCAAAGCATGGATTGTCCTTTGCGCCAGTGGCTCCTTAATACAGTAGTCCTGCCGCCCTCATCAGAATACTTACTAATGATCCAATCATGAATTGCCAAGTGCGTCCACCTTATAAGGTCCTTTATGACAACACGTCTAAGGCACCTTGTCACCTTAGCACATCATAAAGATGACAAGCACATGGTACCTAGCCTAGGCACAGGTGTTCACAGCAAGTAATGAGAATAGAGAAACCTGATGTGAATTTAGCGCACAGACTTCGTCATTTCAGGCAAAATAATGTGAGACCCCAGCGTTGTAACTTTCAGATTCAAGGCTCCCAAGTACCTGAATGTTTGACCTTCTCTTTCACAATAGTCTCAGCCTCACAATGCATATATTAGCAAAGCAACATACGTACCCGGATTCAGTCAACAGGATTATTAACCCATAAATCTGAGCTCCACCGAGACTATGATGCCCACTAATTCGGGCTCTACCAAGACTGCACTGTACCTTAATCTGAATTCTGTGACAGCCTTTTCGAAGATCTGTGATTTGTTGAGCCTAGTCCAGACCTTTACAACTGATCTGAGCCATAGCAATTCATGCTACAGGTCTGAGGGTATTAATTCATATATGTCTCTATGTAATGACAATCTCAGCTAGCAATAAAAGAGTAACCCGACCCCAAACTTGCGTCCAAAATCTGAAGAGAATTTCAGTTCCATCCACAAGGAAACTCGACCAGAAATGCTAGAAGAACTGGGTTTCTCCTACAAAATTGAACTCGGCTGAAATCTGGTTCTTCGAGAGCAGAACTCTGCCAAGAGTAATGAACTTCAGAACTTATAATCACCTCAGGAGTTCTGTAAATAATTAGGCTCAGAGATGTATGCCCATGGTCTTTTAAGAGAATTCGATTTCTTTTCGAATGGAATTTGGTCCTCTTTAAGTCGGAGAAACTCAACCCTCTTAAGAGTAGTTTCGGCCCTCTTTAACCTAAACAAATTCGGCCCCAATTTGTTGTTTTGTGTTGATGGAATCGGTCAAAGGAAACTTGGCACCATTACTTTGACAGAAACTCGGTCAAAGGAAGTTCGAGCCTGTGCTTTCTTAAAAAAAACTTTGACGGAATATTTTCATGAAATTTGGGATTTGAAAAAAAATTAAACCATGGCCTTCGTTTTAGTGCAGGCGTGCAAGAGAGAAGCATAGGTACAGGAATGCGGCATTTGTCCATATCATGCAAAATCAAACAATAATGATCTCCCATTCAATCCGTAATAAAGCCATCTTATTAGAGTCGTCCTCTGATCATTCAAAATCTAGGTTCCGGATTGTTGTTCGGGTGTCTCTTGTCGAGGTGTCTACTCCTCTTATGGTAGTAATTACTAGTTCCCGGAGGACAAACTTGAAATTACACAGAATCCAAGAACTAAAAAATGGACGGGTGACGAAGAACTCGTTTCAATGTGTCGAACATCCGTATGGATCATTTTTCGATCTAGCATAGTTGGAGTGGCCAGAGATAGTTATCACGTGTTTGTGCCAATTTTCAGCAATCCACCTTTCGACCAGATGGTCCTACATGATGTCGACCAGAGTGCTTCTACCGAGGTTTCTTAATATTTTTAGGCGGCTACAGTCATTCGAATTTCCACACTGTGGGCTGCAGGAATTTCCGCCTTTGCCTAAAGCGTATGCTTCTTGAGTGCGTCCATCTTCTTCAATCTTTCGACACATAGACTATGGTGTATGCTTCTCGAGCTCGGCATCATTCCTTACAGCCAAAAGAATATGCCTTGGGATAATTCTGTTATTTTTATTATCTTTAGCCACATTTCCAGCCAATTCAAGAACCTCTGCTGCAAGGTACTCCACAACCGCAGCAAGATACACAGGGACCCACAATATGATATTCGCTAAGACAAAGGAGAACAACAAGGATTCACTGCAAGGAAAAAAAAATTCAGTGTGTATCTGGGTTATAAAATTTATCTGATCTGCAAACAACGCTGATCTGCAACGTTTCTCGTGTCTGATGATAATCAAGATAGAAGTCCGCTAGTGACCACCACCTTTATTTTATACATATCCAGCGGTCAACCTTCCTGCTGCTTGTTGCGGCTAAAAAAAACGTGTTGAAAGGTGGTTTTGACAGCCCTGGTTAGGGCATGATATGTTGTTTTCTTCAGCACACCAGCCTCTCTAGGTTGTGGTCCACATACGCTGCCCTTACGCTGTCATATTCAACGCTTTAAAATTGCATCCTTAAATATACACGCTGACACTTGCTGTGGTGGTATGGCCTGCGACCTAACACACAACTTTTCTGAGGCCAATGACACCCATAATCGCCCTTACAATAACCCATATCTCGCTGCCCTATATAAGTTGGGCGATGTCTTCTCCTAGCTCTGATACCATGTTAGTTTTTGCATATGTTCTATGCCATTTCAGATTAGGGCACAATACTGAAGAAGATAGAACATACTAATAGATCGATAGAAGACAAGCCAAAACAGAGATAAGAAATGGTGGCGTTACGGCAATCAGCAGGATGCTTCTACCAGCAAAGTCTCCAATAGGTCATTCAGCCAAGCGTGTCACACATAACCCAGAACAACCCAAACAAAGAACAGTCCATATATATATCACAGCTCCAACGCTATCCAGAGAGAGAGAATTCCTCCACAACAATGTGTCAAATGAACTCTAAGTCTCTCCAATATATAGGAATCTTTGGGGGTGTGTGACACGTCCTTTAAGACATTTAAGTCTATATTTTATTCCAGGCCGACCTAGCACATAAGTGGAATAAATTCAAAGTACATGTTCTGCTCATCCGATCGAGATGCTCTTTAGATCAATCTTACACCTCTCCGAAAGAGGAATCCAATAAGAATATTGGGATCGTCATCTGAATAGTACAACCCGGAGTTTGGACCTAGTTGTCCAATTTTAACATAAATCCTATAGCTAAGACCTAACGCAAAAGTCATGTAACAATACTATGGTGATAGAACTATGTTATAAACCATATGTTATAGCACTAATGCAATGTGAAATGGTTTCGGACTATAATAAATTTATAAACCATATAACAAAACCCATATGACAGTCCTAACCGCAGCGGAGAGCATTGACCGTCGAAAGAGATTGCGTCAGAGATGGCAATGCATGTGAACGTAGTGAATGTAACCGCAATCAGTTAAACCGTTGGGAAACCGCAGAGCGGAACAGGCGGATAGAAAGTTGTCACATGCAGAGTCACTGCACAGTTACCGAAGTCGTCGGGACTTAACCATCGAGGTGGAAGCCAATGGTTAGACCGCCTACGGTCACATGCCAAACAGTTCCACCATCTGCAAACTGTCGGGGCCTATTTTTATAACCAAAGTTTATTTTGGGTTTTAAGTTATCTGTGTTATGTTAATTTTAGTCCACCATGAAACCTAATGCAAGGTGCCCCTCTTGTATAAGACTGAAAGGTGTGTTCCCACATAAACACATTGAATTGCTCAACCAACATGCCAATTTTGGCCAAGTTCAAACTGAACCTGTATTATAAATTAAGTCCATTGCTCATGATGAAGATGTAGTGATTTTGAAGACTTGTATTCAAATTCTGGAAGAGAGAGGTTGTTTTGTTTTCAGTGTAACTTGGTCGTCCGGAGGCGGATTGAGCGCAGAGATTGGCGTTGGAAAGCTAGGAGAGAGCTTGCTATTAACAGTGACCAAAGGTGCATGCGAGCACGTTCAGTCTGGTGTTTTTCTGTGTAGAGACTTCCTTGGATCAATCCTTAATAAAACAGACGACCATCTTGAAAGAGGACCCGGAGACGTAGTCCACCAAGTACGAACTCCATAATCAATGTTTGTTGTCTCCTATCTCTGTTCTTTGCTACAAATTCATATTTAATATGCTTCTTAAATTCTGGTTTAAGTCATAAAATCATTTGCTTTCCTTCAGTCTTCCACACTAAGCGATCAAGTTAACAATCAATTCATTGTTGGCAAATATTCAGTTCTACTTCAGAATTAGATCAAATCTATTTCAGATCATATATTTTGGTATCAGAGTAGGTTGTGTTGTAGGATTTTTTCCAGGGAATGTTAACCAAGTCCAGGTTGTGACGTGGAGAAGGAATGCTCGAGGAGATAGACTCAAAGTTGGAAAGCGAAAAGTTGCTCAACGATTGACAATGAGAGGATCTGATACAAGTAAAACTCCTGAAGTGAAGGTCATGGGCGAAGAACAGATTCAGCGAATGTTTTTGAACATGCAACGGATGTTGGGAGAACTCTACGAAGATAAGAAGGCGAGAGATGCAGCTTCTTCTTCAAAGGCTTCTAAGAAGGACAAGGGAAAAGGAAAAGCTGATTAACCTCCTTCTCCTCCATCATCTTCATCATCATCTTCTTCTTCTTCTTCTAGTTCAGATTCTGAAACAGAAAAGAAACCTCAGAAATCTCTTTTGAAACTTGATGTAAAATTTGAACTACCTATTTATGATGGCGAAATGAATCCTGAGAAACTAGATAACTGGATTTAACAATTAGAAGTGTATTGTAGAATTCATAACATTTCTGATGGAAGAACAAAAATTCAGTTAGCTACACTTAGAATGGGGGGAACAACTTTTATCTGGTGAGAAAGTAAAACTCAAGTAGATTTAAAGTGGAAAGGAACAGCTTTTATCTTCATGGTCTAAGTTTTTAAAAGCTCTCAGAAAACAATTATATCCTTTGGGATACATGCAGCAAAATATTATTGATTGGCAACATTTGAGGCAAGGTAAAGGGCAAAATGTTCAGGAGTTTACTTAGGAGTATAGGAAGAAAGCTTTGTCGCTTTGTATTCCATTGGGTACACGTGAAACTTTATTAAAGTACATTGGCAGTTTACATTCTTATTTACAGCATACATCATAGAATTTGTAACATTTCTGATGAAAGAACAAAAATTCAGTTAGCTACACTTAGAATGGGGGGAACCGCTTTTATCTGGTGGGAAAATAAAACTCAAGTAGATTTATAGCGGAAAGGAATAGCTTTTATCTTCATGGTCTAAGTTTTTAAAAGCTCTCAGAAAACAATTATATCCTTTGGGATACATGCAGCAAAATATTATGGATTGGCAGCATCTGAGGCAAGGTAAAGGGAAAAATGTTCAGGAGTTTACTTAGGAGTCCAGGAAGAAAGCTTTGGCGCTTGGTATTCCATTGGATACACGTGAAACTTTATTAAAGTACATTGGCAGTTTACATTCTTATTTACAGCATACGTTATTGATGTTTAATCCTGATGAATTTGATGAAGTGTTTGTTTGAATCAGGTGGCAAACCGTTCAAGTTTTCATAGAAAGCATCCAAACAGTTAGAAATCAAGGATTCCAAAGACAACAAGAGGAACAGCAGTTCGAAGGGAAAGAAAATAGTGACAACTCAGAAGGAAAGTGAAAGACCTACTTGTACTCACTGCCAGAGGATCAAACATGATGAAGCCAGATGTTGGAAACTTCACCCAAAACTCAGACCAAAGAAGTTCCAGAAGAAGAAAGGTGAAAAGAAGGCTAATACATCAATCCAACAAGATTTGGGCTCCGATTCAGGTGATGAAAGGAAAATAACCACAATGGTTTCGACGGGTAAAAGTTCTGACACTAGTTCCAGTTCTAGTACTTTTGCATCTTCTTCAAACATAAATCATCTGGATGGGGATAAAAGAGTTGAATTATTTCACATAAGGGTAACTTCTAAGCACACAAAAATAGACACTTTGTTTGATAGTGGATCACACAAAAATTTTATATCTGAAGATTTAGTTAAGAAATTGGGTTTGGAGACACAGAATCATCCAAGACCATACCCATTAGGTTGGCTAAAATAAAAGACTCAGATTAATGTCACAAAGCAGTGTCATTTAAAATTTGCTATCACAGCTAATTACATTGATGAAGTGGATTTAGATGTGATTCCATTAGACATATGTGGAGTAGTGCTAGGAAGTCCTTATCTCTATGATCGTGATGCAGTGTTTCATCTTAAGAAAGATGGAATTGAATACATTGTCGAGGCACATAAAATCAAAACACACTTGGATTTAGTTATTGCTAATCAGATGAAGAGACTAATAAGTTCAAGTAAGAGATATGTACTCATGGTTGTAAAAGAACAACATAAGGATCAACATGATGCTTTTTCAGGTTGTGAATCTCAGTTTAAAGATAGTTTGGTTTAAGTGGTAGATTCTTTTGAAAGTCTATTTAAAGAACCAAAACATCTGCCTCCTAAACCGGAAATACAACATGAGATACAATTGTTGTCTGATGCCCCTCTTCCTAATGTCGGAATGTATCACATGTCAGTTATAGAGAACGAAGAAATAAAGAAACAAATCCAAGAGCTGGTTGAAAAAGGTTTCATTCGACCCAGTTCATCTCCATGTGGTTCACCCATTATTTTAGTTCTTAAGAAAGACAGGGCATGGAGAATGTGTCGACTTTAGGGCCTTAAACAAAATCACAATCAAGAACAGATATCCTCTTCCCAAGATAGATGATTTACTTGACCAGTTGAAAAATGTCGTCTATTTCACTAAGTTGGATTTGCGTAGTGGGTATCATCAAATTCACATTTCAGAAAATTACATCTGGAAAACTGCATTTAAAACTAGGTAGAGGCTATTTGAAAGGTTAGCGATGCCTTTTGGTTTGTGTAATGCTCCAGCTACTTTCATGTGGGTTATGAATGATGTATTCCGTCCATACATTGATAAATTTGTCATAATCTACTTAGATGATATCCTCATTTTCAGTTCCAGTATGGAAGAGCATGTTAGGCATATTAAACAGGGCTTTGAAGTGTTGCAAAGGGAAAATTTGTACCTTAAACTGTCCAAATATGAGTTTCGGAAAACTTCACTGATTTATCTTGGTTACATAGTTGGAGGCGGTCATTTGAAAATAGATCCAACTAAAATCGATGTGATTGTTAAGTGGCCCAGACCACAGAATGTGACTGAAGTTAGGAGTTTTCTAGGTGCAGTTCAATATTGGAGAAAATTCATTTCTCAGTTTTCTTTGATTGCATCACCATTACATGCTTTAACAGGTTCAAAAGTTTCCTTTCACTGGAGAGGGAAACAACAAAAAGATTTTGATACACTTAAGCAAAAAATTGTCACAGTGCCAATCTTAGCTTTACCAGATCTTCAACAGCCATTTGAAATTGAAACAGATGTTAGTAGTTATGCAATGGGTGCAGTTTTACTTCAAAAAGGGAAACCTATTTGTTTTCATTCAAAAACTTTTTCTAAGGCAGTTGCAAATTATCCAACATATGATAAAGAATTGTTTGCTTTGGTTGAAAGTGTAAAGAAATGGAAACACTACTTAATGGGTAAGGAAACAGTATTTCACACAAATCATAAGCCTCTTCAGTACCTTAAGTCTCGGACTAAGTTGCAACAATCTTGCCATTACAGATGGATGGGATTTCTTCAACAATTTCACTTAGTAATTAAGTACAAGAAAGGTGTAACAAACAAAGTAGTTGATATGTTGTCTAGACCATCTTTAATTGCTTCAGTAGTGCTGCAGAATAGTTCTTTAAAACTTGAAAGTTATTTAGAACAATATAGTTCAGATGCTGATTTCAAAGATATTTATGAATCACTAACTCATGGTACTCAGGTGGAAGAAATCAATTTTCATGTTCATGACAGGTTGTTATATCATCTGGGTAAGTTGTGCATACCACAGACAGAAAGGGCTCATGTTATTCGGGAAGCACATTCTTCTCGCATTTCAGGCATTTTGGCATAAGCAAGACAATGGCGCAAATTCAAAGGAGTGTTTTGGTCCACTTTGTGGGGTTCATGGACACAAAGTTGAAGAAGAGCACAGCTTTTCATCCACAGACCGACGGGCAGACAGAAGTGGTGAACGGGACAGTGATACGTATTCTCTGAGGTTACTGCAACAAACATCCTAAGTTGTGGGATGAATCTTTACCTTATGTGCAGCATGCTTACAATCGAGCCTTACATTCTTCAACTAATCAATTTCCATTTGAAACATGTTTTTGGGTATCTACCAAGGTCATCGATGGACTTTGATGTTCAGTGAAGAAGATAAAGTGGATGGACACGATGATTCAAATAAAGCAGTTAAGTTCATTCAACGGATACAGCAGATACATGAAGCAGTGCAGGATCAGTTAGAGAAGAGTCAGGCCAAGTACAAAATGCGCCATGACAAGCATCGAGTGGATCATCATTTTCAGGTCGGTGATCAGGTATGGTTGTATATCAGTAAAGACAGGTTGAAAGGTGAAGGTAAGAAACTGAAACCCATCATGTATGGTCCTTTCAATATTGTGAAAAAGATTGGAAATAATTCAGTCCAGTTAGATTTACCTCCTTACATGCGTATTTATTCAGTTGTAAATGTAGAAAATCTAAAGTTGTATGAACCTCCGATGATCATTGATCCAGAAGAAGATACACAGATTCCTACCATTGATGATTTGGCACCTGAGTATATGAATGAGTTGCAAGAAGATACCATCTTGGACAGGAAGGTTTGCACTTCAAGGCGAGGAGATGTTGAATATCTTCGAGTGGGACTCAAGGGCATGAATTCGAGCAAGGCGAGGTGGATGGAGATCGGAAGAGTGATCAGATCTGATATCAAACTAAAACTAAATTATTTTATGACTGATATCTGTGTATAAAAGTCTGATCAGATCTGATATAATCTGAAGCTGCATCACAATGGGTGCTTATTAACTCATAATTTTTACATTGGAAAACTTGTTTTGGCATCTAGAAATTATCTGTCATTTTTGGGACTAGTCATGCACTAATAGCTCACTGTTTTCATTTTTTTCCTACTGCTGTCATAAATGCTTTTAGATCTGATATAAGACTGGATAATACATCATAAGAGGGTTGATCACCTCATATATTCACTTGGCAAGTCATTAGGTGTTTCATTGCTCATATTTGGTTCTTACATGCTTGTCATTTCTTAAATTTAGAGTGATTTACTTACTGCTGTCATAAATTCATCTCAACAGTGAATTATAAGTTACACAAATGAATTTTATTGTTTCATGCTCTAATTAGTTCATTGTGGGAATATTTATGCTATTGGAACCTAACATTTACTTGTCTTGTGTTAGCTCTAAGATCATTAATTTAGCACTAATGTCACTCATCTAAGCTCTAATCTTATTGAAGGTTTAAGTTACCTTAGGCATTGAAACTTAATTGGCATTGAAGTACTTCTCTCTCTCACTCTTAAGTCTCTTGGCAATTTTGTGATTGGGCGTCTAATTGAGCATCTGGTGATTGTTGATCTTATTGGAATATCTTCGATTGGCTCAAGCAATTTCCATTTCATGTTTAAAGTGGATATGTGCTATTAATTACTATCAGTGGCTAAGATATCTATTATTGAGTATTGGCACATTCTTTTGTGGTTAAAGCGTGTCTTTTGATTTCCATTTCCAAGGACTTATTGTCATAACTCATTGAGCGATCTTAACTCAAGATTCACTCAACCCATCTTGCACAAGCATCCTAAGTCTATTTGCATTAATAATTTACCTCCAAGCATAAGATTAGTTGATAGACATCTAGGGCCACCCTTTCTCATTTAGCTTGAGGGATTCAACACCTTTCTAATGGTTAACACGGTAACCTTGTGGTCGTCAGAGCCATAGTCTCTGCAGCGCAAGAGGCATCGGGTGGTTGGAACACAAGAGGAGGTATCGTTAATCAAGCCTTTGTTTGCTTCCTGTTGGCTTCCATCCCACATCCAACTCTAAAGGCTAGTCTCGAAACAGTTAAGAGGAAGGTATTACTTAGACTAGGCATATAAATAAAAATAACCATGACTCCTGCATCACACCTAAGTCTTAGGATTTGCATAGCAAATAGGTTAGTCAATCATTCAATCAGCGATTGTCCATCTGGTTACTTGGCATTTAATTTATAACAATCGAGAAATTGACTCCATAAGGCACTAGTCTCAAAGTTGAATTCAATCTAATCCTTAAAATCTTGTTTAAATTAACCAAGTAGCTAAGCCACTCAATCGTGTCTCCCAGACTAGTTGGTTTCCAACTTGTCTTTCATCTACTCATTTCCATTGAGACTACCCCCCATAACCTGTTGTTGGGAGACAACTAGAATGGCGTGGGCAGGGATCAAAGTGACAACCCCCGCCCTGAGTCGTTTTCGCAATGCCTGTACAATCTGAGCGACAACAGACAATATGGGTGGAAGTACTAACAATGGATGCTAATTGGCAGCTGAACTGAGTACAGATTCTTCAATCGGATAATTATTTTCTTTGATTCCAAATGACAGCTAGTGTTAGATCCCTTGGCATGGTTTCTCTGCCACATAATTATTTATCCTTTTGCAATTTCTTGGTAGCTCTGACAGCGAATGCACTTTCTCCCAACCGGCCTGGAAATGCAGTGTCAAGGGTTGTCATTGGTTCCAATGGTTAACTGCCTAGATACACGATATTTTTATTTTTTTTGTTTTTAATTTTAATATCCTCTTTAGAGTTTTTAAAATGTAAATAGCCAAAGACCTAAATGGCAGCGGAAATTGGAATTTTTTTTCAACTTTTTTTCTTTCAAATTGCAGCGAATTGTTTTATTAATATTATTTTCCTTTCTAGAATTGTTGAAATGAAAATGGCCAAGGGACGAACTTTCTTGGTCAAAGGCATTGAAATTGGAGAATCTTCGAGAATTTATAGGGCCGATACGAGAGCAGAATGGCTCTAATAAGAGCATGACCAAAGGATGCATCAGAGTGTGGCCAAAGGTCGGATCAGACACGAGGCTCAGTTCTGACACCACATGTGATAGCTAAATTTGGCTTCACCATTTAAACATCCAAAGGACTTGAAATACAAAAATATTCATTCGAATAAATAATATTATATATAAATGTATGAGTAAATTGATATGATAGTATACAATGAGAGCCCATATATGTACCTAGGCAGATGCCCTTTCATAAATAATCATGTCCCACCTAACAGACATGTCCTTTCATTATTATTAATGATAGTTATTAATATTATTATTATTTATTTATATATTTACGTTCATAACAAGGAGAATCCCCCTTTAATGCATGGAAGTTTTGCAGTAACGATCAGCCTCTAGGACTTCCAAGTTTGTTGGTTATGACTTTTGTGTGGCTATGCAACATGGGTATGCTGTCCTAATGATTGATGTTAAACACCACATAGAGGTGCCAATAGGCTTCAGCAACACCCAATGATCAAGTGCCTGATAAGCAGAATTTCACTACAGAAGAAAAAAAAAGATCTAAATTCTGAATGCATATGATCAAGGCTTCACCTATTTGACCTTGACTATGGATAAACAGCAAAAAACTTGAGGTTGTGAGCACAATTTTGCAGTGTTCCACGGGGACGCGTCCCCCAAGGTGGGGGATGCGCTTCCCCGCTCCCCCACGCTCCCTAGATGGGGAAACTCCTGGGGAAACTTTCCCCACGTCCCCTTTTTTGGAAAACTTGGGGAAACTCTAGGAGGGTGTTTTTCCGGTGATGAAATGCGTCTCTCTTGTGGGGGGGATGAGGGGATGCAGGGGGATTCAAGAGGGACGCATCCCCCGAATTTTTTTGCTCATAAAAATTTAAAAAAAAAAATTGTATTTCACTGCTTTCTATGTTTATTTTAGTTCAGTTTTCTATGGCTCTTTTAGACTTCAAATGTCATTGTCAAATGATGAATTTAATTTTTGATGTGCATTGTGTAGTTTCAATTGTCAAATGATGAATTTAATTTTGATGTACCTTGCATAATATTAATGCCCATTGCCAAATAATGAATTTAGATGGAACATTGCATAATGTCAAATGATATATTCAATTTAGTAATTTATTTTTAGATTTACATCGATGATTGCAGAAATGTCAAATGATAATTTTCCTTCACAATAGTCTAATACGAAATGATGATCATATTTAGATGTGCATTTCATAATTAATAAGATTTACTATCTACTAATTTAGTTATTAAAATATTGTTGGGATTTTATTTTTTATTTTTATACATTAAAGTTTTACGGCTCTAGCGTCCCCCCGTTTCCCCAAAATTTCCCTAAATTTTGGGGTTGCTTATATACGTCCCTCTTGTGCATATCCCCGCTCCCGCGTTTCCCCGTCCCGGAAACTCGGTGGAACATTGCAATTTTGTTCTTCCGGGACCTCACATGAACACATTGGAATCTTCGTCCCCAAAGATCACCATGCTAAAATATGTAACAACGCAAGGACCACACCAAATAAAGACTGACAGATATTTCTGCCACGAGATATCTGTAGCAAAGAGCCATCAGATTGCAATGTACACAGTGGTGGACACGAGATTGAATATCTGACTTTAAAGTTCAAACTACATACAGAAACATTTGCAATACTAGTCTAGAGGTAATTGGGTTCAAGATAGGAAAGCACTGATAGTGATGTAGGAAAAGGGGAGTGATTGTCGATGTTACTAACAGCTACTGTAAGTAGATAAAAAATTGTTTAGCAAACAGTCAAGGATACCCCATCTGCCCCACAACTTAAAACTTGCATTAAGAAATCATCAGGCTCCTAATGTTCACTAACAATGACAATAAGTGTATTACATACTGCAAATAAGAAAAAGGAAAAGTATATCTATAAAAGTCAATTCTTGAACAGGGATAATAACCATACTTGAATCTACGATGAGGTAATTAGTCTTCCTACGGAGATCCACGTTTCCAACTCCAGCAAGCAAAAAGCCTGTCACGGTATCCTGCAATTCAAGATGATCTAGTGGGTTAGCTGGCTCTAAGCATTTCCTCCAATCAAGTCAAACAGAAACGCTAGATTATCTGCACCAGGCAGAGTCACCAAAAAATTATCAAAACTACGCTCTAGAAACCATTGTTACCAAGAAAATATATCAGAAAAACTATAACCAAAAAAAATTGAAAAATACACCAACATTTTAGGTACAAAAATACGGAAGTACGAGTATATGCAATAAGATGAGATAATTTTATTGATATAGAACATTTCAATGTCATTATTCATAGTGGTGGAAGTTGAATTTTCATAATGTCTTCTAGAGCAAAATCATCTAGTGTTTGATACAGAAAAATAGTCCTTGAGAAACTTCTCTCGAGGCTCGTTTCCCGACCAGAAAAAACTTTTAGACTTGGTTTCTTAGAAATTTTGTGAACAAGTTCATTATGTTCCAAAGCAATGGTTTCTATCACTGTGTGTGATCAAAGGGAAATTCACAATAGAAATTAATTATGCAGGTTAGCAAATGGAAAATATAAATTTCACTTGAATTTATATACTAATATCCACAAGTGGTCAGAATCAACCAATGGGACCGCCAAACAATATGTAAGTGAACTTAAGTAATCATTAGGAGTGCTAGACAGTAAAAACAATTCCCCAAAGAACTCCAAACAATGAAAATAAGATTAAACATCGTGAAATCCAAAAGCATCTCTAGGACAAGGGGCCCCTAAACCAAGAAGTTAGAAACAAAGGGAAAATACCCAGTTTCCTAATCTTATAAAAAGATAACCTTTATGGTTAGAATATATGACTATAAATTATTAAGGACTAAAACCCTTGGAGTTTTAACGAACAATATTATCTAAGCCACACGTGGAACTTCTAAAACACTCTCGAAAGAAATCAAGGATATCCATGTTTTGAACATCAAATAGGCATATAGAATTGAAAAAGGGGCAACTATACAGACAATTCTAGTCAAGCAACATGTTAAACCATTATGCGACCCAGAAAGAAAATGTCGAGAAGAAAATAAGACACCCACAGATATTGCAAAATATTTTGGGTTTCCTCTCGCTAACAACCCGCAATAAGGTCATTACCAACTAGAAAAGAAAGAAGCTTTCACTAGCCAAATAGGTCTATTTATGGAAGAACAAGGAAGAAAGTGTGGAATATCTCTGCCTTGAATGTAAATTTACTGTAAATGTCAAGAAACAAGTTCATAGAAGTCCAGACTTAATGGAAAGGATTTACCAGATCAAGAATCTTTATGGAAAATAAAGTCTTTCCCAAGAACTTGTGAGAAAGGAAGGAGTGTTTTAAAATTCATATGGACTTCATTCCTCACTGTGGAATCTGAATTGTAAGAAATGCAAGGGGTATTTAAAGCAATGGAAATCTAAGCCAACTAGGCATGGATAGGAATCAAGGCCATGGTTAGATAAGATAATAAGATAATAAATGTCCAAGAAATGACCAAAATAATTAGGTAAATGGGACCCAAAGTACAGCTAGTGTAAAAACACATCGGGAGTGTGAAAGTAATTCCTATCACTACTCTATCAAAAGCAGAATAAGTGGAAAGTAGTGCAGATACAAACCGAAGTTGAGCAGAAAATTTATAGTCTAGACATCAAACCATATTGGAGGTAAAAGTGGAATGAGGGCAGAGAGAGAGAGAAGGGAAATCCCAAACAAAGTCATTAACCACTACAAAAGCACCAATGCACTATCTAATGATGTCATGTAAAAATACCCAAATTTGAGGTGGGGCTAGCTTTGTAATCTGAGGAGGAGCCCCGAGTTGTAAAAGGTCCATCACTCCTAAGATACAACGCCAAAGGAGTAATTTCTGAATTGAAAATGGGTTACACAAATGACCTCATAGTGCAATGCTTTGTGCAAACCAAGTCAATCTCTATGACCTCCTAGAGCTGGTCTATCTGCAAACTTGGTGGGATCTGGGATTGGAGCTCTCAAAAGTCTTGTGGAGGTCTGTCAACCCATTGGGGAGGTTCAAGAAGAAATCCAAGGTATCATTGATCTAGTGTTCGAAGTGGAATGGACCTCACCCTGTGCTTTGTTGTCGCCAACAAACAAGATAGTAGGGAAGGAAGAGGCGATCCACTTGATGGGATCTAGTTAGAAAGGTCACACAAGGTCGACACCCTATAGGCTATATGTTAAAACCTCACTAATGAAAAGAATCAAGCATAAAAAGAGAAACAATTTTAATTCTTTTTCAATCAAAATGAGATCCAGAAGAAAACTACATAGATGAGGACAATGAGTTATAGAGGCTTGGTCCCAGGAGAATATTACAATAAGAGACACATCTAGGAAGCTGCCAAAATAGAAAAACATCTTCATAATTTTAATAAGGATGATGATCTTATCATGGCAAACTCTTGGAGACCGGTGATTCATGCCCTTAAGAATAAGAAGAGTGATAATAACTCAAATCAAAATAATTAATTAAGGGCCACGCCAATATTATCAATGAATGGCCATATACCTTGATAAATTAAAATTGATTGACTACTATTACTCTTCAATTTGTAAATTTCCTTTTGTTCCTACAAGTAAAAGCTCTTGGGGATGAATTCAAATCTCACATAGGGTTCCATAAAGTCTCTACATAAATGTCTCTTGCCTGTAAAAATCTGAATGAAAAGCTTAACCTCCATTAAATGATGGAACATCAAATACACATAACGAACAACAAAAGAGTGGCATATATACAGCCAATCCTATTCATAGCACCATGTTAGCCCATTACGAGGGCTAGAAAGATAGTATTGGGAAGAAAATACAACACCAAAAGACATTGCTAAACATTTTGGTTTTCAATTGGCTAATGATCCATACTAAGACCAGTACCAACTAGAAAAGGAAGAAGCTTCCACGGGCCAAATAGGTCTACCTATGCAAGAAAAAGGAAGAAAATGTGGAACATCTATTCCTTCAATGTAAATTTACTAAAAAAAACCGGAAACGATTTTGTATGAGTGTAAAGCTAATGGAAAGAATTTGCCTCATCGAGAATCATTATGAAGAATGAAGTCTTTCTAGAGAAATAAGGGTAGGAAAAAAAAAATTCTAAATTTCATATAAACTTCACCCCCTCGCACTTTTTGTTGTGGAATTTGAATTAAAGGAAATAAAGGAATGTAAGGAATGGAATGGAAGCAATCTAGGCATAGGTAGGAATTGAGGCTATTGTTAGAGAAGCAAATCACGCATTTTTCAATAAAAATTAGGATCCATAGGGAAACTAAATAGTGAACATAACAATATTAAAGAGGCTTCACCCTAGGAAAGATTTTAACTCTATTAAAGGATGGACCTTGATAGGATAAGATTTCATGACTAAGTTTCACAATACGGGGAAATGGGTACAAGTTTCCAAAACAAAAACACGCTAGAAACATGACCCCTCAAAAATTTTGAAACGAGGACACACAAACAATGTTCTTGCTCACTTATTCATGAATCATAATGCTATCTTTTGAAGTTTCAGTGTAATGTGTTATTTATAAAATAGCACATTTTATATATGACAAGCAATGTTCCACCATTGCTTATATTTGGATCCTTCTCATTAGGATCATATATATAAGCAATGGTGGAAAAATGCTTGTCATGTATAAAATGAGCTAATTTTTAAATAACACATTATATTGAAACTTTGAAAGAAAACATTATGAATAAATGAGCAAGAACATTAATGACAAGAAATGTTCCACCATCTCTTATATTAGGATCCTCATCATTAGTATCGCCACTTTGCCTCTTGTCTAGCATGTATGATGCAACTCTAACTTGATCCTCCATGGACATCAATCAACACCATCCAATTTTGATGAAATTACCTATTCCAAGCCTTAAAAATGTGGTAAAAAAAACTTTACATGCTTGATAAATTATTTTGGCTCGAGTCAAGGGTACAATTTTGCTAAGGCTGTGACAAAGGAGTTCAACAATCAACACCAACACAGTTGGGGTAGATGAAGGATTTGGTACTTTTGATTAAATGCCAATCTCATACCCTCATACATGATAGAATCCAATAAAAATGATATAGTCCTGCATGTTACAACATATATTTGTAAAGAATGTCTTAGGACCAATTCATGAGACCTAGCAAGATGACACTCATAGACCTTCTATGTACCAATTGTAGATCCATGGGCATTTTGTTTATGCACAAGTTATTTTCTGCTACCCTCATTGTTTCCATAACTGTTGGCCAACCAAAAGGGAAGGTGACATGTGTACACGATGAATTGGTTGTATCATTTTCATGTTCTTTTGCTCACTTCAGCTTATCAAATTTATTGGTCATATGTTGTGTCATTTGTGGAGGTTGCTTTAATGGCATATTATGTGTATTCATCTTGTTGCGGGTGGTAATCCATGATTGACTATTGCTAAAGAAATCTCCTATATACTTGTCGTGTGCTCATTATGCTCCAATCATTACTTCATCTTGGTCATTTCATGCTAGGTTCAAGTATTTTTCCCAATTGTGGTGTCCTCTAGCTTGGTGGTGTATTTCCTAGGGGTTTTCTTAGATGCAATGTTATCATAATCGAACTAGAATCAGTGGAACTCACTAGTCCAACCGGCTTAGGGCCCAAACCAATACAATTCAGGTGTTGGAACTGAAATAGGCTGGTTCAGTACCAAACTGGCCTATTTCACCAAGCCGGCCAGTTCGGGACCAGTTCCGTGTAGTCTTTACACACGCAGGCTAACCAAAAAATATTGCACTTTTTTTTAATTTTTTTAATTTTCGTTTGTGTGGCCCACATCTAATGAAGCCCTAGCCCCCCCTTGTTAGGATATTCCGACACGAGAAATAGTTAAGAATAACTTAGTCTAGTGTAGAGTTAGGTAAAGTGTGTTTCTTTACCATGTATATTTGCAACTCATAATCCGACAATCACAATTTGTAGTGATCCGACGGTTCACTCTCTCCTCGGTATTAACGACACTTGATCCGTGGCTTAACACCCGATTGGTCCATGAACTCTATTTAAAGAGCATGGAGGGTCATTTGTTGTTTAAGCATTTATGAGAGAAACATATGTAACTTTTCTTTTTATTATTAAATTGCCTGAAGTGGCCGCGTTGGCTCAGGCCGTGGACTGTTTCCCTCTTCGAGGGTTTTAACCACGTGATTATACTGGTGTACTGATTTGTGATCTGTTTGTGAGTGGTGACCTTTGGTTCTTGATCTACGAAACTTACCCTATAAATTCCTACATGGTATTAGAGCTATTTTGAGGGCCACATCCATTGTTGATCCAAATCCGAAGCCGATTTGACTGCATACAAATGCCGTTTTGTAGATCTACTATTTCTTAACATTTTCGGGCCTAAAGAACTGCTCTGTTGTGTCCAGAGAGTCTTTTACAGTGAGGAACGCCTTTCGTTTCATGTGAAAAGGTTTCCGGTTGCCCAAGTTATGTCAGTTTAGATCTGGAGTAAAGTATTTGTTTTGCAGTTATATTTGTTAATAGTTCTGATTATTTCGGTTTTTAGGTTTTATTTATTTGTCGAATCTATATCATCTTCTCATAGTATGCTCTTTGCACTGCGCTGTGTGCGATCTCGACAAATCAGAAACAGGAAGAAAGTTTTTTTTTTACTATGTATGCTCTTTCCCCGCGTCTTTGTGCGATCTCGGGAAATCAAAAATAGTAAAAAAATAGATAGTTTCCGGTAAGGCTAACTGAAGAACTAATAGTCTGCCGTAAGGATTGCATTTCTTTGTTTGCTCGGTTTTGTGTGTAGGAAAAGCACACACACAGAAGAACAGTTGACAACCAAACAGATTAAAGAGAGTTATTTTCTTAAAAAATTTGTTTGGAAATCAACCCACGTTAGTTGGAAATCGCTCTAAGTAAAAACCCATTAACGCGACTCTCTACTCTTGACTAGTGTGTTATAATGCGCTCCCTTCTCTTGTCATGTGCTTTAGTAACGCTGGGGATACTCTACAACAAAGTTTTAGTACAGCAAACTAACGCTCCCCTTGACTCGTGTTTTCAAAAGGGCATAACTTCTTCATCTAGAAGCCATTTCTCGAGCCCTTTTTTTTGAAACGGCCTAATTTTTCGAGATCTTTCCATTGGAGCAGTTAGTTTCACCTTTTTTCAGCTTTAGGTTTTTTTTTTTAAATGGAAAGTGCATGCCCGATTATTCTTAATAGCACCAATTATTTCCAATGGCTACCTGACATGGTACATATACTTCGAAGGGCTTTATAGAATAGCCACAGGTCAAGAAACTAAACCTTCCGATGATGATAAAGTTCCTAAATGGGAAACTAAACAAGATCAAGCACGAGGGTTGATAGGAATGTTCATTGCTCAAGATCTTCAATTTCACATCTTTGACATTGACACCCCTGATAAAGCCCTGGAAAAGCTAAATATTGTTTTTGGCATTCAAAATCAAATCAGGGCCCACCAGCTTGAAAATGAGTTGCTTACTTTGGACCCTAATAATTTCTCCTCTATTGAAGACTTTTTGTCCAAATTCAAGACCCTTAGACTTCTTTTAGAAGGTTGTAAGGTCAAAAAGGAAGATGGTAGCCTCATCTATTACATTCTTGCTAAGCTTGGCCCTGCATACTCTGTATTTGTTTCTGCCTTCCATTCCACTAGAGAAACCATCATCTCTTCTGGAAGCACCCACAAGAATCCCTCTTTTGATTCCTTTTGTGATTATTTGATAAGAGAAAAAGAAAAACTCTTACACCTTGGTCTTATAACTCCTGGAAACGCTTCTAAGAAAGCCTTAGCAGCCCAACAACAACCATATCAAAATAATCCCAAGAAGCAGTATCCTAAAAAGTATGGTCCTAAACCAAACAAGGGTCCCAAGCAATTTTAGCCGCAAACTGAAAAATCAAATCACCAACATAATAAAGCAAATAAAAACAAAGGGAAGAAGACAGATAGACATTTCAACTTTTGCAATCGTGATGGCCATATAGAGTCCAAATGTTTTAAGAAGATGGAAGCCTTAGAAGCAGCAATGAAGAAGCACAACATCAATTTGGAGCACTCTTCACCTTCATCTTCAGGCATGGCACTTTCTGCTTGTAGTTGTCAAGCATAAAGATCTGGTTATGCATTAAATGTATCTTCTTCTTCTCCTTCTCATGAGTGGCTCATTGATTCTGGAGCTTCTTACCACATGGCTAAAAATAAATCCATGTTTTCTTCTTTAAATGATTATAACACCAAACATATTTATGTTGGTGATGATAGATCTCTTAGTGTTGTAGGATCTGGAACCATTCATCTAGATAATGGTCAGTTTAATGATGTACTATGTGTTCCTACCTTGTCATGCAACTTTCTCTCTGTTTATCAGATAACTCATTCAGGTGAAGGGAAAATAGTAGAATTCTCACCTCATGATGTTGTAATCAAGGAACTCAAAGATCCTAAACATATTTTAGCTACTAGCATTGTTGATGATTCCACAAGGTTGTATAAGTTTGACAACTTTGGGTCATCATCTCTTCCCTCTGTTTTTGTTGCTCATAATGATGATGTGAGAAAAATTTGGCATGAGCGATTTGGTCACTTAAACTATCACTCTCTTCAAACTCTATGTAAGGAAAATATGGTGACGAGCCTTCCTATGGTATCTTGCCGAGATGGTGTTTGCTCCGGATGTGTACTCGGAAAACATCATCGGGATAGTTTTGACAAACGTGCCTCTTGGCACGCTTCAGCCCCTTTGCAGCTTGTGCACAATGATTTATGTGGTCCACTTCTTGTTGTTTCTTTCTCTGGTTGCAAGTATTTCTTAACTTTCATTGATGATTTTTCCAGATGCACTTGGGTATACTTCTTAAAACTCAAGAGTGAATTTTTTAACATGTTCTTGGCCTTTAAGGCCTTTGTTGAGAAACAATCTAGACATCAAATTCTTAAGTTAAGATCAGACAATGGAGGAGAATATGTTAACAACAAATTTATCAACTTCTGCACTGAGCATGGCATTCAATTGCAACATACCGTTCCATATACTCCACAACAAAATGGTGTAGTTGAAAGGAAGAATCGCACCTTAAAAGAAATGGCTAATTGTATGCTTCAATCTAAAGGACTTGGTCTCAATTTTTGGGCAGAAGCCATTAATTGTGCAAATTACATAGTAAATCGCACTCCTACTAAGGTTTTAAAGAATATAACTCCAGAAGAAGCTTGGAGCTCAATCAAACCAAATGTAAGTCACTTTCGTGTTTTTGGAAGTGATGCTTGGGCCCATTTTCCAGATGCGAAATATAAAGCCTTAGAACCTAAGAGTGAAAAATGCATTTTTGTTGGATATTCTGAAGATGTCAAAGGATATAGACTTCTTCAACCAAAATCCAAAAATATAATCATTAGAAGAGATGTAAAATTTGATGAAAATATATCGGCTTGCGAGCCTAGTTCGGCGGGTGTGCCACCTTTGGCCTGCGAGCCTGATTCGGCATATGTGCCACCTCTCTCTCTCTTCTATTTTTAATAGCATTCCTTTTAGTTCAGATGATGACAATGAGGATGACAATCCTCCTCCACCTCTTGAAATTATTCCTTTTACTCCACAGCTTCCAAGATGGGTCCGCTCTACTTGGGATGCAGCAGGTTCTCTTGTAGGTGACCCTACAGATCGATGACGTACACGTTCTCAGTTCCAAAGAGCCTCTTCCTTATTGGCTCAAGTTCCAAAAAATCCCGATCCAAACTCCTTTGAAGAAGCTTCCGGTCATCAAGATTGGGATGAAACTATGAATGAAGAGTGTCGTTCCTTATTGGCGAACGATACTTGGGATTTTGTTCCTCTTCCAAAAGGAAGAAAACTTGTCAGATGCAGATGGGTTTACAAAACAAAGTTTGGACTAGATGGAAAAGTGGATAGACATAAAGCTCGTCTTGTCGCTAAAGGATTTTCACAAGTTGAAGGCATTGACTATACTGAAACCTTCTCCCCTGTTGCCAAAATGAATTCTATCTGCCTTGTTCTTTCCCTTGTTGCCTCCTTTAAATGGGAAGTCCATCATATGGATGTTAAATCCGCCTTCTTACATGGAGATTTGCATGAAGAAATCTACATGGAACAACCCCCTGGCTTTATCCAAAATGACTCTAGCCTTGTTTGTCGCCTTAGGAAGTCTCTCTATGGTCTCAAACAAGCTCATCGGGCTTGGTAAGCCAAAATGGATAGATTTCTATTAGATAATGGCTTTTCTAGGTGTCATTCTGACAACACTGTCTACACCAAGAAAGTGGGTAAGTCCTTCACCATCCTTGTTCTTTATGTTGATGATCTTATCCTTACTGGTAGTGATCCCAACATATAAACCATGTGAAGTCTAGCCTCAAAAAGAAGTTTGAAATGATAGACTTAGGACACTTGCATTATTTCCTTGGTCTTCAAGTCTTGCAATCCAAGGAAGGCATTACCCTATATGGGATTGTTTATATGCAACTATAGTAGTGTGTGTCCATGAATTGAATTTACTATATATTAATTTGCTCAATTTAATCTGTCAAATCATTAAGAAGGTTGATCATTTTGTTGCATCATTAAGAGGTTGTCTAAATATTTTATTGATTATATTGAATTATTATGAATTTAAATATATATATATATTGGAAAACCCTAGTACCCTTTGTGCAAAAAAATTGCCCTAGGATACTACAGTGGTATCAGAGCGAAGCACCCTGCCAGCTTATGAGTAAATGAAAGTTTATGCTCCCTGAAGACACCAGTAATGTCACTGTAAGAAGGAGGAATACCCATCGTTCCGCTATGGGAGACCAAGTAGAGCATGACTTGGTATTTTACTCCAAGAATTTATAAAAGGGCAGCAGCAGATGGATCAACAGTTGCACCGGCAAGGGCAGCAAATGATTCAAGGGCAGCAATAGATAGCTCAAGTTTTGGCCCAAGGGCAACAACAAATCGCAATGCTAATTGCTCACTTCACCAGCCAGCCAAATGTCATTGCCACCAACAGGACTACAACAGAAAGAAGTGGGAACCATAATCTTGTTCCACCTAACAACCAAGCCAACAACAAGAAGAGTAGTCGGCCACTTCTACCACAATTTACAGATAATCAAGTGCTAATAGGACAGGAAGCAGTTGAACCAAATCAACTCCTTAATAATTATGCTCAAGACTATATAAGATTGGAGGAGAATACTCGAGCAACTATGTCCTTCAACAGGGACAGTAACTTCCGATACCGAAATAGCAACCGAGGACAGCCCAATGAAGACCTAGTACGCAAGGTAAGTAAACTCTCTTTACCTTCATTTGATGGAACATCTAAATGTTCAACACAGGCATGGACGCAAAAACTAGATACCTATTTCAAGCTCAACTCAATGGTGGAAACTAATGCTATTCAATTTGCCACACTAAATATGGAAGGAGACGCCCATGAATGGTGGTACCATGGTTTAGTCGCTTTGGGGCATGCAAATATTGTTTCTTACAAAGAATTTACACAACGCTTGATAGACAGATTTGGCCGAAGGCACCCAGACATCCATTTTAGGGAATTAGCCATGATCAAACAAACAAGGTCACTGAAAGATTTCATTACAAAATTTGAGCGGATCGCAGTAATGGTGACAGACATATCAAAAGAAAGGTTTGTCATTGTCTTCATAGAAGCTTTGGTTGAGACACTATAGGGTTGGGTTAGGGCATCTAACCCGTCCACTTTCCAAGAAGCACTCAAGAAGGTTCGGGATATGAGCAACGCATCTACAACATCTAAAGCCCCAAACAAACCTTCCATTTCGGCCCAAGGGATAGAGAAAGGAAGCCTCCCCAACAAGAAAGGAACCGAAGAGACAAGTTAGATGATGCAACCCAAAACGAGCTCAGATGCTTCACATGCAAGGACCCATGGGAATTAGGGCATCGTTGTATGGGAAAAGAGAAAAGTCACTACATAGAAGTCGCATCCGATGACGAGGAAGAGGAAGAAGAAACACCTACACCAGTTGAAGGACCACTGCACAAGGAGGCTAAAGAAGAACCCAGCAATCCTAAGGAAGAGCTACCCGAAGAGGAAGCGAAAGCAGAAGAGTAGATCAGCAAAGGGAAGATGCCCCGACCACAAGTCAAGATTGCAACCCTTTTTGATACACCCAGGTATTACACATTCAAAGTAAGAGGAGTTGTCAAAGGACAACGTATCACCACATGATCCAAGTGGATATTGGTGGCCACCCACCTATTCCATTTGGACCCCCACCATTGGTTCTTTCAGTTTTTCAGTTTCATCATAGCTTACTATTTTTAGCAATTTTTTCAAGTCCTGAACTTCTGGAGCCGTTTTGAGGCCCTAAACAACGTTTTTTGGGATAGATCTTTCTAACGAGGTATTCAGCGCGTTAAACGGAGATCATATGCCAAAGTTGCATCCCCGGGAAGTTGATGTACCAATTTACCCAAACGGGGCTCATAGTTTTGGTGCTTCATCTCCTAGGGTTAGGTTTCTAGATGTTTAGGGTTTTCCATTGTTTCTCAATAATAAATAGGCCTTCGAGCCTCATAGTAACACAGTTCAGAGGCCTGTAGCCACCACATCTCTTCTCAAAGATAAGCAACCAGCACCCTAGCTAGTTTATTTCCATTATGTCAGTAAGCATATTTCGGTCATTTGATTTTAATGAAATGAAGTTTTATTTCCGCTGCATCTCTGTGTTTATGTTTATTTATGTATTCTATTGTGTTGCTGCATAAATCCGGATCCATAGTATCAGAGTGATCTACTCTTTCTCTGTTTTTCTTTACATGTCTCCAACGCAATCAGAGTGTAAGGAGTTAGGGCTCGATCTGGTTGAACCCTTGCAAGATTAGCCTCGCAAACCCTGACGACCTCCATGGCGGAAGAAAATAAAAACAAGGAAGCAGGGGACCTTATCAAATTATTGCTCGAGGAGGCCCTCGAGAAACAAAGGAACGCAACGATGGATAGCTTTGCTCAGATCCTTCAACAGCCACCCACCGGCAGCGCATATGCATCCAGCAACCACTCTGGAGGCGCCACCCCTTTCAAGGTACAGGTCAACTTCGACATTCCTGTATTTGAAGGCCAGATAGATGCAAACGCCATAGATAGATGGTTGAATTTGTTGGAAGGGTACTTCTCGGTCCATGATTTCTCCGACCGAGAAAATATTACTTTTTCACTCCTCAAAGCCACCCCCGATGTCAAAGACTGGTGGGAAATCTACTGTGAGCAAAAGGACGAGAGGTAACCCTCTTTGTTCTCGGCTGCAGCCACTTGGAATTCATTCCGAGACAACATCAAGGAACAATATTACCCTGAGGGGAGCTATGAGGACAAGTACATCCAATGGACCACGCTGCGGCAACAAAGGGATCAAGATGTGCACGAACTAACGAATTTGTTCCATACCCTGCGCACAAAGTTGGGTATTAAAGATTCAAAGAGATATTTGGTGCTCAAGTACCGCAGTTGTTTGCACAGATACATTCAGGAGGAAATAAAGTTCCTCGACATTACCTCGCTTAGCACAGCATATCGCTATGCCGCCTAGATCGAGCAGAAATTTAAGCAAAAGAAGCGAGACTTTGGATCCGCGAATCCGAAGCCCACCAGCAGTGCCGCCTACCATACAGCATCAAGCCATTCACGGATGGGTTACTATGTGATGTTGCTCCTTTTGATGTCTCTGATGTATTATTGGGCCAACCATACTTGTGGAAGCGACATGATGTGTATGAGTCTAAGCCTCGTGTTGTTCTTATTACTTTGGGAAATAAATTGTACAAGATACTGGAGGTAGTACCGCTTCTTGCCATCTCTTTGACTACTGCAAAACAACGCAGTAAGATTGTTTCCCAAACCAAGAAATTTGTTTTCATTACAATTCGCCCACAGGGCAAGAAGAAGATTGTGGCCACAGCCTCGAAACACGGCTCCCCTGCACGGCAACAGCATATGGACAAAGTTGTGGAGGAATACGAGGACATTTTCTCCTCACCCACAGAGGCTCCTCTACAGTGTCAAGTCAAGCACTCCATTGATCTGACCCCAGGCGTGCTGCCGCTTGATGTTGCTATACCTCATGCGACCACACAGACAGAATCCACACATGTATTGTCTGAGGCAGATAAAACAACCAAATTTATTGAACGCATCCAGCACGTCCGCCAACAGCTCCACAACATCTTCGAAAAATCCAATACCAAGTTCAGCAGAATTTGCCTCATCTCATGGAGGAACTCAACGCAATGAGGACCATTGCTTCCCAAGGGGGGGGGGGAATGATCCAGGTGGATATTGGTGGCCACCCACCTATTCCATTTGGACCCCCACCATCGGTTCTTTCAGTTTTTGAGTTTCAGCGTAGTTTACTATTTTTAGCATTTTTTCGGGTCCTGAACTTCCAGAGCCGTTTTGAGGCCCTAAACGATGTTTTTTTGGAAAAAACAAGAGCAACATAGAAGTTCCTTCGATGTTGCTCACGTCAAAAGTTGTAGTCCTCAGATAGATATTTCTAACAAGGTATTGCGCGCGTCAAATGGAGATCATATGCCAAAGTTGCGTCCTCGGGAAGTTGATGTACCAATTTACCCAAACGGGGCCCATAGTTTTGGCACTTCATCTCCTAGGGTTAGGGTTTTGGATGTTCAAGGTTTTCCATTGTTTCTCAACAATAAATAGGCCTTCAAACCTCATTGTAACATAGTTCAGAGGCTTGTAGCCACCACATCTCTTCTCAAAGATGAGCTACCAGCACCCTAGCTAGTTTATTTCCATTATGTCAATAAGCATATTTCAGTCATTTGATTTTAATGAAATGAAGTTTTATTTTCGCTGCATCTCTGGGTTTATGTCTATTTCTGTATCCTATTGCGTTCCTGCTTAAATCCGGATCACCACATTGATCAATGGAGGAGCCACACACAATTTTATCAATGCAACACTTGTAGCCAAGATAGGGCTCCCTACAAAAGAATTTGAAGGCCTTGATGTGATAGTTGCAGACGGGTACAACTTGGAATACACGTGAATGATTCCAAGTTTGAGTGTGACCCTTGGTAATTATACTTTTACTAGTGATTTTTATGTAATTGACCTGGCCGATCTCAATAAGGTTTTGGGGGTTCAATGGCTTTATTCGTTGGGAAGACACACTATGGATTACCAAGCCCTAGAAATGGAGTTTAAAGCTCCAAATGGCAGCAAGGTAGTTTTGATGGGCATGGAAAATGGCGGTCCACATGTTGTCTCAGCCAGAAGAATGGAAGCAATATTCAGACATGGTGATATAGCTTATGCAGCAAACTGCAAGATAATAATTCAGAAGCCCCCTAGTGAGGACAAACCACAATATGCGGCATTCATTCAGCAAGTGTTGGACAAACACAACTAGGTGTTTGACGACATTCCTCCAAGATTGCCACCCAAAAGAGGGTTTGAGCACACTATTGAGTTGGAGGAAGGAGCTAAACCTATGATAACCACACCATATCGGCATCCGAAGAAGTTCAAGGACGAGATAGAAAAGACCATCCAGGAATTGTGGGCCATGGGACATATCTGACCCAGCTCTAGTCCATTTACCCCATTCGTCGTTTTGGTGAAGAAGAAGGTAGCACATGGATAATTTGCATTGATTACCGAGCATTTAACAAGAAGACCATCAAAAATAGTTACCCCATTTGTAGAAATTTGCTGAATAATAATTAATTATCCACCGAGACTATCCTGGTCACATACTATTTGAACTTCATACACAACACATAATCTCTTCCACTCAACTCAACTCAGATCATCAAACATGCGGAAATAAAATCAAGCGATAACACATCAAATCATCATACACATTAACACAAATATGTATGGGGAAAGCTTATAGCCGAAACCCCGCCGCTATCGTGTATATTATAATGGAGAAATCATGTAACAAACTCGCACAATACTCCTCACAAGTACTCGCACTATCTCATGAAGTTACACAATAACTTAGCTCCGCCTTTTGGAAATTTGTTGAATGGGTTCAAAACTCACCGCCAATTGCCTTGCCTCTATTGCGTGTTTCAATGCTATGGGATGGCATCTTTATATAGATAAACCACCAGCCTGAACTGTGCAATCCTCATGGGCTTACTCCTCCTATCTGTGTGTTGCAAATAGCAACAGTATAGTCACAACTGATAGCTAACTCCACCCTTTCATCTACCTCTTTCACTGGTCTCCACTGAACTGATCATGCACTGTAGTGAACCGATGTGTTCTTGAGTTGAATAATGAGTTACTAATTAATGAATTAAATAATATTTAATTCACTCCACTCATAACTAATTGATTAGCTAGTTAAACTAATCTCAACTAGTTCAACTAAAATAAACAGAACACAACTCCACTATCCGTCTCATTAACTCCTCCAAACTTCTGCCACTGAAGTCCAACTGAAGTCAACCATGCATGATGCCATCAAACCCTTGGGAACCACGTGATTCCTCTGTCAGATGCATGAGCCACTTCTGTAGCTCGAACTGAAGTGCTCCAAGAGAGTAAACTGAAGTTTATAGTCTAAATATTATTAAGGGTAAATAATATTTGACTTCCATATTTTTAGGAGAGACAGTCTAAAAATAGCCTTCGACCTCTTCGACCTAAAAAATAGTCTCATCTATTTTTACCAACATGACCAATGCTCCAAGAATCTCAAACTGGAATCCCCGAACCATGCTCCATATGTCTAAAAATAGACATAGTCTAAAAATAGACTTTGCGCCGGAATTTGCCTGCGGGCCCACTTAGTGAAGGCGACTTCATTTCACTAAGCTCCATCATCTTGCTGCATTTTCAACACTCCCTCTCAGCAAGATATGGATTATCTGCAACCCCTATCCTGCCTCCGTGGAATTCGAACTTGCTCCTGGTGAGCGCCTTCGTCAGGATGTCAGCATCCTAATCCTCCGTGGGAACATATGAAAGCATCATGATTCTCCGCTGAACACAATCTCTGATATGATGGTACCTGATGTCGATGTGTTTGGACCTATCATGAAATACTGGATTAGCTAAGAGTTTAATGCAACTCTGGTTATCACAGTAGATCACTGTAGGCTCCAAATGCAACCTGAACAATCCTGCGAGGATCTTCCTCATCCAAATAGCTTCGCATGCAGCCAAGCTAGCTGCCATGTACTCGGCCTCTGCTGAACTGAGTGCCACGGATCTCTGCTTCCTACTGTACCAGGAAACTGCTGTCGACCCAATGCTAAAAACTCCTCCAGAAGTGCTCTTCCGGTCCGTTGGGCTCCCTGCCCAATCTGCATCAGTGAAGCCAGAAAGCTTCACTCCATCCTCCTGTCTGTACCATAGACCATATCCCGATGTGCCTCTGATATAGCGCAATACATGCTTGCCTGCCTTCCAAAAGAGCTTGGTAGGCTTAATCATAGCTTGCGAAAGCTGGTTAACTGCATAGCATATATCGGGTCGAGTATTGACCAGATACATCAACGACCCCACCAACTGTCGATAGACAGTGGCATCCACTACCTCCTCCGAAGTAGCATCTCCCTTCCTCCAACCTCCAGGAAGAGGGGTATCAACAGGCTTGCAGCCTCGCATGTTGAACCTCTCCAGAATCTCCCGGGCATACTTGCCCTGAGAAACAAACAGTCCTCCGCTGCGCTGCCAAATCTCCAATCCCAGGAAATAATGAAGGATGCCCAAGTCCTTCATCTCGAACTCTCATGCAAGATCCTCCTTGCATGAAAGTATCAACTGCTCATCGCTAGTCAAAATCAGATCATCTACATACAGTACGATGATCAACAGCTTCCCCTCCACCACAATCTGGTACAGGTTTGGATCCGCCTCACTCTTGGAGAATCCAAGCCCGGTGAAGTAGCTGTCCATCCGAGTGTACCAAGCACGAGGTGCTTGCTTCAGCCCATACAGTGCTCTCTTGAGTCGGCACACATGCGACTCACTGCTGAAGATCTCAAAACCTTCAGGCTGCTCTATGTACACTTCTTCCTCAATAACTCCATTGAGGAACGCAGTCTTCACATCCATCCGATGAATGTGCCACCCCATCTGCGCTGAGAGAGCAAGGATCGTCCGTATGGAAGAGTACCTTGCGACAGGTGCAAAAGTCTCCTCATAGTCAATCCCCCCGATCTGTGAAAAGCCACGGGCGACAAATCTCGCCTTGTACTTCTCCACACTCCCGTCAGCCGCCTGCTTCACTTTGTAGATCCATCGCGAACCCACCACTGATTTTCCCACCGGTCTTGGGACAATATCCCATGCACTGTTCCCGACGATCGAATCATATTCCTCGATCATGGCATCAACCCATGCGGGTTCCTCCACAGCTTCCTCAAAAGAGGATGGCTCCGTCACAACACATTGAATCACAAGAGCCATGTATCCAGTGTACTGATCCGGTGACTGTCTCTGTCTGCGATGTGCTGTAGGTGGTCCTACAACCTTCTCTGCATCCCGAGCCAGTCGCTCAGCTTCTGTAGTGCGCATGCGCCCTCTGATGGTTGGCGCTGCCTGGGTGGTTTCTTCCACCTCCCGAACCTCCTCTTGTGGCTGATCCACATCTGGAAGCTCCTCCTTAGGAACTAACAGCTCCTCATCTGCATGCAAGTGTAGCTCCCTCTCAAGCGAACACTGCATGGCTTTCTCCTCCTGAAATTTTATATCCCGTTGCACAATAGTCTTGCGACTGTCTGACAAATACACCCGATAGTTGTGAGGTGTATCAGTGTACCCCACAAATATTCCAACCTCAGCAGTTGGATCCAGCTTCCTTCTCGCATCCTTCGTCACATGCATGTAGACAGGAGAACCAAAATCCGCAAATGGGAAATATCAGGCCTCTTGCCAGAATAAGCCTCCTCTGGTGTACTCATGCCAAGAACCTTGTGAGGACAACGGTTCTGCACATACACTGCTGTATTGCATGCCTCAGCCCACAAGTGAAGGGGTAGGCCCTGATCATGCAACATCGCCCGTGCAGCACCCACGATTGTTCTGTTCTTCTGCTCAGCCACCCCGTTCTGTTGTGGGTTATGGGGTGCGATGAGCTCTCTCCGAATCCCTTCTACGCTGCAGAACTCCTTGAATTCAGCCGAGATGAATTCACCACTGTTATCACTCCTTAGAGCAATCACCTTCTTCCCCGACTCCTTCTCGACTAGTGCTTTAAACTCACAGAACTTTGCGAATGTATCGCTCTTCTTCTGCATGAAGAAGATCCAGCACTTTCGAGAGAAATCATCAACAAAGATCACATAATACTTGTGCTTTGCTATCGAAGCAACTGAGAAAGGACCACACACGTCTATATGAAATCTCTCAAGGATCGTCGTGGCGCGACCATCCTTCTCGTGAAAGGTGGCTTTCACATACTTCCCTAAAGTACACCCCTTGCACTGATCTGACTGCGCAAGGGTGCCCTTAGGAAGCCCAGTAGAAATCTGTTGCAGGATCTTCAAAGCTACATGGTGAAGGTGGCCCAATCTCCTATGCCACAGTTCGCCCTCATCATCCCGGCTCACCACTTCTCCCGCCTTGCATGCCATTGCTGCGCAGCCATCTACCTGCAACTGATAAAGGTTCTTGGTTCGAACCCCTATCTTCCGAGTCTCTCCAGTAGTCTTACTGCGCAGGAAGGCTTTTCCTTCGCTGAAGACCACATCATACCCCTTATCCTCCAACATCGCCACAGAGATCAAGTTCTTCTTCAATCCAGGTACATGCATGACATCCCTCAATACAAAGGGTTTACCAGACTCCCTCTGAAAGGATATGGTACCGATACCAGTCGCACCGTATCTACCATCATCGCCCATCTCGATGTGCACACCCAAATCTTTGTCCTCCAGATCTGAGAACAACTCCCGATCTCCCGTCATATGAAATGACGCACCGCTGTCCAAGAACCACACCGATCCTAACACACTTGAAACCAAGCATGCGATCAGTGAAAATTCAAGCTCGAACTATGAAGCCAAAGCTTCTCCATCTGCAGATCTTCCCGCTTGCTTGTTCTTCTTCTTCTTTGGACAATTGGTAGCATAATGTCCGTGATCATGGCAGTGAAAACACTTCACTTTCGCCATATCCTGCTTCTTGCCCTTAGCTCCAGAATGAGAGGTTTTCTTACCCTTCCTTTTCTTAGCTTTGGACACCAAAGCGCAGTTTTCTTCATCAGCTCCCTTTGATGAAGATCCATCTCGAGTAGTCCTCCTTATCTCCTCCTGCATGAGATCCGCCCAAAGGCGCTCCCATCCCGGCAGCTTCTCCCGACCATTGACACTACCTTGATATGAGTGCCAAGCCTTCGGAAGACCAAGGAGAGCCAAGTCGACCATGTCCTCGTCTTCGACAGTCACCCCCACACTTCCCAGCTCATCTCTGCATTGAGTGAACTTCGTGAGGTATTTGGCGATACTGTCGCCCTTCTCCATCTTGATGTTCCCGAGCTTATCTTTGAGCGCCAGCTTCCTTTGGTCGCTCTTACTCTGGAATAGATCCGTCAAAGCTTTCCACATTAAATATGGAGAAGCCTTTCCATGTAGGCTGGATACAATATGATCCTTGACGCCCTCCAACAGGATCCTTCGACATTTCGCCATCTTCTTTTGCCATGCTTCGACTTCAGCAGGATCAGTGGGCTTTTTGACATCCGTATCTACGAACTCCTTCAGACCATTATCTTCTAATACTGCCTACATGCGATCCTTCCATGCAACATAATTCGAACTGCCTTCAAGAGCATATTCGAGTCGCAAACCGTTGAAAGACATTTTCAACACCGGCACCAAGAAAACAAACCGCCGCAAAATTTCGAATTCCACCCTCAAAGCTCGCCGCCTCTAGATCGTGAGAACAAATGGTTTCGACACAGACTGATCGCAAGGGGCGTCACTGCATCTTCACTTTCCAAAGAAAGATGAACCGAGCGTCCGGCCCGCATGCAGACTCTGTCTACCGAAATAAGTTTGTAATCACTGTGATGATCAATCTCTGCTTCAATAGCTCCGATACCATGTAGAAATTTGCTGAATAATGATTAATTATCCACCGAGACTATCCTGTTTACATACTATTTGAACTTCATACACAACACATAATCTCTTCCACACAACTCAACTCGTATCATCACACATGCAGAAATAAAACAAGCGATAGCACATCAATTCATCATACACATTAACACAGTATGTATGGGGAAAGCTTATAGCTGAAAACCCCGCAGCTATTGTGTATATTATAATGGAGAAACCATGTAACAAACTCAGTACAATACTCCTCACAAGTACTCAGTACTATCTCATGAAGTTACACACAAACTAGCTTGGTTTTGAACATGTTACTGGTTCAAAACTCACCACTAATTGCCTTGCCTCTATTGCGTGTTTCAATGCTATGGGATGGCCTCTTTATATAGATAAACCACTAGCCTGAACTGCGCAATCCTCATGGGCTTACTCCTCCTATCTGTGTGTTGCAAATAGCAACAGTATAGTCACAACTAATAGCTAACTCCACCCTTTCATCTACCTCTTTCACTGGTCTCCACTGAACTGATCATGCACTGTAGTGAACTGATGTGTTCTTGAGTTGAATAATGAGTTATTAATTAATGAATTAAATAATATTTAATTCACTCCACTCATAACTAATTGATTAGCTAATTAAACTAATCTCAACTAGTTCAACTAAAATAAACAGAACACAACTCCACTAGCTGTCTCATTAACTCCACCAAACTTCTGCCACTGAAGTCCAACTGAAGTCAACCATGCATGATGCCATCAAACCTTTGGGAATAGCGTAATTCCTCTGTCAGATGCATGAGCCACTTCCAAGGCTCGAACTGAAGTGCTCCAAGAGAGTAAACTGAAGTTTATAGTCCAAATATTATTAAGGGTAAATAATATTTGACTTCCCTATTTTTAGGAGAGGCAATCTAAAAATAGACTTCGACCTCTTCGACCTAAAAAATAGAGTCTCATCTATTTTTACCAACATGACCAATGCTCCAAGAATCTCAAACTGGAATCCCCGAACCATGCTCCATATGTTTAAAAATAGACATAGTCTAAAAATAGACTTTGCGCCAGAATTCGCCTGCGGGCCCACTTGGTGAAGGCGACTTCATTTCACCAAGCTCCATCATCTTGCTGCATTCTCAACACCATTCCTTGGATTGATGAATTATTGGATGAGCTACATGGAGCAACATATTTCTCGAAGATCGACGTACGGTCCGCATATCACCAAATTTGAGTTCGGGAGGAACACGTACCAAAAACAACATTTTGATGCCACTATGGATACTTCGAATATTTGATCATGCCATTTGCGCTAACCAACGCCCTCGCCACATCCCAATCGTGCATGAATAGCATTTTCAATAGGCAGTTAAAGAAGTTTTTGTTCGTATTCTTTGATGACCTCCTCATCTACAGTAAGACATGGGATGATCATTTGAGACACTTGGATCAGATTTTGAGCATCATGCAAGAACAATCTCTTTATGCCAAAGCATCAAAATGTGAGCTTGGGTTGACATAGATTCTTTATTTAGGCCATATGATTTACGCCCAAGGGGTACAAGTCCACCAAGAGAAGATCAGGCAATAATGGACTCGCCTACACCTAAAACACTAATAGAGTTATGAGGGTTTCTTGGGCTCTGCAGCTATTACTGGTGGTTCGTTAAAGGGTTCTCCCAGTTAAATGCACCCATGACAAATTTGACAAAAAGGGGGGCATTCAAGTGGACAAAAGCAACGGACAAGGCATTTAACAAGCTCAAAGAAATAATGAGCTTGTGTACAGTACTAGCTCTTCCTGACTTTGGCCAACCATTTATATTAGAGTGTGATGCGTCCGGAGAGGGAATAGGGGTTGTCCTTAATGCAGAATGGTCATTCGATCGCATTCGAAAGTCGAAACCTAGAATATACAGAAAAACTTTACTCCATATATGACAAAGAGATGTTGGCCATCATGCACGCATTGCCAAAATTCAAACAGTATCTGGTGGGTAATTGGTTCGTAGTCAGGACATATCTTAATATCCTGCGACATTTCTTAAGACAAAGGGACCTGAACGAACAACAGCAGATGGGTAAGCAAAATTGAAGCATACAATTTTGACATTGAATATGTAAAGGGGAAGAAAAACGTGATGGTTGAAGCACCTTCCAGGAAACCAGCAACTTGCACCCTCATGGAGCGCACAGAAGATTGGAAAGTGCAACTCTCCACCTAGTATGCCAAGAACTAGTTTGCTTGTGGGTTATTCGACAAGATTATCCAAGATGACAAGTACAAAATAGTTGATGAATTTATCTACTATAAAGACAAGATATATTTGGTTCATGAATCTACACTTAAGGAGAAGATTATGAAGGTTACACATGATATTCCTTCAGTCAGACATTAGAGGTTCTTCAACACATCGTCAAATCCGAGAACGATTCTTATGGAAAGGGCTCAAGGAAGATGTAATGAAGTACGTCAGGGAATGCATGACATGTAAACAAAAAAAGGTTGAGCATACACCTCATGCAAGTCTTCTCCAACCTCTACCCATTTCAGAACAGAAATGGGAGAGCATTTTGATGGATTTTATCACAGGATTACCCAAAGCACGGGGAAAGGACTGCATATACACAATGGTAGACAGTTTGACTAAATTCGCGCATTTATTTGCTATCTCAACAGATTACTTGGCCAAACAAGTCGCAAAAATCTTCTTCAAAGAAGTCTTCAGACTACGTGGGTTGCCAAAGAATATAGTCAGCAATCGTGATAATAGATTTATGGGCGCATTCTGGCAAGATATTTTCAAACTAGTGGGAACTGAACTGAACCCTAGCACTAGCTATCACCCACAAACTGACAACCAAACAGAAATTGTGAATAAGTGGATTGAGGGTATTTGCGCAACTATGTGACAAGTCAGTAGAAGGCATGGATCAAGTGGTTGTACCTTGGCGAGAATTGCTACAACACTACCTACCACCTATCCATTGGAATGACACACTTCAAGGCCCTATATGGGTATGAAGCACATTCATTCATCGACAAAATCTTTGGAGATAGTGTTGATTTCTCATAGCATCAGATGTGCTCTATGTCTCAAATTTTGCAGGTAGGCTTAGACACATGTATTCCAAAATACCCAAAAAGCGTTTTGGGAAATTCCACTCGGATGGAGTTTTAATAAAATAATTAATTATTTTTAATGGGAGCCTGAGTCTAAACTTAGGGAATTAAAATAATTAAAGTATATTAATAGGACTGGGTGTGAATATTCTAGAAAAAGACGAAGATCGAGTCAATATGATCTAAGTCGTTGATTATGTTTTAATATGAGTCGTTGGTTATCCAACGAGAAGATTATAAGAAGGACCTTGATGGGCATTTGGAAAACATAACGAGTGAGTCTAGAGATCGAATTTCTCAAGTGAGCAGCGCAGAGAAATCGGAGGATTTGATCAAGTTGATTCGGTTGCAGTGAGGGGCAGTGATGGTTCTGATTGGAAAATCTTTTCCAGAGCCAGGAATACATCGCAGAGAAGGCAGAGAAGAGGACGCAAAAGAGGCAACATACGAGTTACGCAGGGCGGCGCAGTGCTACGCAAAGGCAGTGCTGAAGCCTTGAGGAGATCCGAAGTTTTGCTGAGGATCGGTCAGATCCAGTGCCGGAGTGTCGGGGTGTGAGACCGGAGGAGCAAAAGTTCAGCATCAAGCTAGCAGAACGACCAACAGAAGGAGGTGACGCAGTCCCCAACCAGAGTGACACAAATCTGCGCAGAGGCGGCGTGGGGTTGTCCAGTTCAATGTTGGTTCAGTGTCGGCTCTCGAGTGTTAGTGTGAGGTAATCCTCACTAATTCTCTATCAGTCAGATTCTCTGTGGATAGCCAGATTTGGTCATCCAGTTGTATTCAGAAACTTCTACTTAATAATATAAACCCTCAGCTGCTGCACTGGTTTTCCTGCATTGGGTTTTTCAGGGGACTTAGTCCAAAAATAATGATTAATGTGTGTCTAATTTTCTTGCTCAGATCTTGTTTCCGCATTTAATTTCCGCAGTTTATTTAGTGAAGGTTGCAGTGTATTTGCTTCAGTATTTACTTGTAGAACATAGTAAATAACTTTTATAATTTATCAAGTAGAAGAAGTAATATCAGTTTGATGCAATAGGATTCTGGGAGTTAGGAATTTTCACATGGTATCAAAGTAGTGCAAGTGAAGCAAGAGAGAAGATCAGAAGAACTCAGCGTTGAAGAGAAAGAGGGAGATCGAATAGCTGCGTAGGCAGCAGATCGAATCCCCAAGGGATTGCGCAATCCAGGCCATGAGGGCAAGATTCTAGAGGAAACTCTATCTCTCTCTGTGTTGACAAAGAGGTAAGATTTCTAGTTTGGGATTTGTCGGCAGCAGAGGGAGTAGCACAGAGCAGTTTTCTGTGTTACGCGGTTTTCTGCAGCATTTTTGTGGGCAGAAAAGCGCCAGAAGAAGGAAGAAGACACTTTTTGAGAGAATTTTCTTCCTCAATGAATTTCGAGCCAAGGAATTATAATTCTTAGTTGCTGAGCAACAGTAGCGAGGAGTAGATCTACCAACTCCAGCATGGAGTGTGTAGGCCAACCTAGTAGCTGCGCAACGGAGAGAGAGGGAGCAGTTCGACATTATTTAGACGGCAAAGATGGCAGCAAATGGGCTAAGAGATCAAGATCGGTTGGAGGGAGCCTCCAACTATGCGATTTGGCAGGCAAAGATCACTTATCTATTAGATGAGCATGATCTCAAAGCCTTTATCGAGAATGTGGTAATTGTCCCCATAGATGCAGATCCATTGAAAGCCTACAAGAAGAATATGGTGAAGGCTAATCGTTTGATCTTCGACTGTGAGCGATCATGTAGTATATAACATCGTTGGCAAAGGGACGGGCAAGGAGATGTGGGATGCCTTAACTACGTTGTATCAAGGATCTTCTGAGCAGGGGAAGATGTACTTGCAGGAGAAGATGCGATCTATGAGGATGCAAAAGGGAGAACGCATTGATTCGTTCCTTGCAAAGCTTCAGGAAACCAGAGATCATTTGGCAATTGTTGGATCAGCACCTTAAGTCACCGATATGGTCAAATTGGCTCTAAACTCTGTATCAGATGAATGACAATTCTTTGTTCAGAGCATCCTGGGTAGAGAAAGGTTGCCTGATTGGGAACGGATGTGGGTCACTCTTCAGCAGAAAGAGATGAGACGAGATATGATCAAGTGCAAACTTGATGGCAACAGCAGCAGTGGGTCGAAGCCCAAGGAGGAGGAAGAGAATGCAGCCCTTAGATCTAAGGGGCAGCAGGAGCAGCGGAGGTGGAAGAAGGACGTCTCAAAGATCAAGTGTTTCCGATGTGGTGAGATGGGTCACTACGCTACTTAGTGTCCTCCCAAGAAGGACAAGGATGAGAAACATGATCCGCACGCTAATTGCAAGGATTGAGGCGGAGTTCGCCATGATTGCCCACATATCTCCAAAGGAGAATTGGGGTGATCTCGAGTTGTAGTTCGAAAGAACTGCAGTAGGACAAGATCATTAAGGAGTCCAACTCTTGGATTAATACCTTGCTACGGGTGCCCAAATCACCAGTAGCAGAATGGACCAGTGTTAGCTGGTGTAGAGGAGTGTCGAAGTGACAACGCAATGGCTAGAGAGCGCCAGAGTCTGAGCAACGTAGAGCAAGGTTGGCAGCAGTGCAGCAAGGCACAGCGCAGAGTCATCAGCAGCGCAGCAGCTTCAGAGGATCAGCGCAAAGTCTAGCAACAGTCAAATCTTCAGTATCAGATGCATCATGTTGAACACTTAGTTCAATAATTTTGGATGTTTTTCTGCTGCAGCAACAGCAGCAAAATTGCAATGCAAATGCAGTTGGCAGTAATATGCAGGGTTAGCAGCAGCATAGATGTAGCAGCGCAGTAGTTGATGGGAAGTAGTGTCAAGCATCAGCAGCACAGAAGGAGATGTTACAGAGTCAGTGTAGTGCTTCAACGAGAAGTATTACTAGTGTACATTCCTCGCTAAGAGGGAGCGTTGATTTCTGGTAGCATCGGATGTTCTCTAAGTCTCAAATTTTGTAGGGAGGCTTAGACCCATGTATTCCAAAATACCCAGAAAGCGTTTTGGGAAATTCCACCCGGATGGAATTTTAATAAAATAATTAATTATTTTTAATAGGAACCAAAGTCTAAACTTAGGGATACAAAGAAATAATATTTATGCCAGAAAATTATTGATTTCCAACAATATTTTATCTAGGAAATTGCATTTTTAATCCTAAACTAGACTAGACCACCCATTAAGCGTGCGGAAAAAAAAAATATTTGGATTTTATTTTGAAGTTTAGCGCATTCCAGCACTTAGTTCAAAAATTTGACTTTCCACTAAGTTTGTTGACCTAGAGTCTTTGTTTTTTAATTATAAATTATAAACTAGCTTACCATCACATTTTCTTTACTCATTAAGCTTACCATCACATTTTCTTTACTCATTAAAAATTTAATAAAAATTTTATGAATGTTTTATCAATTCCATTAATTTTTTCACATTTAGAACTGTGTATTCAGCATTACATTTGCCTAGGAACTTTATTTCTTGCATCATAAATAGACAAAATTCTAATTTCCATATTTTGAAAATTGCATATTATTTTATGTTTTAAACTAATTATTGTTTCCAGAATTATTTGAGGTCTGAAACTTGCATCTTAGAATCATAATTTAGCCTCAATTTGTGGGGAAAGCATTCTGATTCCTGAAACTTGTACCTGAAAGTTAGATTAATAAAATTCTGCATTTTGTATCTGTTGACCACTGGAGTGGCATCGGATGATGATGAGAAGACTCCATGCCCAAGGATGAACTAGAATACATTTGTACCATTAGATATCATCAGATATCATCAGTTCAACAGAGTTTTTAAACTCTACTTCTACTTCTTATCATTTTCTCTTGTACCCAAATTCCACACCCTATGGGGAATTGTAATAAATGATGCTAGTAATGATGAGTTTTGAGTCAGTATTGAGTCTGTAACAGGCCTAGGTAGCCTGGGACCTTGCCACCAAGTGAGTATTACTCTGAGAGGTTTTTTTTACTTGGTTAATTATCATCTCCCTACTAGGAGTTAATAATTTAATTGAGTTTTTTCCTTCAATTTTACCCCAAAGCCGGAGTACGGCTTGATGGTGAGGCCTTGGGTGACTCCTAGTGTCTAGAGTCAATGTATATTACCATACTAGATCACAAAAAAAAATTCGTGGAATTTGGTTAGGTCTAGGTAGTGATTTTTTAATTTTTTAGATTTCCCGCAAGTCGAAAATTGCAATAAAAATTGTAATTGAATTGTAATAAGTGTTGTCTAGAGAAGTTGTATGGAGTATGAGTAATCAAAATTACACCTCTCACGCTCAAATTTCTACTATGACACACTTTGATGGGTTAAAAACGTGTTTTGAACCCTCAAAACCCATTTTTCCTAAGTTTAGTGGGAAATCTAGCAATTAATTAAGTCAGAAATTAAATAAATGGAGAAAAATAAATATCCACACATGCTAAATGAGGTGGAAATGAGGTGGAAAATTATGGAGGAGTTAAAGTGAAGTCCCAAGGTGATATGGACTCCTAAAATCAAAGAAAATACATATACTCAAATAAAATTGAATTTCCGGCATTAAATGAGAGTTGCTTACTTGGAAATTCGAATTTGTGAAGTTAGTGCATATTTGGGAGGATTTGAGAGAATATTTGGTGGAGATTTTTGTGGGAAATTGTCTCCACATGGGTTACCAACCATATACACGTCATTCCATCATAAAATTCGAATTTGGCACATAAGGGAAGAAGAAAATGATGTCCACTTGCCAGAATTTGATTTTTACACTTGGCATTGAAGCTCCACTTACCAAATTCGAATTTGCCTTGAAATCTCCTCCCTCTCACCACTTGGCATATGGTTCTTCATTGGGATTTGCTCTCAACTTTCTATATAATGGAGCCATGGGCTCTCATATTGTAATCATTGTTTATTAGCTATTGTGCTTGCGGAAGCGCTGCTGCCTTGTACACTTTCAGAAATATCAATAAAGACTTTGGGGTTTCATTCATGAGGCGTTCCTCCTTTTGGAGTGTGATGAATTGTTGATCATTGGTATAATTCCTTTTACTCATGCTTTGATCTAATTTGTTTCCATATGCTCCTGTAGATTTGTTAATGTAGAGCTATCTTACATTGATATTTGATTTAGGAGTATGCTCTAGGTATAGAATGCTCTAGTTGGTTTCAAATAAATCTCTAGAGTTTCGTATCATTGTTTATTGCTAGATCTATATGGAACTAATTCTTGATTGAAGTTTTGTAGAGGGAACATCTTGTTGGGATCAAAAAATCAAGTGTTGGGGGAAGTCTTTGGAGAGACCAACCCACTCTTGATACATTCTCAAAGGAGCTTTCATTTGTTCTTTGAACCTTCATAGTCTTATCTTACAAAGTGGTTTTGCAGGGGTTTTGAGACATAGCTTGTATACAAGTCGAATACTTCTAAATTTGAATATCTTTTAAAACGTTATACTTCATTGCTTTCATTTGCTATCTAAGAGCTTGAAGATGACTAAACAAAGAGGAGAGTTTACTTGAACTCTTTGGCTTAGCCCTTTGTGAATTGTTGTGCAATATTTTGTAATTTTATCTATCTAATATTTGATTGGTTTTGTAGCCCTCTTTCGAATTTTTTCTTGTGACAGCTTGAGTGGACAACTACAAGAAATTACTGACAAGTTGTTGCAGGAACTTTGGGCTAAATTTCAAATGAGGAAGATAACCCTCTCTTCTTTGGTTGTGGGCATAGAAGAAGCTTAGCTTCTCTTCTCCTATTGTAAAGTCTAAATTTATTTTGAGTTCTTAGAAATTCTCATCGAGGAAAAGTCTATGGTCTCAATTTTTATTTGTAAAGACTTTCCTTGGTTTAGAAAAAACCTCATGGTCATTTCATTTTTGTAAAATTAATAAAAATTTATGTTTTTGTTGTGGGAGCGTGAGTTTTACCCATTGGCATCCCTATCTCTCCATTTCAAAGGAGAGAATTTGTAGATGGATTGACTTAGTGGTTTTGACATTTCCGTTTTCTTTCACATCACATATGCATGCTCTAATTGGGAAGTAACACAAATCGCATAGTCCTTTAATTTCTTAATTTGCAATCTCATTTGCCATCACTTACTTATGTTTTGTGATCTATTTCTAATTTGAATAAGTTTCACAATATACTACAAGTAAAGAAGCATAACACTTTCAGTTTATGGCAATTTGAGTTATTGTTCTAACTATGAAGCATACTTAATTGAATCATCTCCATCTTTTACATAGCACTTGCAAACTCACTTTCATATCATTTAGGCATTTCACTTTTCATACTAGACTTGCATTTTTAAAATTTACCTCCAACTTAAGTTGGTTGAATAGACGTTTTACGGACCCTCTACCTCTATGGACTCCTCACTGTGAGATCCAAATATTTGGGCGAGGGTGAGGTCTGAGGATTAGAGTTCAATTGTAACCTTGCTTTAGAACTAATTAATAAAATAAACCAAGAGCACTATCTCATCACATTTACTTGCAAAGTTCCTAAATTGTTTGCTATCTTGACGGTTTAAAGATTCACATGCAAATATTATCTCAAGAAGCACTTTGGATGCAAGCATTTTAATTCCTTAAATTTTGCAACAAGTTTAATTCTATGGTACTTGGAAATTTGCTTCTACATGCAACTTCATTGCATGTTGCCATTTTAATGATCATTATGCTTATGGATGATTGATATATCTCGTTTCATTGGCAAATACCCTTATTTGGTGTTGCAAATTTAATTGCATATTGTGATCTTCGTCTAACACTTCCTTTGTGGAATTATTGTCATTATATCTTGAATTTCATTTTTGAGCAAGCATTTGTCATTTACTTTAAAGCGCTGGTCTATATTTTGAACAGATCATTGAATATTGCTCATATACTTATATGCTTGTTTACACATTGGAATCAAGTCATCTTTGATAAGTAATTCCTTCTAATCAATTCTCCCCGAAATCTCACATCTTTAACTTGGTTTTCCTTTAGGTACCACCCCCCTTAGCTAACCTAGGAGATAGCTTAAACGGAGAGAGTTGGGAATAGGTGACAGCCCCTTCTCTGAGTTCCTTGCCACCAACCACACCTGTGGGGTTGAAGGCTTTTCCCACTAACTAGTAGGTAGGTGTAGGCGGCAAGCAATAACAGTATCTAATTTGAATAGAGAAATTTACTTTTCAAAATTGCATTTGAGCATTGTGCATTCACACTCACACCTCTGTTTTAAACACATGCTTACAAGATTCCAAAACATAAACACATTGGTCCAGTAAACTTCATTGATGCACTTGAAACAACTGAACTTAGATTTCGCATAGGGACACCCCCCTTGAGTTGGGGAGGAACCACCCTAAAGAGAGTGGAAGTGCTACTGTCATGACAATGGGTAATCTTCCTCAATTACATAAAATAACACCTGCTTGGGACTTTTACATATCAGGGGTACCTGATTTTGTTATAACTACTAACATTGCCAATACTAAAATCCTAAAAACTATTAAGTCCGGTGCATTTTGAATGGGATATGAAATTCTACTTTCTCCATGTGAATTTCGATGAGGTATGGCTGAAAAGACATTTCAAGGCTGTACCACATATATTTCCACATTTTTGTACGGAAACGAGCCTAGTATGGTCCTGTACTAGGCATTTCCTACAACATAGTTTCACACCTAATCAATCCTACACATGGGTTCAAGCCACATAGTTCATAGACCACAAGAGTGAAGCTACAGTGACAGCATGGAGCAGTAATTCCATAAAAATCCCAATAATGAAGTGGCATGAGGACGATTCCAGCATACAAATATGTGTGTGTGTGTGTGTTTTAAGCAGTGTTATCAGAACCGAATCGGTTCTGATAAACCAGCCGAATCGACTGGTTTGGAGGTAAAACCAGTCCAAACCAGGTCACTGGTTCAAACGATTCTGCATGAGCCCAGCCGCACGGCCAAGGCTAATAAAAATCTTATTTTTTAAACTAACCTAGCCCCCCCTAATGCTATTTAAAGAGCCCCAACCCCTCTATTTTACTCACACTATTCATTCAAGTCTTTTGCAATTCTTGAGCTGAGTTCGGTGAGGAGAATTTGGAGAGTTTTTTGCAGGGTTGTTCTTAGAGAGTTTTTTTGCAGATTTGAAGAGTTGATTGGAGTCTTGGAGAGTTGTTCGATTGGATGATTTTTGAGCTACTTCAAAGTTTTTTTTTCCCAGAGATCTTTGGGTTTTCTTCAGTGATTTTTGCAGCTGCTGGAAGAAATTTTTTAATTTTGTTGGGACTGCTACATAGCTGATTTTGGAGCTGATTTACTCCAAAAACTTTAGAGGGTAAATCAAAGAAATTTTTGTCGTTTTTTTCTATTAAATTTTTCTGCAAAAATCAGCTATTGTTTTCTCATAAAAATTAAAAACCCCAGTGTTTTTATGCATATTTGTACGGGTTGCTCCAACGCTGATTTTGAAGCTGAGTTTCTTTAGAAAACTAAGAGGGAAATTCAAGGTATTTTTTTCAACCATTAATGTTCTATTTTTCTTCAAAAATATATTATTTTCTTCCCTTAAAATTTTAAAACCCCGGACTTTTTATGCAGAATTCAGAATTTCAGATTTGTAATTTTTTGTTGGAATAAAAATTGTGGCTGTTATTTTCTTCTATTTTTTTCTCAACTATTATTGTAATTTGCCGGGTTATTTTGAGGGATTTCATTGGCAAATTTTTGGGAGAGATTTTGGAGCTGATTGAAGAGTTTATTTTCAGATTGGTTGAAGCTTTTTCTCTTCTCAAAATTTAAATATCTTCAACATGTATTTCATTTTTTCTAATCCTCTTTTATTTTTTCCCTAAAAAAGAAAAATATGTCCTAAAATTCTAAAAACCATAAGGTTTTCTATGCAGATTTTGCATTCCTTCCTCATGGCCGCCAAAAACAAGAATGATCCAGCTTGGGTTCACTGTCATTTAAATGAACAAGGGATAAAAGTCTGCAACTATTGCGGGAAAAAATTAAGGGTGGAGGGATCCATAGAGTCAAAGAACACCAAGCACATTTAAGAGGGCAAGTTAAACCTTGTGAAAATGTTTCTAATAACCTTAAAGCAGAGATGCTAAGTTTTATTGAAGCCTATAATGAAGAGAAGGGGAGAAACAAAAGACTTAAAAAATACATAGCCAAAAAGATGATGCTATGCTTAGTGACCCTGATTTTGAGGAATATATACCCAGTTTTGAAGATTCCTCTAGTTTCCCTGGTAAAGTTGGAGAGGGTAGTTCGAGTGGTTTAAACTTAAAGAGGACAGTAGCCCATAAAGGGATTGACTCCTTCTTTGTACCCCACACCACTCCTGGTTCTCAACCAACCTTGATGCTAAATGGAAGAAAATAGAGAAGGGGGTTGCATATGAATGCATTGCTAGATGGTGGTATGATGCAGACATACCTTTTAATGCTACTAATTTTGCATATTATCAACCCATGATTGATGCTATAGCATCATGTGAACCAGGCTTCAAAGGCCCTAGCTTTCATGATAATAGGGGGGCACTTTTACAAAATGAGGTCCAAAGAATAGAAGAGTACCTTACAGAGTTCAAGCAATCATGGACCAAAAATGGATGCACTATTATGTCTGATGGATGGACTGATGGTAGATCTCGCACCATACCAAAGTTTTTAATTGCTTGTCCAAAAGGTACTATGTTTCTCAAATCAGTTGATGCATCTAATCAGGTGAAGGATGAACAATTGCTATTTCGTCTTTTGGATGAAGTAGTTATGGAAGTAGGGGTTGAAAATATTGTACAAGTTATAATAGATAATGCCTCTAACTATGTTGCAATGGGACAGATGCTAGAGGAAAAACAATCCACCATTTGGTGGTCTCCATGTGCAGCCCATTGTTTGGACCTCATGCTTGCGGATATTGGGAAAATTGAGTGGGTGAAGAAGTGTGTGGAAGATACAAAATCCATAACCAGGTACATCTACAACCACTCATGGGTTTTGAACCTTATGAGAAAGCACACATGGGGTAGAGAGCTTGTTCGATCAGCCATAACACGATTTGCAACCAACTTCCTTTCGTTGCAATCCCTTGTTCAACAAAAATCAAACTTGAGGGAGATGCTTTCACCTGATGAATGGAATTAATCTTAGTGGAGCAAAAAGGCATAAGGGAAACAGATGGTTGACCAAGTATATGACAAAAGATTTTGGTCAAAGGCAGAGGAGATTGTGCTATTTAGTGAGCCTCTTGCCAGAGTTTTGAGGATGGTGGATAGTGATAAATCTACTATGTGTTTTGTTTATGAGGCGATAGTTCAAGCCAAGGAACAAATCAAGGCAGCATATGGGGATAAAAGACAAAAGTACATTCCTCTATGGAGAACCATTGATGAAAGATGGAACAAACAACTCCATAGACCTTTACATGCAGCCGACTACTACTTAAATCCAAGGTATGTAATTTTGGATTTCAATTCTCATTGAGTCATTGCTTATTAGTTATAAGTTTTAGCTTTTACTTTTGTTGACCTTATGAATATGTTTTTGTTTTCTGAATTTTGAAGGTACCATTACACTACAAATTTTGAGGCTAATGGAGAGGTTTTAGGGGGATTGTATATAAATGCATTGAGTGCATGGTCCCAGATAGGGTTGCGAGGGAGCATCCCCCCCCCCTCGAACCCGCTCCCAATTCTCGTTCTGAGTCGGAGAGTTTTGGGAGCACATCGGGAGCGTGCTCCCTAAACAGGAAAAAAACTCCCTTTTTTCAGGGAGCACTCTAGGGAGCGTTTTGTAGGGATGGAGCGTTTTAGGGAGCGTTTTTTTAAGAAAGGGAGCGTTTTCGAGAGCGTTTTTTTGCTTAAAGACTTGGTCCTAGATGAAATTACTTGCTCTCCATTTGCCAACCTAACTATATTGTCAATATAATATGTATCAACCATTTTTTAACATATTATGATACAATTCCATTTGGTAAAGGCCATTATTTTATTGTAAACCTAGGAAAGGTATATCCTTTAACAATCTTGAGACAAAATTTCCTACCATAAAGTGGAATGGATTTTGTTCAAACTAGTTGAAAAGCATACATCATATTTGTTTTATGCAAGGATCAACTGCCAAGATATGAGTAAAGGCTAATTTTCATTAAGGAATAAAAACAAAAGCTTATCTTTAAGACTCACTGTGTTGTAGTTATTATAAGCAGAATATATGACCCTTTGAAACTCAATATTTAATTCAAGAACAATTTCTCTCCACTGTAAAAAGGGCCTAAATATTATGAAATCATTCTTTGTACGATTTTTAATGCCTTACACCTACTCCTTTCTCACATTGAAACCAAGTTGACAGTCCTTTGCAATCAAGATATGCCATCTTATTTGAGACAGTAATGGATGACCGAAATATTTGTTGATGTTTCATGAATGCCTCTACCCTTTTAGGTCATGGCCATATTGCTTGCATGAGATGGGGGCTTGTGTATTTTCCCATCTACTGTTTCTTAGAGATTTTACGACCTTAATGGCAAAGTGGTTAACAAGTTGATGAAAATGCAATTGCTTAAACTTTGGATAATTAATGATATTCCTTCTAGGTTGAATTTCCCATTTCCTTAAAAGAAATTAATTTATTCCTTAGCAACACATTCTACATGTTCTCCACCTGTTGGACATGACGAATACCTAAGCATTCAGCTAAAGTGCAGATCCTATTCTCCCCCTGGGAATTCACTTACGACTCTAAGATTTTAACTCTATTATATTTTATTAGGCAAGATCCCAATATTTTTTCTTAAGCAGCCATCACATAAAAAAGCATGTGGCTTTTTGCACAATGATATCAAAATCAAAGCCCCAGTTTAAGCTGCCTAATGTGACCCCAACATTACAATATCTTACTGTATCTTTTAAGATGATATTCTGTTAGATGTGTTCCAAAAACTAGATGTATCATGTGATTTTCTCAATATGTGTTCAGTGTTTATTAATACGCCATCGTTTTTAAGATTTTTAAATCTTTACAACCATCTATTTCTATGGTTGAAAAATTGCACATTATTTCATCCAAGACACACCACAGGTTAGGGCTTTTTCATTTTCTTCTGGGTTACATCTTGGGAATTTGTGTAAATATTTTATTGGATCATTATCTTTAAGTGGTTGTCTGACATAAAGTATCTTCACTTCATTCTTACATCTTTACAAATACCCTTTAACGTTTCTAGAGAAATTATTCTTCATTCTTACATCTTTACAAATACCCTTTAACATTTCTAGAGAAATTATTCACATTTTTTAATTATATTTTCTGAGGGAAGACAATGTCAACAAGCATTAAGGCCAAGCCTTAGAAGACTACCATTACCACGATCTGCTCAAATTTCAAAAATTAGACATTTCTCGTGGCAAGAGGCCAAACAATAGATAAAATAGATTTACTAGTCTTTTCTAGTTTCTAGTAGTTTTTAACTTTTTATAACTGTTGAAACTTGACTATTTCATATTTATTTTGATATTTTTTGTAAACAATATATAACAATTTATGTTTGAAGTTTGAAACTTTAAAGTTGGCAATTATAAGTTTATAACTCAATATGAATTATGAATATGATGCTTCATGAAATTTGAAAGTTGTTTCATTTCGTTTCATTTTATAACATTTCATTTCATGTTAAACATTCTTTGTTGTAAATGTTACACTTAGCTTACAAGTACAACTATGGTGATCAATGAATTGATGATGATAAATGTTATACATTGAATTTTGAAAGCTTGAAACTCAATTGATGAATCATGAGACTCAAGAGTCAATATGTTGAATGTTTCTAACTTCTAGATTAGAAACATAATCTTCTAGATTAGAAGATTATAACTTCTAGACGATTGATGTTATATGGTTCAATCTATGATTTTATGTTTGTTATGTCTAATTCATCATTCTACATGCTTTTGTTGACACATATGCATCAAAATATAAAAATATATAAAAATGTATATATTATTAAAAAACACTCCCCGAAACGCTCCCAAACCGAGAGCTTTTGAAAATGGCGCTCCCGCTCCTACTCCCAAGTAACCTTGGACCCAGATTCCAAGACTTAAGATCAAATTCATAACAAGCTCTTGAATTTCAGTGAGAGTATTAGTACCTTGGAATTTCTATGGCTATAAGAAATAGAGCAAAGAGTCCCCCAGGTAAGAACTTTTAAATTTGCAAATTGTTGAGTCTAAGTTTCAACTTTAAAATTCATTTGCTAATACTTTTTTTCCTTCCACCCTTTTTGCAGCCTATTGGTGGCAACAATTTGGTAGTGAATGCCCTTAATTGCAAAAATTCACAATTCAAATTTTGAGCTAGACATGTAGTGCTTAAGGGTGTGAGTGGAATTGGAGTGTGTTTGAGCGCATACACACCAAGAAGAGTAACCATTTGGAGCAAAAGCGGTTGAATGACATGGTTTTTGTTCAGTACAACCTTAGGTTGAGGCGCAATCAATTGTTGAATAAAACCCTGAAACAAGCATCATTGTCTTGGGTGACTTTGATCCAACATCAGAATGGATTGTGGAGATTCAAGCACCAGCATTTGACAATGAAGACCTTTCTTGGTTGGACTTGGACCCACCTACACAGGATGCAGAGGAAAATATATCAGAAGCACCAGTAGCAGCTTCAAGGCCAAGGGAATCAAGCCACGATCCCATTGCAAACTTGGATGAGGATGAGGAGGATGATGATTCTGATGATGATTGATGATTTGATCATATGTAGCTTATAGTATTGTAGGTTGTAGTATAATGTTATGATCTAGCATGTTATTTTGGACGATAAAGGCCTTTTAGAGCCTGCTTCTTGATGTTTGTAACATTTTGGTTCGGCGATGTTTTACACTAAGTTTTATTTTGGCTATCTGCACCTATATAAATGAGAACTTTTGCATATTTGTGTTTAAATGGTTTGGATTAATATGGATGTACATGAATATATCTAATTTTTCTTTTAAATATTAATATTTTATGTGTTTTTGGTAAACCGGTTTTTTTCCAGCTTTTTTCCAGTTCCGGTCTGATTCCGACCAGTTCCCGGTCCACAAGGTTTTTTGGTTCAATAACCGGTTCGATTTTGATAACATTGGCTTTAAGCCCCAAGGGTTAGCTCAATCAATTGGATCATCCACTAAAGGCATGCTGCCAATGAGGAGGTCGCAAATTCCAATCCAGTTAACTCTCTTGTCGTTACCAGCCACTCTTGCAGCTAATGGTTGGCATCGCCCTCCATCAGGATTCTCCAAGGAAGAGAAAACCATGTATATGTGTGTTTCAGAATGCCAAATTAGTATATCTATATATATATATATATATATATATATATATGCGTATTAAAAATAAGAAATGCTAAGGCTGGGAAATATTAAAATTTAAGAGATTTAATTTTCTTAGGATCCTCTTAGTAAATTTAATTAATGGTCAACAATCTCCATCTATGTTACTGTAAACAAGAAATGCAAAACAAGGCAGTACGAATAATGATCTCAAGCTTCACACAAGTAGCATTTCTAGGATTTTCTAGACTTCTTTAATATGCCAAATAAATCAAAAAAAAAAAAAATTGGGAAATCATTCAATTTTTTACTTATACGATGATATATCAAAATCTATATAAAAGTTAAAGCAAAATTATATATCTGAAGAAAAAACGCAATTAACAGACTTAAATCTTTAGTTGAAAAAAGAAGGCCCTTCTTATTGATGTTTTTTACAATTTTTTCCCATTTTTCTTATGCAATGATGGGTATCGCAAGTTCATGGATATTTACTTGCACCAGAAACTTCCCTTACAAAAGTATGACATTGCTTTAGATCACAACCATGTTGAGGAGTTATCTTCTTGCAACACCCCATCACTTCCAAGTAGTTTGTTTCCAATAGCAAAGGAAGGTGGCCTACTTCTTCAAAAATCTCTTAATTGGAATTTTCCCATTAAGCATGTTGTACTAGATCATAGAATAGAGGTGAAAGTTCAACTTGTGGTATTTGTTACTGGTTATGCTGCTGAAAATTAACTCAAGAGTCCATTACCAAATACCTTTGCATATGTTCGAAATCGACTGGATTAGTTCCTTTATACATGTCTGGTTACTTACCACTTCAAATGAACAACACAAGCTTTAGACGAACAGCTTCAAACAAATTCAAAACTCTATGAGCCCAAATGATGGTAATGGGTAGTAGGTACATTATGAGTTTGTATAGTAACAGGTTTAGGTCTAGGGTTTTTGTGATCATCTTTTTTGTCCTTTTCTATGGAATATTTAAAATATTTTTGGATAAACCCTTTTTTAACCTTTTTTAGAAACGCAAGTAGTAATTGATGGTGTTTCTTGCTAAATTTTTAATACCAGCCAAATTTATATTCTCACAACTTCTTAATTTATCCCCAGCAATTTATTTATTTACCCAAATAGTTAGTGAATCACCAAAAAATAAAATCATTGGTATTTTAACTTCTATAATTAAATATATGCAGCGGAAATAAACTAGAGAGATCAATCACACATTGCAAAATAAAATCACCCACAAAAATTCTCTGTCATTTGATTATCTGAAAAATCTGGGTTTTTCGATCCACAAAGATACAAGGAAAAATACAAAACCCCAGAACCTATAACACAACTCCCTCAAAATGAATTCGTCCCAAGGAACTCAGCCTCTAGGGAATTAGCCTTGCGATGAAACTGGCCTGGAGAACTTGGCCCAAATACTCAGCCAGCAACTCGACCTACACCCTCCTTGAATGCCACTGATGCGCACTAGGGAAAACTCAGCCTTCCAGCAACTCGACCTCCTCCAGATAAAATAAATCTCTCTGTCAACTCAGCCCTGCAACCTCCTCCTACTTGGCCCTCCTGGAATTTGCCACAATCCACTCACACTTCTCCTTCTCTGCGCTCCTAGGGCACAAACCCACTGGCACTTAGAGAAAATTGCTTTCTTTGAATGATGACTCCCTCACACAACTTGTGTCTTCACCTCCTCGCTAGGTTCCCTTTATTATCTTCATTAATTCCAACTCCCTAACCTAATCTCCCTTCTAGAACCATCTAGGAGATCAACAATTGAGATTATTTCTAAGTCACTTAAATAATTAAATTATTTATCCTTAGAAAATGACTCGATAACCCATCATAATTAATTGACTTTAATTATTGTACTTTTCCTAAGTTAGACTTAAAAAAGAAGACATAAATCAGTTACACCATCAAGTAAGCACCTAGAAGAGGCAAATAATGTCTTCCACATGCCAATACACCATGCTTATGCAGAACACTTTCCGAAGCTACCACTCATTTCGACACTCCTTCATAGAAAGCAAGGGATTCTCCACCACCCCCAGCTTATCTCGGTACTTCACAAACTTCCCTTTTAGTAGAGGCTTAATGAGAACATCTGCAACCTGCTCATATGTAGAAATGTATTGCAATATCATAGCACCTCTATGGGCCCTGTCTCCAATGAAGTGATATCTGATCTCGATATGCTTAGACCAATCATGAAACAAGGAATTGTCAGAGAGCTTAATGTAACTTTGATTATCATAGTGAATCATCATTGGCCCCATCTACAGATCAATTAACCCTACAAGCATCTTACGAAGCCACACTACCTGAAAACTCACCATACTCGTTGTCATGTACTTTGACTCTACTGAACTAAGTGACACTGACTATTGTTTCCTGCTAAACCATGAGATCATGGTTGATCCCAATCTAAAACAACATCCAAATGTGGACTTTTTGTCCACCACACTCCTTGCCTAATCAAAATCCATGTACCCTTGCATCTCCACTCCTCCAGCTCTGACACCTCAGTCCAAAGTCTATTGTACCACGCAACTATCTTAGCACATGCTTTGTTGCCACCCAAAGAACCTATCTTGGCTCCACCATGAACAGGTTAAGTGTGTTCACAACGAAACATATATTCAGCCTAGTGTTGACCAGATACATCGAGGAACCTATTAGCTACATGTACAGTGTGGGATCCACTAATTCACCTTCAGAAGCACTCAACTTCTTCAGGTTAGTGATCATCGGTGTAGAAATAAGCCTGCAATCCTCCATCCTCAACCTCCTCATGATCTCAACTGCATACTTGCCCTACCCAAGGAAAATCTCTCATGGTTGTTGTCACACATCCAATCCCAAAAAGTAATGCATCAAGTCGATGTCCTTCATATCGAATTTCGAAGCAAGATCCTCCTTACACATCCCTATGAGCTTCTCTGATCCTATCAAAAATAGATCATCCACATATAATACAAAGATGAGTGATTCATACTCAAGAAGCACAAAGTACAAGTTGGGATCTGCCTCACTCTTAGTGAAGCCCAAACCAAGAAGGTATCCATCGATCTTGATATCCATCGATCTTCGCATACCATGTGCATGGTTGCAGAAACGCCCCCCCCGCTCCAGTTTTCCGAACCGTACGGGATCCGTACCCGGAACCGCGGTTCCGAAAATCGGAACCGCGGTTCCTAAAAAAATTTACGATTCCTGCCAAATCGGATCCGTACGCAGGGATCCGCGGTTCCGTACAGCGGATCCGCATGGGTTCATTTATTTTTCATTTTCATCCTTTTACTTAAATTTTTAACATTACCATGAAATGACTCAGGATGTTTGAGAGTGGTTCCAGCCTGATCGGACTTCATATGGAGAAAATAGAATTTCATATCCTATTCAAAATTCAGCAGACTTAACAGTTTTCAGGAATTCAAGATCAATGGTATGGTGGCATGTCATTAGATTATATCATGTACAAGGGTATGTGATTAGCATTTAATCAAGAGCACCAAGCCCTATATGTACCCTAGTGTTGGTGGTGTTAATTGTTGAACTCATTTTTCATGTCGTTAGCAAAAAATTACATTTCAATCAAGTCAAAATAATCAATCAAGCATGTTAAGTTCTTTCTAGCATATTTTAAGGCTTGCATTAGGGTTTGATCAAAATTGGGCAATTTTGACTAATGTCCCTAGATAATCAAGGTAGAGGCAAAGGCTAGACAAGAGGAGAAGAATCTAGATTATAGATGGTTGATGCATCTAAATGGTCGATGCTCAAAAATTAATCATTAATGTACAATGGATGTCATATCTATTTTGATTTATGTACAAATATGCATGCTTCCATATCTTCTAGAATTAATTTGGTATTTTGGATATTTTTTTAATATAAATGCAAAAAAATAAAAATAAAAAAATATATATATATAGTAGACGCTTCCGAGACGCTTCGCTTCCTAGATTTTTTGGAAATGACGCTTCCGCGTCCCCGCTTCCAAAAAACGTCCCCGCTTCGTCCCCGCTTCGTGCAACATTGACCATGCACACGGAACGTACTTTAGCCCATAAAGTGCCTTCTCCAGCCTGCATACATAGGAATCTCTCCTATACACCTCAAAGCCCTGAGGTTGCTTGATATACACCTCCTCAATCACTCCATTGAGGAAATTAGTCTTCACATCCATCTGATGTATCCTCCACCCCATCTTTGAAGCAATAGACATAAATGCTCTATTGGGTGCATATCTAGCGATGGGGTCTCCTTGTACTCCACTCCCTCCTTCTGGGAGAACCCTCTCACCACGAACCTCACTTTATACTTCTCAATATTGCCAGCTGCATGTTTGATCTTATAGATCCATCAAGAACTGACCACAAACTTTCCCTCAGGACTCAGCACTACATCATTGCTCAAGATGGAGCTATATTCCTCTATCGTGGCATCTCTCCAAATGTACTTACCTATAGCATCCTCAAAAGTGGAAGGGTCAAACGCATTGACACTGCGCGAAAGTGCCAAATAACTAGAAAATCTGATAGGTGGTCGACTCTACCTGAAAGTGTTGCTAGGAACCTCCACATGCTCCTCAACATCTCTCAAGGTCTGCTCAGCCCATCTCGGACTCCTCCTGATAGAGTTCGAAGGAATATCAACTCCTCTTCCAAGATTTGTTGATTTTGTCCCTGTTACTAGTGTTATTGGTCCCTGCTCAACCTTAGGAGCCTCTCACTCCCGATCCTCTACCACTGTTGGCTCCTTCTCATTAGATCTCCCAAGGGTCCTACCCTCATAAAATCTGACATCTTGACTCAAGATCACTTTCCTTTGTCCTGGAATGTAGACTCAGTAGGCCTTTGAGACTTCACCATAGGCCACAAATACACCCTTCTCGAACAAGGGCTCCAACTTAGTCTTCTTCTCTGCAGGACCATGGACATAAACTAGGCAACCAAATATGCGCAAATGACTCACATCAAGTTTCACTCCTGTAAACAAGTCCTCAAGAGTCACGTCCTCCAATACCCTGTGAGGACTCTTGTTCTACACGTACACAGTTGTATTACAAGCTTCCGCCCACAAAAACATATGCAACTCCTAATCATAGATCATTGCCCTCATTGCCTCCATGATCGTCCTATTTTTCCTCTCGGCAACCTCATTCTACTGAGGGTTGTAAGGCACTATGAGCTCTTTCTTAATTCTTGCCTCCCTGAAAAATTCCTAGAACTTGTTGGAGGTATACTCGCCCCCGTTATTTGATCTCAGCACCTTAATCTTCTTCCCAATTTGGTTCTCCTCAAGAGCTTTGAACTCCTGAAACTAATGGAACACTCCATCCTTGGTCTTCAGGAAGTAGATCCACGTTTTACTAGAATAATCATCTATAAACGTCGCAAAGTATAATGACCCTGTGATTGACATCACACACATAGGACCATAAATATCTGAATGCACCAAGTCTAGCACGCCCTTGGAGACCTAGTCTCAATATGGGGTTATGCAACCTTGGCCTGCTTGCTAAGCGCACACCCTTTCCACACTCCATCCTACTCCACTCAGATCTCTGGAAACCCAGTAGCCTTCCTCTGCACCATAGGAAGAGCTCTGTAGTGTAGGTGCCCCATCATTCTATGCCAAATCTCGCTCTGGCTATCACTCTCATGAATGAGAACCTTCACCGGCTACCCTCTCAACAAATAAATATCCCTCTCCCTTATACCAATCACCCACTTCTTGCTGAAATTGGTCCCTTTTGGCCCAACATCCACTTACCTCCCGTAAAGCTGACCCTCCAATCCTTTGTCTTCTATGGCCGAAACTAAAAGGAGATTTTTCTCCAAACATTGTACATATAACACCTCGTTCGCCTCCATGATGACACCTAAGTCCATCTGGAACTCGATACTCTCAGTGCCCTCGATTGCTTACTTGGCCTTGTCACCAAGCTCCACATGTACATCTTTGGGCCCTCTGGTCATGTTGGTGAAGAATTCCCCAGATCTAATCATGTGACAAGATGCTCCATTGTCCATGAACTAGACACCTCTCATGACAGTTCCAAAAAGGCAATTTACCAAGGCAAAGTTTTTCTCAAACTTCTTGACCATCTCCTCCATTTGTGCAATAGCTACAGTAGCAGTCATGCCCTTGCCCTTCTTTTTGTTTGGACACTAACAGGAAAAATTCCCAAACTTATGACACGCAAAGCACTCGACTTTGCTCATGTCCTTTTCCTTCCTGTTCTATGAAGATCCTCCTCCACCCTGGTTTCGCTTGGCCTTCGCTTTGCCCTTCTTCGCTTGTGCAATAAGAGCAACTTCATCTTTCTCCTCACCACCCTTTCGCCGTCCTCTGGTCAATGATTTTTCCCAAAGTTCCTTCTGGGTGAAATCATCCCATAACCAGCTCCAATCAAGAAGCTATTGACAAGCAAGAATCCCATCCACGAAAGTGGACCAGTACTTTACGCACGCCTTCAGAGCAACTTCAACCAGCTTTGAATCATGCACAATTTCCCCAACTACTGTAAGCATATCACAAGTTTGTTGTACCCTCGTGAAATAAGATGTCACGGTATCAGATCTGTTCATTTTAATGTTATTTAACTTTTCCCACAGTACCATTTTTCTATTCTCATTTGTACTCTGATAAATACCAGTCAGAGCTACCAACATTTGTCTTTCGATGTCCTTCCCTGGTATGTGGGGAATTATATGATCCCTTAGACCATCCAAAATTATGCAACTTGCTTTCATGTCTTTGAGCTTATGCTTCGCTGCAAGATTCAAATATGAAAGAACCTACATGTCTCTGCTTACTAAATCCAGAGACCATTCATCTTCAGAATCATGGTAATTCACTCCTTCCAGGGACTAAAATTTGATACCCCGTCCAACCTGTCTTAATATCTCAAATTGCTCAGTGATTCCATCTCCACAAATCGACCACGACCACAAAACCCATCTGCAAAATTTTAAGAAATAATTATGCTGCCACAAAAAGGAAAACCCGTTGCTACAAACCCCCTCATGATCTCAGATCTCTGCCTTGGAGTCTTCTAGATAGACTTGATACCATGTTAAATTTCTAATACCAGCGAGATTTATTTTCTCACGGCAATTTAATTTATCCCCAACGATTTATTTATTTACCCAAATAATTATTGAATCACCGAAAAATAAAATCACTGATATTTTAACTTCTAGAATTAAATATATCTAGCTTAAATAAACTAGAGAGATCAATCACACATTGCAAAATAAAATCACCCACAACAATTCTCTGCCATTTGATTATCTAGAAAATCTTGGTTTTTTGACCCAAAGAGATACAAGGAAAAATACAAAATCCCGGAATCTGTAACACGACTCCCTCAAAATAAATTCAGCCCAAGGAACTCGACCTTTAGGAAATTAACCTCCAAATGAAATCGGCCTAGAGAATTCGGCCCAAATACTCGACCAACAACTAGACTTGCGCCCTCCTTGCATGCCACTGACGCGCACTAGAAAAAACTCAACCCTTTAGCAACTTGGCCTCCTCCAGATAAAATCAATCACTCTCTAGCCACTCGGCCTTGCAATCTCCTCCTACTCGGCCCTCCTAGATTCGCCCCAATCCACTCGCACTTCTCCTTCTTTGTCCTCCTAGTCCACAAAGCCACTTGCACTTAGAGAAAATCACTTTCTATGAATGATTACTCCCTCACACAACTTGTTTCTTCACCTCCTCTCTAAGCTCCCTTTATAATCTTCATTGAGTCCAAATCCCTAACCCCAATTTCCCTTCTAGAACCATCTTGGAGGTCAACAATTGAGATTATCTCTAAGTCACTTAAATAATTAAGTTATTTATCCTTAGAAAATGACTCAATTGTCCACAATAATTAATTGACTTTAATTATTATACTTTTCCTAAGTTAGACTTAGGAAAGAAGACATAAATCACTTACTCCACCAAATAATCACCTAGAAGAGGCAAATAATGTCTTGACTCTTCCATATGCTAAGACACCAAGCCTATGCAAGAGACCTTCCGAAGCTACCACTCACTTCAACACTTCTTTGAGAAACAAATAGTTTTCTCACAAAATGCACTAAGCTTATCCCACAACATGTTACTTGCTAAACAATTACAAAAGCATCCCAAAAATAGTGTTTTTGACAAGTTTTTCACTTATGATGGATTTGGCCCAAAAACTACTCTTGGACATCCCATCACTGGTAACATGGGTCTCCACAACATCAAATGGCAGCAATAGAGTGTGTTTATAGGATAGAGTAGTGTGTGGTTGGTAAATGAAAATAAGAAAATGTCTAGGATCTACAAATCGGAGATGGGAATGGTTAGATTATGCTAGATCATGTAGAAAATCAACTTGTAGGAGGTCAAGCTAACCATTCACAAAAGACCTCAAGAGTGTCTAAAGGCTAAGACAAGGTCAAGAAAGAAGGCTAAAGTACTTCAGAAGCTCACAAGCAGTGGACCATACAATTTTTCACAAAATTTATCTAGCATGAAAATGACAACATAGAGCCATGGAAGGTCAAATGGAAGCAAAAATAATGGCACAACAAACAATCTTAAGAGCAAAATTATAGCTTGAGATTCAAGAACATGCTCTTGTTTCTCTTTCATAGGAAGAGCAATTTTCAAGCATAAACAATACCCTTAGGGGCACTCCCTTGCAACATTGGTTTTGTTGAAGTCTAAGCTTAATAACGTGAGTCGTGACTAGAACATCTAATAAAAGTCACATTATAATTAAGTGACCAATTTAGTGTATTAATAAAATAAATGTCTTAGGTAAAGTAAGTAGAAAAACTACCTAATGAGTTAAATACAAGAGGATCTCCTTCATTTTACTCAATGACTTCATTTATAATATAGATTATATATTCATATTCTACAGCTCCCATTTAGATTCTATATTCATTATTTAACATGGTATCAAAGCATGATATGGACTACGAAGCCAGGGAATTAGAAGTTTCAAGAGTTTTCACTACAAGGAGAAAGCTATCAAAAGCAACTGAGAAAAGAAAAACAGGTCTCCTGCAAGGAAGCATGAATAGCATAAGGAGTAAAATAAGGACAAATCATGCTGACACCCAATAGAAGAGGAATGATAAACATAGTCAGCCTAAGGAAGAGGCTAGATTGCAAAGTACATAACCATGCGAAACAAAATAGTGATATCCATAGTACATGCCATTGAAGTGAGATGGATATCAACAAGATTTTTAGGATATGCAACAAGCTAGCACACAAAAATTCCCGAAATAGACATATAGTTGCAAATATTAATGGTGGAAAGTTGAACACGATACGAACAATATATAAAAATAAAGCCCTAGCATTAGTTGTCATGTTGTATAAAGGGAAAAAGGTGATATAGCCATGATCAAGTTTGAACCAATTTCAAATTTTCATAAACTCACCTATCTACATTATACTTGGTTTTATAAACCCATTTACAACCAACCATAATCGTGCCCTTGGGTAAGTGAAGTAGATCTTGAGTTTAATATTTATATGGAAGCCATAGCATCTCTCCAATGTAAAGAACATGTTAAATGAGGTTACAAGAGGAAGGGTTCAGCTAGATTTAGCACGTGCACTAAAATTGGCAGAGGGACCCACAAGTGGGGCCAAGGTGCAAAAATCACTTTTTATTATTCCTTGACTTAGGAAAATTTATATTTTCTTATAGTCAAGACTCAAGAGATGGAGCGATCTCAGTCGTTCGAGGAGATTTAATCTCAGCCCTTCGTGGGACTGGTTGGCCCAAGTCGAATTTTATAAGGTAAAAAGGGCACAGACTTGGTCATTTTGCATCAAATTAGTGTGTTCTAACTTCAAAAAAAAGCAAAGTGAATTCCAGTGCTAGGGTTTTCTACTCAACGCACTTCAGCTACTAGAAAGAAAGTTGTACAGTCATCATCATCTTCAGAATTGTGCTTCCACCAGTTGAGCGAATAGACATGCGCAAAGTAGTTGCACAGAAGGTCGTACAAGACTGTGTGAAACTCGCATCACACAGAAGAGGGAGGTCAAGTTGGCTTGATAGAGTTTAGCTTGCACGCAAAAGTTTGCATTTTCTAAATGAAAAGAATTTTTATCCCTCGTGTAATTTGCTATTGCTGAAGAAAATAAAGAGAACACACAATCTACAGGTTTCCCCCAGTTAAGGTTTCCTGCGTAAAATTTATTGTGCATAGTTTTTATGGCGTGTTTGTCTTCATCTATTCCTTTTGTTTCCATTGCATGTTGCTTATAAAACTTAGCATATTTGTGGGTTAAAAGTTGAAGTTTATATTTCAATTCTTTACTTGGTAAAATTTACAAATTAAATAGTTGGGTTTTAAGAAAACTAACAGTGTCTTTTACCTCAGTGTAAGTAGTAGGATCTACATCAGCATTGATGACAAGGCCCTTTAAAACAAGGGGCTTTTGTTGTCATCCAAATTCTCCTTTGGGAGGAAGGAGCAAAAGAGCATCCTAACGAATAGATAGTGCCCACTCAAACATCAGTTGTGACTTAATCAAAGGAATGGCAAAGGCAAAGGGCTTTGTCATAACAGTATTAAGGGGTTGCTCAATTGGTAGGAGATCAAAAGGAGCAACTAGAGTATAAGAGACTTGGTTGTAAGTAGTACTAAATGGGTAATCAACATAGGGCTTGTCATGGGTAGTTGATTGTATTTCTATCGAGGTGTTGGAAGAAACACCCATTAGAGGACAAGCATCATCAAGGCATTAAAAAGAGAGATTCAGAAAGACATCTAAAGATAGATCTTCTACAATAAGTGTGGGACAGGACCCTGGTGGACCATGGGAAAGAACGTCATTAAAGACAACACGCCTCCATTGAATCACACTATTGGTGAAAAGATCATATAGGCAATATGCCTTGTGTGTTCCATTGTATCCCACCAAAGTGTGATGTTGACTTATAGGTTGCAACTTGCTTTGATTTCTTCTATGGGAATATGGGCCCATGCATGTGATCCAAAGATTTGGAAACGTAAAAGTGAAGGTTTATAACCATCTCATTTCTCAAAAGAATTCATATGACAAACATCTCGAGTAGACATCCCATTAATGATATGAGTTGCACAAAACACTACTCCCCCGGGAAATTTAAGCTCCGTTTGTTGAGAATGTGCAACATAAGAAGCCATTTCCACAATAGCTCTATTCTTTCAACACAATGCATCATTTTGTTGAGGAACTAGCTTCAATCAAACAATGCCATGAGATGTGAGAAATGGATGGAAGTCATTATCAAAATGTCCCTCTCCATGATCAGTCCTGACTCCTAATAGATTTGATCTTGCAATTGCTATGATTTTTCACCAATGATTTAAAGTCCTTGAATTCCTCAAAGGATTAATCTTTGGAATGAATACCATATATCCAAAGAAAGCAAGAGAAATCACTTAGGGTGTTCTGACAACCACGAGAAGTAAGAGGGTGCTAAAATTCAAATGGCAATGAATTATCCAAGTATAAGAACTACAATGACATTTTGGATTTGGAAAATTAGAGAGACATAGCAGAAGAACTACATCTCGATTAGAAAAAGGCGAGTGAATGCAGTAAACTGGCATTGGATGAGTCATGCATGATTCCAGGATTTTTAAAATGGAAGCCATGGATCCTAGAGTGCAGTAGCCATAAATGTGGGAGGTGAATTGTGGCACAATCGCCAACAGCGAGTGAGGATGCAGATATGTGGTCATGAATTGGAGATTGAGTAAACCTAGAGAAGAACAAGTCAACTAGATCTATAGAATAAAAGATTGCAAACAATGCATGACCAATATTCATATGTAACATCCAAGTAGTAGAGATTTTGCATAGCAAACCTTAGAATCAGATGTTTCATATATTCTCCTTTATGTCTCTCATGCTTGTATGTGTGTGCCCCTCCATTTTCATGAAACGGTATCAGAGCTAATCATTTTGGTGTCAAAACATTAGGTCAACTTGGCATAATGAAATAGAGTAAGAAACTGGACCTAACATGGTCTCGGACCACTCTTGGTGCTCAAATGATCCTGATCTGATCCACCATAATAATTTTTTGGGACAGAATTTTCAGCAATCTTATTGGGTATAGACTCTAAACTGTAACATACTTTAGGAAATCAAAGAAGTTAATCATAGAGAGAGATTCCCCCTTGGTTGTTAACTCTTTCTGAGAGCCCATTGGATTGATCCCTGTTTTAGATTTTACTGAACAAACTAATCCTTACCTCCATCATTAAGTTATGGGTCGTCCACATTCCTCCACATTTTTTCCAGAAGATTATACATCCTGGAACAAGTTTTATCACGACTGCATCTCACAAGAAAATTTGAATAAAGATTAAGCAAAACTTGCAAGGCACAAGTCAAAGTGTGTAATGAAGATCAAGCTAGGGAACAAATACGGTCTATCGAGAATGGAGATTGAGCTAGGGCTTGATTCAAACTCAACACTTCTCATCCTTTGCTGCAATATGAATCTCTACATAATTTCAATTTCCACATCTAAATCAAGCTAGAATATAGATAAATTCTGGTAAATCAAGATTGAAGATATATATAGTACACAAGGAAAATTTTCCTTTCATCTGCACTTTGCATCCTACATTTTCAATCATCAACCACAACGTTTCTGGGAGCTTAACTCTTCCCATGTTGAATGGCCTCTGAGTGTGGTGTATCCTTCTGCAAATGCCTAGCATCCAAGACTCTTGAAAATGAGTTTTCATATGGAATTTAGTGCTTTCTCTAGAAGGTGGGTTGTCATATGGGGTTCAGGGCTTTCTCAACCTTGACTACTCTCTAGAAGGAAGATCTTCCCTTCCTATGTCATAGTATTAACACTCCAATAACATTAGGAATCAACGTTAGTATTTAATAAAGTAACATTGGTGAGAACTAAAGGTCACGTGTGTTAACTATCCCACGGGCCACAAAAAATTAGTCAAGTGCCATTAAAGATAAGCAATGGTAGTTAGAACTTTGAAGAATTCAGTAGCCAACTATCAAACATGTAGATAATTTTCTGTATCTACCACATTGTCTCAATGTCTCCAAATTATAAAGTTTATATTTTGCTTCTCTTGTGCGTACTTTTAACCAATGTGGAAAAAGTCGAAGTCGGGATTAAATCGACAAGGGTCAAAAAGTTGAAAAACTCGGCAAAATCGGGAGTTTTTTGAAAAAGTCGGCAAAATTTAAAAAAAATACTAAATTATTCAATTTTGGCCTCTTAAGCATGTTTTTGGACGGACGGGCGACTTTTTCAGTCGAATCGGCAAAAAGACGAGACTTCGGCGATAAAATCGTGATTTTTTCAGGGATGAAAAAGTCGGCCGATATAATCGGCTCCGGCAAAAAATCGGGACTTTTTGCCGACTTTTTCCACACCACTTTTAACTTACTGCGTGGTATTAGAGCAATAACAAAACCTAGACCCTGTGAGCCTGAAAAGACTAGAATTAGAGATGGCCAAAACAAATCTCTGCATATAATGGAGAATAGACTTAGAAAGGATACATGGCAAAGATGGGTAGAGAACCTATAAACATATAGCATGAAGTCTCAAGATAGAAGGACTAGAGTATGTTGAGGTCTCTAGATATAGGTATGCACAATATGGCGATTGTCTAATGAACAACGAGAGAAGTGTTCTAACTTCAACAAGAGGGTAATCGCAATCCAGTGCAATATCAATGATGGAGGCTTGAGAAGTAGTTTAAGACACAACTTACCCATGTGGTTCTTCTACAAAACCAACCAGAACCACAGTTGGCTACCTAGGTGATCCAGTGAATGAGAGCTGACGCATATGTGGTCTTCCGTTTGTAGCTTAAGTTGTGTTTTTCCTTTGTAAATGACATGAACTTTAATTGCCTTGAATCTTGCATCGAGGGAGGGGTAATAAGATGAGAATGGTATTCTCATGGAGGAGAGGATGATGGGGTATGACACAAGTAACAAACAATAAATATGAGAATAATATACTTTATTAGTAACAAGTGACCAATAATATTGTAGTTAGTGATTAGATAGTTAACCACCATAACCAACTTAGAGTGGCGTACGCTAATATGTTGAGGGATGAGCAACTTGAGAGAGTGGTATATTTATTGTAAGTAGCCTACTTCAGCTTACCATAGTTGTACTTGCTGTGGGCCATGGCATCATTAACATATGTGGCATTTATTATCCTCTTCAATTCTCTTTGTCTATTATAGTGCTATATATGCACCTATATGAAATCCTACAATACTCTCAGTAGTGAGGTTTTCTTCCCCACATGAATTTGTTTGCATGTATTATCGATTTCATATTTTCATCCCATAATTAATATCACTTTTATACTTGCATGACATCATTATTCACCATGTTGTCTACTACAAGCAAGCCATCCACTTGCCCAATGTCACCCTTCAGCATGCCATTGACACTCCAATTCATTCACGTTTTCTATCAGATGCTTTTGTTGAAAAGGGTACCAAGGAAGTGTTTCCTAGTGCTTTTTGTATAAGCCTAGGAAAACAAGCAAACCCACCTTTTTAGTGTGACTTTATGATATTATTAAAATCATGTAACTTTTTAGTCACTTTATGAATTCTAAAAGTACATTGTACTTTATAATATTAAAGTGACTTTATGAGGCAAAAAGGTACATGGTACAACACGTTATTAAAGTAACTAGAGAGGGTCATTAATGAAGGGGGAGACATGAGAAGGGGTCAATGTGAGATTAGATCTCCACCCTTGATCAAGAAAAGCTGAGATCTAATCTCAGCCCTTGATCTTAGGGATAGGTCTTCTCATCCTTATAGAGACTAAAAAGGGGGAAAAAGGAAAAAAGGAGAAGAGAAGACGAGAGAGGAGAAGAGGAGAACGCTGAGATAGCTAGCATTTGCTGAAGGAGAGACCAATTTGCAGCAAGGAAAAGGCAGCTACAGGCACGCATTCCTAGGCAGAGCTGTAGCATGCAAATTGAGAAGGCACAAACTGTACAGCAGCCTGAAAATCATGGAGACTCGGCACAATTTTCAAGGGGCTGAAGTGCTGACAGAGGCACGAATTTCCAAGAGGAAATATCAGACTGACAGGCACGAAAATCGAGGAGTCAGTCTGACAGCACAGATTTTGAGGCAGAGATTTGTCAGACATGCACAATTTTCGAGGACAGAATTGTCTGTCCAGTGGCATGATTTTCAGGGCAGAGAAGTGCTGACTGTGGCACAAAATTCAAGGCAGTCAAAGTCTGCACAGTGGCACGAGTTTCTAGATGCTGACCCAAATTCCAAGGAGGGAGATAAATACCCCTGTTTTGTAATTAATGCTGTAAACTTCCCTGAGATAAAAGCAATTGAAATCCTCTTCCTACTCGTTTTCCCTTTGGGGTTCTTCCAGGGTCTGTTGACCAAAACTCTACTGTCTAAATTTTTGTGCATGCTTGTAAAATTATCAACTGAAAATGAAAAAGTAGTGCTAGCTTCTAGTGTTTCAATTGCAATTTATATTCAAGTTAAATCTCAGCAAAGAACATGGGCTTTGGGCATTAAAATTGATGTGTTAAACAAATTGAAACCGGGTGGGGCTACAGGTCATAAAATTCCTACAGCTTCCTCAAGCTCCCCTTCAATCGGGCAAGCTATCTGTGTATCACATACATGTACCTTCACTAATTGGGGTTATATTAAAAAAATGTGCAAGCTCAAGTGTCATGGGGTTTCAACTCCATAGCTCTGTCCTAAGTCTTCTTAGTTTGGACCTTCATGCCACAACCCCCACAGACACACTGTCTACAGGCCTAACATTTAGTCAAACTTCAAGGCTCTAGTTCTCAGTCCCCTCAAGTTTCCAGCTTGTAATGGTCCATAAAAACCTACTATGGTGATCTTCATTGTGAGAGTATATATCATTTAAACAAGTACGTTAACTCTGTCCTGATTGTTGAAGAATGTAACTAGGTTCGGTCTTGATAAATTGTAGTTGAGTCAAAATGTAATATATTTGTCAAAAGAAAAGCAAAAATAATTTTTATTATTGTTGAATTGACTTGTTAAAGCATGGGTTTCATGCTTGGGTCAATTATAGGTCAAGCCTCCAATGTAGGCTTCAGGTTGTTGTCAAAGTCATTTATTGTTTGGTCAAAGACTCCTCCATCAAGTCAGCCTCTTCATCAAAGTCTACAAGTCGGCCTCTTCATCAAAGTCTTCAAGTCGGCTTCCCTCAATATATTCATGCCGGCCCTGACACATCTCTTCATATGTTCATGTAGACTCATTTATGACAGACAAACCACTATAAAGACAAGTATGAGGACTTCGCACAAAACACAGAAATAGAAGTTCGGATCACACTCTGAAATAAGTTCGGATATCACAGTGTGCACAGTTTGGATAATTTCAGGAAGAGGTTTCGGTGCTATTGCGGTAGGAGAGGTTCGGTGTCATTACTGAAGATGAATTTGCATTACAGGAACCACAGTTCGGTGCTATTATAGATTTGATGCCACCACAGTAACCACAGTTCAGTGTTATCACAGCAATAAGGATTTGGTGCCATTACAGTGATAAGGGTCCGATGCCACTTCAGTAAGGTGGTCTTGGTGCTACCACAGAAAGAAGGTCGCAGTGTTGTTGCAGTGATGAGGTCTCGGTACAGTGATAAGATCTCAGTGCTATTACAAGTGATGAGATCTCGGTGCCACTACAGTGATAAGACAGTGATGATGTCTCAGTGCAAATGCAAACACAGTGAAAGGAAGAACAAACAAGGATGACTTGATGGAGGAAGTCTCTAGTCTAGGTTGTAAGGCCTTGGTCGTCTCGTCTTGAATCTACTGAAAGAAAAATTTTGACTGGGTTTTCCCCTAGAGTGGGGTTTTGCCCTGGCTGCGTGCCTACATCTTGTGTCTTCTTCTATTTGTTGCTTGGCATTAGTCTTGATGATATGAAAAGAAAATTCGAAAGAACTAATAATAATAACAAAAACATCACAAGATAATGTCATAGAAAGAGAAATCATTTAACTGCCACCTCCTTGGATTTCTCAGCACTGATTAGCATGATATATGTTGAAAGTGAATACATGGCTCCTTCACAGGTAAATGCCTACAAATTGTCCTTTATGTAATTCTAGATGTAGAATTCTTTTATATATATATAAAAAAATATTAAATCCTTAGTTGAAAATTTTCGTAATTAGTTATCAAACAAATTGATGCTGCTTTTGAACTGACAGGAAAATAAGTACCTCATCAGCAATCATAGCAATGATTGCAGAATTAGAGGATGAAATTGTAGCTTTTCCAGCCATCGCAGAAGAAACTCAAGCCAGCTCAAATGGAAATCTTCTCCTCTGGTAATATTATACGATTGCAAACAAAGCTGAAATACTAACCTGTAAAATACAGAGAGATTTAGCAAGACAGTCTTCACTAAACATCTTATGAAAAGATTGTATCTATGCCAAGGAATTTCAATGAGCCACTTCCCTTCAATTTTTGCAAAACTTAAGAGTGAGGATGCCATGTTTAGAAACACGTTGAGATCTAGTTTTGTGCTAAGAACTAATCAGATATTCAAGAAACTATCCCACTTCACTACATGTTGATTTTCTAGCCTCAGAAGGTCTTCTACGTCAGCTTGGTGAAATATTCAGTTGCCTCTTTAGGTGCTTACTTGGTGGGGTAAGTGATATTATGATTTCTTTCCTAAGGTTAACTTAGGAAAAGTACAATAATTAATCTAATTAATTAAAGTGGACTATTAGGCCAAAGTTCTAAGGATTATAAGTGACCTAGATATAATCTCAACTGTTGATCTCAAGTGAGGCTTAGGATTTAATCGTAGCCATCAATCACTTAGGAGATTAGGGTTAGGGATTTCGGTTTAATGAAATTATAAACTAAGCCTAAGGGAGAGTTGAAGACATACAATTGTGGAGAAAGTGATTTTATCTAGACTCAAGACATGCAATACATTGACTGCTGCAATTATGTGGTTTGAAGACTAGCACATAGCTAAAAGTATTCCCGCCGACTAGCAATGATCCCATCGGGCACATTTAATAGATACATGTAATGTAAGGCAATAAGGAATGGACCTTTATCCCAGAATCCAAATTTCATGTGCAACTGAGAGTAATTTGTGTGTAATACAATGACTGTCTCTTCAGAATAACCCACCCTACACCATTATTTCTGGGTGTCCAAACAAAAGCATGCATAAACTAAATCACATAGGTGTATGCATAATCCCTTGTTTCCCATTTCTCAGAAAACATTCAATTAAAATATCAGCACTAGAAAATTACTCTACATGCAAGAAAACCAGTACAACCCTTTTATAATTATCAGTAAGGCAACTTTCATTTGTTTGAAATTCAAACACTGCCATCATCAGAGTTGAAACGTGAAAGGAGAAAACATCTTTCCATATACTTGCACACATTAAATACCAAACAGAATTTCACATCACATAAGGAAAACAGCAGGCTGCTTCAACAGATGAAGAATTGCAGCTCACAAACTTGTCTACAAACCAGTATTGTAGGTCAGCGGAGGGGAGAGAACTGGAGGACCCAGAGAATGCAAGTAGCAGCACTACCATGAAGGACCACTGATATCCACATCGTGTGCTCCTTGCACTACACGAGAACAAACTGCAGCACAACACAATTTCAGCAGAACAAAGATGTGCTGCAATTCAAAACCACAGAAGGCAAATAGACTTGGCAGCAGACTACAGGATTCAGTGATAAAACTGACACCTGGCAAATCGATCATCAAACAAGACGCTTTGTTTCTCATCCTCCTCAATGTACATTATTTTCGTAACAATTATAATGTAAATTGGAAGTGTTAAAGAGTTGGGAAGACAAGGTAATCCAGTACCATGGAATAGTATTTAATAGTCACTTATATTATAGAAGGGTTATGAACTCTATTTCTGCTTTTCGTACATCTTCTGATCTGCTAATACAATATCAGATTTCACTGCTGTCAACTTTTGTGTGATATGTGTTAGCATTTTATCCATGTTATTTTGAGTTCTGCAGTCTATCTTGCTGGGTGTAAATCCACTGCACCACTTAGAAGTTACAATAACCCAAGTAGGGGTCAATCTAGCACTGTCACTGCTAGGGATAACAGGTGGGAATATATTTGACTTGGCCAAGTATAAATAAGCAATAAAGCAGAATTTTCCAATGAAGCCTTCATGAATTGCGAGAACAAGGCAGTTTTTTTCAAGGAGAAAACACTTAATGGAATAGCATATATAGAAATAGTCCCAAATAGGGATCACTCTAGCACTGCCACTGCTAATTATAAAGAGTGGGAATATATTTGACTTGGGCAAGAAGAAGCCTTCATGCATTTCAAGGACAAGACAGCTTTCTTAAGGAGAAAACACTGGATTGAACAGTATCCATAGAAATAACCCCAAATAGTGATCACTACAGCACCGCCACTGCTAACGGTAAAGGGTGGGAATATATGACTTCGGCAGAGTATAAATAAGCAATAAAACAAAATTCATGATTGAAGCCTTCACCAATTGCAAGGACAGGGCTGATTCAAAGGAAAATGCTGAATTGAATAGTATACATAAAAATACATTCAATTGTGAAAACATGCCACTATTTTAGCAACCTTGGTTCACTAGTGAGGAATCCCCCAGATTTCAATTCTTGCTGTACTCTGCTCCATGTGAATGGCATGATGAGGCCAGGTGCAACACCCAGGCAAATTTGGCAGCATATATAGCCCCCAGGTCTGGCACCTGATCCAAAAGAAATCCATGCTATGTAGTGCACCCCCAACCTTCGGAAATGTTTTACGAAGCAACTTCCAAAAAAGAGGAATACCGAGAAAATTAAATCAAACAAAGTGAATTCTTTGAGGGGGATGTCAACTTTTTTGCAATCCAACCAAATCCCTTGTAAAATAAATAACACATTTAAGAGATCCTGTTAAATAAAAAAAATCAAAAACACTCTAAATCAACTATCCTGAAAAAGGGAAATTTATATTTTCCAGGTCCGGTTCGTATCGAAACAGATTGCAATACCCAACGAGTATTCAAAGTATAGTAAAGCACATATAATAAATGGTTTACAATACCCAGATGGGTATTCAAAGCATTGCAAAATCAAATACAATATAGGCATTCAATGTATTGTAAAATCAAACAAAATAAGAGCATTACAATACGCAGATCGGCGGCATTCAGAGCATTGTTAAATCGAATACAGTAGGTAGACTACAATTCCCAAATGGGCATTCAAAGCATTGTAAAATCATATACAATATGCGTATTACAATCCCCAAAAATGCATTCAAAGCATTCTGAAATCAAAGACAAAACATCTCGATTTGAACGTAAAATCAAATACAATGTGCCGATTACAATCCCCAAATAGGTATTCAAAGCATTCTAAAATCAAATCAAAAACAGTCTATTGGAACCGCGCAGACCTTTACCTTATCATTTGCTATGTATAAAGCATAGTACTAGTCTGCCTGTGATAAAATACCTATACTTTGAGATCCCAAATTTCAGAAATGAAGATCTGGGACAAAGAGGAGACAAAACTTAAAAGGATTGACAGACAAATGACCCAAAGATATTGATTCATTGCAATGAAAGAAGCCACCACCAGATTGTTCCTTCTCCACTTGCCATAGTGTAATTATAAATAATAGGTATTGATAGTTTTAATGTGTCTGGGTTTTTCTCTTGTATGCATGAGGCATGTCGCTAAACTGGTAATTAAACCTGGTGGAGAACAGTATCCTGCATCGGTCATTATCAAACCCTTCCCAGCAACAGATTGACCGGAATATTGATTGAGTTTAGCATAACTTGAACCTTTAGTATACAGATGAAGAAAACCAAAATTGTTCCTGCAACTTAGCAAAAGTGAAAAATCAGGCTAAATTTTACAATGGAAACGAGCTGATCACCTACGGGGTCGATATTAATCTCCAGAAAGAAGCCTCGCCCAGTTCGACAGGAGCAACGATACAAGGCAGTGTCAACTCTGCCTTATGGATTTCTTATCATTATATTTATTGTCAAACTTCATTATCCTTAACCCACCATTCACTTAATTTCAATGTCCCACACAGTTTTATGGATTGGCGATGGATTAAAAGGGGCAAAGCCCAAATTTGCAACACCTGGATAGGTTATCATACTTCAAATATTAAGAATACATTATTAATTAAATTTAAGTAAGAGGACCAATATCAATGTGGACGCAATTCTGCACATAGAATATAGCAATATCGCATTGTAATAAATTAGCATACAATCCTCATCCTCTCGCAGTGTAATAAAATAGCATAAAATCCTCATACTCTTTGCTGGCTGATTCAAACCTCGTCAGGTTACAATTACCTGGAAACCTGATCCGGTATCGCCAAGCTGCTGTTCGCCCAATCTACTCAAACCTTTGCGCGATCACACAGTCTAGAACCCACGATTTCTTCAATCAGTGCCCAAGCTATCCAACGCGAGCCGACGATCTCCTCTCCTCGCGGTATTGCTAACGAAATGATGACCTTAACATCAAAATGGTAGTAACATTTTAAATTGTAATATTAATTCCAGCGTAACATGCGGTAATATCATTTTAAGTTCCACTTCTAACTTAGCACCTCATCTTGCCTCATCCATATCTCACAACACTCCATTCTCTTCGTCCATGGCGGTCACTCTATCTTTCTCCATGCTCTTCATCCCCCACGTCCTTCATATTCTCAATAAAAGGAATTAATTATGTTAATTTGCTTCTAATTAACTTTTAATTAAAAATGTCCTATATTTTATTAAATATGTTATTTTTAATTTTCGCAGTATCTTATAATTTTTTATTTTTTATTTTTTATTTTTTATATATTCAATTGAAAAGAGGGGACAAAAATGCATCAAAATTTTTTATTTTACAAAACTTCTTTAACATAATCTTTCTAAAAATAATTCAATATCCTTTTTCATCTTAATAATGACTTTAATGTTGTCATACTAATATAAAAATTCATAAAGCTAATGTGTCTATTATTGTGAATGCATCAAATTATTTGATATTCTATATTCAATTTGGTCATTATAGCCATCAATTCTCTTTTTTATTCTTTTATAAAACAGTTAGTTTTTTGTTGACGACGTTCAATCTCACAAAAATTTTAGAAACCTAAAATCCACAAGAAAGACAACCCTTTAAGACGTATTCTTAGTGTAACTAGAGCCCCAACTTACATCTTAGCCAAGTTCTTAATCAATAAATTTTGATATTTTCTAGGTCAAACCCCTTCCTTTATAAAAGGTTCAACCGACTTCATCGACATAATTCATAATCAGAGTCTTGATGAATGAGCCCTTATGGACAATTTTAATGTTATTTCCCTTTTTACCAAAAACCCTTGTCCTAATTTCTAAGTTAGTTTATCCTTAGACCTTAAATCTTATAAGATATGGCTTATATCTATTATCTTTAAGTAACCACGCCTCCCACATTTACCCACTTTTATCGGCCTGTCGAGGTAAACATGAGTTGAGGGCTACTATGACATGACCCGACCTCCTAGATCACCTTAAGGAAATGGAGTCGACAAAATGAAACCTTACTTACCTTCCTCAGGAGCTATAGGACCCCCCAAAAGCTAAACCACCCCTCCAAGTGCCCAAACACTGAGTCAGATCGTCCTTTTTGTGACCTGGGCTCTCGATTGCTTGAATGACAAGGCATCCATGTGAATGTAGGCCTCCAACGACATGCATAAGCCTGCAAGGTAGCAACTGCAGTCTCAATTTCTCAATTTTGAGCCTGTGACCCTAAAATCAGTGCCACATTTTCAAGGCTTGTCTCCAAACTACAACCCATAACTTAATGATACTTTCCATAATGATAAATAACATTGAGACAAAGCCATTCGTACAAAACTTTACCAATCACTTGACCTTATCGGGCCTAACCATGACAATCATTTCGTCAAACATATGGTGAACATGTAATCTATAGGTCATGAATGCATATCTAAACATAGGGGTCTAGCACTTATCCGAGAATCATCAAGAAGGTGTAATACCCTCTCATAATAGTTGCAATAACATTAGTTAGCCCATGCATTCATTAACCATTCATCAAAAAACCGAATACATCAAGAGCCATAGCTAGGACCTGTTATGGAACCATGCTTATAACCAGCATATAACCAAAATAATAACCATGATAGAACAACCATTAAAGCCACATAATAAGTACAAATACTCGTGAAATACAAGAGGAAAAGAGCTCTTATTAACATATGCAAAATCCAACCAAGTCAAGGACTTCCACGTACCACCCGACCATAGATTGGGTTGAACCAAATCTTTCTTTCATCCAATCACCCTCATGCCATATTCCAAGCATGAATGTGGGACTCAAGACAAAAAAACCAGGGCTTCCTCAGGCTTTACCACAATCCCACCAAAATCGATCAAGGAATTCCTAGGCCCGAAGCAAGCACGTGATGAACCAAGTTTTACCACAATCCCACAAAAATCGGTCAAGGGATCACTAGGCCCTAAACAAGAACATAAATAACAAGGGATCACTAGGCCTTAGACAAGCTTAGATGCCTCTTAATTTCTTCACCAATACCTTGAGGAATTTATCTGTCTCCACCCTAAAGATTTACCGCAATCCCGCCAAAATCGATCAAGGGATTCTTAGGCCCTTGGGAGTTTTCCTAAGACCACCTCCCCCTATTCTAAAACCATGTGGCAATCTAAAGCTCAACCAAATGAAAGAACCCCATCACACCATGGCTATCCGAAAATGGTAAGGCAAGGTTGAAACCACTGTCACACCTGGAAAAACCCATGCCAATGATAACAAAATAACCAAATATATTCATGCATGTACCATGCATTCACCAACTAGCTAGGAAATCACACTTGCAACCTGTTACATGCAAGTATTCTTGTTAAATCTACTTGATCCAACTTTTCCTTGCATGTTACTTGCTTTCCTTTGCTTCCTTGTATTTCCTTTGCTTTCCTTTCTTCAGTGCTAGAGTGCTCCAAGAATTCTCTAAATGTGCAATAGTATAGGAAGAGCTCCAAGCTAAAACTATCAAAACTCTGTGAACTGATCCTCAAAATCCTTTTTATCATTGAGGCCTCTAATTTCTTCAATTTCCTCTATTTTTCTTTCAATTTTCCTCACATGCAAACATGTGACCTTTCATCTCCCTTTTCTCCTGATTTCCGTTATTTCATAAATAAAATAACAATTAATGCCACTTTGACTTTTCATTGCCTTTGTCAATGCTTTTGCAAATTTTCTTGGACATAATAAATCGAAATGAACGCCCATTAGGATGTTTTTCCCAACATTCCACTTGGAATATGTGTCCTATGACCTTGGTCTTATTTTTCCTTTATTATCCTTTATTACATGAGATTTTAACTCAGGGTTGTTACAGACCACCCCCCCCCCCCCCTTGGGGGAACACCGTCCTTGGTGTTCTCTGACACCTATGACCAGCAAGATTGTAGAAAACCAAAACATATTTCCCATGAAGTGTTATAACTTAGCTCGATGCAACATTTACAATGAACCACCTGCTGAAAAGCAAATTAACATGACAACCATACCACTTATTGGAGCTTTATAACACAACTCATTACAATATTTACAATAATAACCACATATACTTAGGCACATTTGCTTCAACCAACAAATAACCATACTGAGCTTTATAAATCCAGCTCGATACAGTATTAACAATAATACACACATATGCACATTTTCTCTAACCAACAATAAAAGGATACAATGTCTGCATTAGCAACAAGGGAATCTAGAGGCTCACACCTCCACCATGTTGCTAATCAACAACACCCATTATTTTAGCAATAATCACCTTAGAAAATAATGGAGACCCTTTTTAATTTTTTGAGTTAAAACAAATAAGACCCTTAGAGTGGTTCATTAGATAGAAATAGGAATCAAAAATGGATAAAACCTTAAATTTTGGCCTTAAAAGCACTTAAGCGGAGAAAGATCTCATTATTGCAATACCGCAATGAAGCACATATGACTCCTAAAAGGTCACTTAAAACAAGTTGGTATCCTATATGTATAAGAAAAGGTGCTTTTATAAAGGGAAAAAGCATTTTTCCAAGCAAATTCTATAAGGAAAACTTATGGGACCCACTTCCGCCACATAGGCCATCGCAAATCGCATTTCGCATTTCACAAATTTGGCCCCGACTGTCTTATTATCACCTCCCATATTTCCCCGATGTGATATATACTCCATCGCATCGCATTCCCGCAAAAATAATCACTCTTCTTCCCTCGACCATGTTCACTGATGCGATACAGTCTATCGCAAATCGCACATCGCACCTTCGCCAACTCAAACACTTCGTCGTCCATCTATTTTCGCCAATATTGTGATTGTGATATCGCAATCGGCAAAAACTAAGTCGATCAGTATTAAATGAAGATTTAAACACGAGCAATTTTGCGACGCGACAGATCTGGTTTTAATGCGGAAATGATTATATGGGCACAACAACCATATCAATCATTAAAGTCATAACTTAACGGTTTTGTCACCCATACCTCCTTAATGATTTTACTATAAGAAGCATTGAATTCATATCTTATCTTCCTACCAAGTCTCATTCGTTTAAACATTTCTATTGCTATGGTACTTATGCATTTGTAAAATCATAAGTTCCCTCTTTCTGCTTATCCTTTCTCGTTTATTTGCAGGCGAGCCCAAATAAGCAAAATTCTCAAGAGATGTCTAAAGCTCTTAAAAAAACTAAGAAGCATATGACCCCTATAAGCCATGCACCTGCTACAACTGAGAGAACGTAGATGCTTCCTTTATTTACAGATACTACATGTGGACCAGAAAGTGGATCCTCCTCATGGGAATGCATGTACAAGCTGCTCGAGGATGAAAAACCTCACAAAGTTCAAAGAAAAGCAACTGTTGATTCTCCCGATACCTCAAAAGCTACAATTGAAGAAGTAGCTAATTCTTTCTTGCATCAAATTTTTGTGTGACCTAAAATCTTACCATACACTGATATGGTAAGATGGATCATTGATAATCTCAACATCGGGGATAGGACATTTTTAACTAGCAGAGGAATGATGATTGGTTCCTTCAAAGCCGAAAACCTAAAGCTGATGTACCATATCCCAGACACTAAAAAGTTCTATGATAAAGAATTTCTTGCACAATTTGCCAAAGAGAACGAGCTCAAATCAAATCCAATTAAGCAACAGAGAAGAAACCCCAACAAGCACAAGAATGATGAAAATGGTATGTACTCTACTGACTCCCTTGCAAGCCTTTACTATTATATCTCTGCGATGATGTCTAGGTTTTTTGGTCAGCCTGACACTACTCGATTTTCAGTAGAATGGGTTCCTCTCTTGGAAGCAGCTGCAGACTCCTATTTTATGGATTGGGGAAACATTCTGTCTAATAATATTGCCACTCAAATTTTGGAATATAGGACAAATCGCTCCATTTCCTCCAAAAAATTTCCCCAATTTATATGAGCGCCTATATCATGAACATTGTGTGCTTTACTTCAGATTTTCCAACCATGGGCTGGAAATGGACTACCCAAGACCCTATACATATTCGTATATTTCATAGTATGTTGTGGGAATCTAGATATCAGAGCCATTTTTACAAAATTTTCCTTGGAGTCATTCTCCCTCTGTTTCAAGTTGTTTTTAATGAGAAAGCCCCCAGACTGTCAAAAGAGACCCAAGCTGATTTTTCCTCTTTAGGAAAATGGTTTGGAGAAGATTTGTTCACCTATTTCCGAGTATTTGGGAGCTTAGCTCGATCGCACGTTTTACCCCTATATGTTCCTGACAAGCTTCTCGCAAGAGAAGTTGCATATCAAACTGTTGGAAATGGACTAACCAAGTTTCTGAAGGAGGCTATGAAAGCATCATGGCCTTCCTTTCCAATCAATTGTAGTGTTTATGGTTTGGATAATTACAAGTATGTTGTTATAGAGATTGGTCAAATTGAATGTTTGAAGTTATTCACAATTCCAAACAGACAATACGACCCAATTAAAGTTGTCAATAATTTCACTACCCAAGTGAAAATTAGACCTTTTGTACACGAAGAAGATGATTTCGATGACCTATTTGAGTCCGTCGATAATTATTCTGCAGTTCAGAAGTTGGCAGCCCTATTCCTCCATCCACAACAAGTACTAAAGTTTCAACAATATAGGAACAATAGATTGGAAGCAATTCCATTGAAAATGTTGGATGTCTCACAACCCTTATCTCAGAAGGAAAAGGAAAATGAATCGACATCTAATGACATTGAAGTCCTTAGTAAAATAGACCAAGATAAATTAGCCGAAGTTCAAACTATGGATTTGGATTTCCCAAGCAATCTGAGTGATATTTGGAAGGAGTTTAATCTAAAATGCTAGGAAGACCAAGGAGCCATAGTTATTGATTAGCAACAGATTTTGCATACACCTCAAACTAAAAGTCAAGACTTGGTCACTGCTGAGCCCTCTGAAAAATCAGTAAGCACATTGGAATTCATCCCAGCATTCCCCGTCACTGAAATTGTTCTTGACATTGAGGAAATTCCTCCTTTGGACATTTTCTACAGTCCTAAACACAAGGCGATTATGATCAGACTAAAGAAAAGAAGGAGATCATAGCAATCTCAATCCCTTATCCAAGGATATGTCTCAATGGATATTGTTTGGAAAGATACACAGGCAAATCCTTCACAAGATCTAACTTTCCTAACGCAGTTCGTAGGATCTTATGCCTCTGCAACTATTGATAAAGCCTCATAAATTCAACAGTTGATGAAACAAAAGGATGATAAAATCATCCAACTTGAATTTGAGCTACAGGTAGCAAAACAAAGTGTCAATCAACAATTACAAGTACAAATCACACAGCTCCAGGAGAGCATGGACCAATTGAAAATTCAACACCAAAATGAAATTAGTTTAAAGGAAACTCTAATTCATCAATTACAGCTCTCTGTTGAGCAATTAACAGATAACCCAAAGATTGATGAATTCATAAAAGAGGCCTTGGAACTAAAAACTTTATTAGCACGGCAATAGGTTGTTTTTTGTCATAAATTATAAAGTTTTCTTGAATTGTGTGAATAGAGTGATTCACTGATGAATCGCATTTCAGATATGAGGATTAGTTTTGATGAGATAGATGATAAGGTTTCCCAATATGTCACGTGGCAGGATTCTGCTGATGGCCGAAAGGCCAACCTGCCCAGGATCAAGGACTCAAAGAAAGAAATATTGTTGATGCAAGGTGTTAGGGTCCTATAATAATAAGGTTCATAATTTTTGAATTGACTTTGATTAGTCTTGTAAATATGTACATACCTTGCTTTCTGCAAGTTGTCTTCCCATATTTGAAAATAATAAAAAATGAAAAGAGGGTAAAAGTCCTACAAGAAAGATCAAAAGACTTGAAAAGAAAAGATAAAAAAGAATAAAAAATGGACCCCAAAAATCAAAAAAGAGATAAGAATAAGACATGAAAGTGATGCAAGTCAAAATGCCACTACTAGTTACTTTTTACTGTAAATAAATGATTATGTGCAGCTTGTTCAAAATGCCATAATCCATGATGAGTTAAATAGCTTAATATTGACTTTTTCATGCTTTGAATTTCATGTTTATAGATAGAAAATAAAGATCTGTCAAACAGTTTAAACTTGACAAATCAGAAGATAGTTAGAGGATAAATGAGAAGCTCAACAGTTTAATCTGAGCCCTCAGATGAAATAAGGTTAGAGTTAGATAGTTTATATTTTAAAACAAAAATGGATTTAGTGTTACAAGCTCAAATGCACCCATACAAATAATGAAAAAATGGTAGAATAAATGATGGGTAGGTAGAAAACAGTTACACATGGCATGGATAAACATCATCTGGCAAATTACTAATTTCCCTTCCCTCAAAATATTCCAGTATTCAAAACCTTCAGTTATAAAGGCTTAGAGCATTTCTCTGACTTTTGTTGGGACCGGACTCAAGGCTTGATGACTGATTGGTACTAAGTATTGGATTCCCTTCATAAAAACCCATTTCCTCGCCAATCACCATTTTCCTAAGATAAAATCCATTTTCCTAAGTTAAAACACCTTTTTGATTAGGGAAAGTAAAAACCCCCCTTAACTAATTTCATTTCATATAAAAATACTAAAAAAACCCACAAAAATATGTATTATCCTATGTTAAGTGTAAAAAGTTAAGTATGGCACCACCATTATGAAAAATATGCCAAAACACCTAAAACACACTTTTACTTAGTGCATTTATATGTATTTTCGCTTATCACATTCATTTTTCATATTAACTTTAACTTAATTTATTAACTCCTTATAAATATCCCATCCTGTAGTTATATTAATTCACTTTATTAAAATATCCCAAACCCACATTATAAGTTTATCCTATGGTTTAAATTAACCCACGTGACATATTCCGCTCTTCCCCATAGGTTAAAACATTATATTTTATTTAAAACCCGCCAAAGGTTACAATACACCTATATATCACCTATTTGATATGTAAATCACCTACCCACCTATCCCATTAAACATCTGAACTATATGTTAAAACCATGTTTTAACATATAAAGTTAACCTTGCCACATAAAATTTCCCAGGCCCCATGCCCCATACACCAAGCAACTCCATCGACAAATCAGAACCGTTCGCATCTCCTCCGCCAGATCCGACAGTCCAAAACCCATATCGCAAATTAAAGAGTGTGATTGTTAATCCATTTTGGATTTGCGATATGGCCGGTATTTCCCTCCCCTCTCTCCTCCACACGGCACAAAATAATTGGATCGCATTCGTTTGTGAAAAACCATTTACCGCCTTCTCATGTTGCAATAACCGCTTCGTGGTATTTTATCCTCCCCGTGCCAAACCACCTCCATTTCGACTTGACCCGCATTGAATTCATTTACTGTTTAAACTCAAATTTTCTATAAAACTACCAATCCACACATTTTCAACCTTTTTGCTGTGTTTTCTGTTCATTTTATTGTTCCCGACTGAAGGAAAAAGTGCTACTACCCTGTTTACATGCTCAAAGAACTAGAAATCCATTAAAATTGTTGTTGTGACCACCTAAAGCCTCCAGTCTACTTCCAAAGGAATTCATCAAAGCTTCCGAAAGCTCCCAGACTTCCAGAAACCATTTCTCCAAGTCAAATACCTAAAATACAGGTATTTTTCAAAGAAAATACCCTCCCGTCATTTGAAAAGAAACATTATGTAAATTTGAGCCTCGTGAAGCCTGTTTGCCTACAAAAATACCTTTATTGCCTTCAAAAAAATGTATTTTTCTGTAAAAACCCTGATAAAATCACAATTTTTAATACTATAGCCTGTTTTAAACAAAATTGAAGAAAGTTTAGCCTTTTGCAGACTTGAAGAAACTCTTTGATTGATTCAAAACCTTCTTATAAATGCTCAGAACCCTTTTGTGCATAAATTAGAAGGCTTTAGGCTTGTTTTATCCAAAGAAGAGCAGGAAACCCTTGTTAAGCTTTCCCTGAGTCTATAAAAAGTTTAAAAGATTGATTTTGGAGCAGAATTGAAAGTTTGAACTAGAAGAAAACCCAATTGTACTTATTGTTGTTCAAAAAGACCTCTGTCAAACCAAAAATACCTTCTGTAAATAGTTTAAGCTTACAAAAGTGCATAAAAAACCTAAAAACAGAGTTTCTAAGATCCAGAGGTCAAAATTGTCAAGAAAAAAAATCCCGTAATGGCCTCCAAAAGCACCATTGTCATAAATCCACTACAACCTCTTGTTGTAGATGTTGAGCATAACCCTTTAGCTGACGTTGATTATAAAATAACTGATCCAGTAATTGAATTCAATCTTCTTGATCTCCACTGCTGGAGTCTAGAAAAATCTTTGGATCAGAGAGATGAAGTTCAAATTTGGGAGTCCAGTTTACCCAAATATGTAGTTCCCCATACCCATCAGTGTCCAAAGGTCATTAGACTGTGTCAAGCCCACTATTCCCCTGACCTAAGAGCTATTGTTAATGCTGAGAAAGAAGTATTGTTCACTATCACTGCAGAATCTATAAACCTAATGCTTCAGTTGAAACCAGATCCTAATGCAGTCCCATTGTTTATAGAAGCTCTTACCAAGATTTACCTGGAGTTAGATTTCCCTAAAATATTTCAAATCTTCCAAACATTCATGCCTACATATGTTGAAATCCCAAATATTAACCCTCCATACTCATCCTCCAAATTCCCTGAAGGATCAAGACATGTTATTTCAATGTTATCCTTTATCCTTGGTTACTTTACTGATGAGCACACTGATGATTCTATACTTGGTTTTCTATCCACTTTTGTGCCTGGTCAACCTCCTTCTGTCATTTATAACTATGCTGAGTATATAGTTGATAGTATCCATGATCAGCTTGTAAAACTTCCCACTGAAAGAGTTTTCAGATATACATCCTTCCTCTTTCATATGTTCCTTTACTTCCAAGCAGATAAATTCCCAATAACCCTTCAGAAGTTGGATGTAGAAGGAAATCCACTATCAGTCATTTTCTGGACTTCTCTAATCAGAAAAGAATCAATTGAGTTCACTTATGTGGATTTCACATATTTTTTTGTTCACCCATTGATAAAAATACTTACAAACATTGTACAGCCAAGGATAAGTAATGAGATAAAGAAGGTGTTACAGCTATCAGAGCAGAGCATAATTGGAGATCGGTACCTCTACCAAAATCACACAGAGATTAGAGTCTATGGGTCAAACCTCTTGCCCTATAAATTGTTGGAGTATAAGTTTGATGAAAGTTTCTTTTTGAACTATGATCCTCATGGAATACTCAGTGAAATGAGGGTAAAATGCAAATTAACTCCTTATATCCATGATAAGAAGACTGAAATTGAACATTTTTCCAACCAAACATAATGGCTAGAAAATACATTAATAGAAATAGTCAAACAATGTAATACTAGTCACACTTTGAAGACTGTAAATCAGGAGGACAGGACCATAAAGATAATCATAGAAGAAGGCACATATATAGCTGAAACAACAACAGAAACTAGATTCAAGATCAGATACAACAAGAAACCTAAGATTAATCCAGTGGACAAAGAGAGGGAAACAATTGAGGTTTTAGATGAAGAAAATCCAGAGAAGAACACATATACTACTACAGTTATTGAAAATGAACAGGAACCTGATAATTCAAACACTTGGATGATTGAAAAATAGCAAAGCATGGAAGCATCTTCATCATAGTAAGCAGAGGATACAGACAATGATATCAAAGAAAATTACAAACAGATCAAAGCCAAAAATGAAGAGATCAAGAATGAGATCTATTCACAATATTTAAAGCAGACTCCAGGAAATCAAAATAGGTTGCTTTCAGCCTTTGATTACACAAATAAAAATTTTCTAATGACAGTGCTACAGCCAACAGTGCCTAAACCTACAACAACATCAGATTATAAGAAGGTTGACTTTGAAGTACCAGTAGAAAGCATTCATCCCTTAGATCAAATTGAGTTTCATAAGAAAAACTCATAAATGCTTTATTCTACTATGACCACAAAGGCAATGAGTGCCGAGAAAATCTAGAACACTATAACAAAATTGAGAGATCAGATTAGGATTGAAAAAGTTTATTCTTATGCTAAAGACACTAGAATCAAGTCTTTAGAAGAACTGGTGATTGAAGTAGGGTATGACCCTTCAAAAGTGAAAGCAACAGAAGAATTGGTGAAAAAGAAAAATGCTGACATTGCAACACTTAGAAAGCAACTGAAACTACCTCTAATAAAACATCCACAGGCTAAAGAAATTGTGTAAGAGGCAAATTAGAAAGACGAGATGATGAGTCTCATACTACAAATGACAACACAGATCAAGGAGATGGAGATTGAAATGGACAAGCTTTTCCAAGAAAAAGAAGCTGAAAAAAATCAAAGTGTTCCTCCTACAATCATTCCCATGGTAACCACAACAGTTCCTTCAACTCTAGCAGAAGAGTTAGCACCAAAAGTCCCATTGGCCACAACTGTGCCAATTACTTCTTCCACTACTTCTACTACTGAATCTTCCACTTCAGCTGTGCAACAAACAAAAGAGGCCAACAAACTCATTAAAGCCATGGAAGAGATGTCTATACAGAACAATGAAATCAATATATTGAAAGAACAAATCAATAAATTGGAAGATGCTAAGAAATTAGCACAAATAAATGCTAAAACAGAGGAGCAAAAGGCCAAAATGTTAGGTGAACAGTTAAAGAAGGTTGAAGCAGAGTTAATCTTGAAAGAGCCAATGGCATACATCAAAAATCAGCTATGGTCCAAGATAATTGAGTCAATTAATGACACTTGGCCATCCATTCAAGTAATTTATGAGCAGAAGGACTTGCTTAAGGCAACCAAAGAAGAATTTTTGAAAACAAAGGAAGAACTTGGTGCCAAACATGAAGAGGCCCAAGAAATAATCAAGTTTCTCAACACTAAAAACAAGCAAGAATTGGATGAGATGGAATTACTGACAGAACTGAAACAATTCTTGAGGTGAGAAAGGTACTTTCAAAGAAAAACTTAATGAAGCAACTAGAAGAGAAGTGTCAAAACATGAATTTGGCCATAACAAAATTCATGGTTAAGTTTGACACATTGAGGCAAAAAGTTTTGCCAAATATTCTTGTCATCAATGATAAACTAATGAAGCAAGAAGATTATAACAAGAAGATCAGAGATTTTGCCAAAGATCAAGTGAACAAGGCAGATTGGCAAGGAGTTCCCACAGGTAAAGTGTTGCATAAGAGTGTTGAAAACTTGTTTTAGTTACAGCATGAGATAAAACATTTCTTTGTAGTCAATCCAACCTTTGTTAGATACACAAACGCTGATGAGAATTTCAGAAAACCAACAAAGATAAAGTTACCAGATGAAGAGTTTTAGCAAAAGCTCACAGATTTACTTTAAAAAGACAACTTACAGTGAAAGAGGATGAAAAAATAGAGTGCGGTTTTTAAACAGTAAAAACAGATTTTTAAAGGTAGTAAAATAGTCAAACAATGGTTAAAGAGTATCAATGGTTAAAGTGTATCGGATAAAGAGTATCAGATGAGAAGATAAATTTCAAAACTAATTGAAGATCAAGTGCCAGCGTTGAAGACACCTCAAACAGCCAGCTACAGCCTAAGTCCAACAAGAAAGATATTTTATTTAATAAATAGGACAACTTGCAAGTTTGTTATGCAGCTGTCACTATCTTTTTGTAATAGATATTTGATTTTCCTTAGAAAATTCCTATGATTTTTCTAGGATATTTTATATTAATTTTTGTATTAAATACTTCATCCTTTGAAGTATTAGGATGGAGTAAATTACTGAAGATTTCTATAGTCAATATTTCTGTACCTGAAGGGTTTTTGTACCCAGTTTCAAGTCAGCAGGTTGGATCAAATCAATAAAGCATCATATTTCAGGATTCATGTGTTGGGTCACTTAAGTGAAGTACTTTCTACTGTTATTTGTTAAATCTCCTTATGTTTTCCATTCATACATAAATGTGTTCTAAATTTTAATGTGAAATCCGGAAATGATATATCAGAATTTATTAAAAGCACTCTGTTATTTACTGGTTTTCATTTTAATGTTTTCTGCTGATATCCAGACTAGGGAACCCTTAATTGCTCCCTAATTTCGATTTACCCCTACTTCTTCATTCCTTATCCAGATCAAAGAATCCTTGATTTCTCTTTATCCCAATTAAACCACTTCACCAATCAGCCTCAAAGATATTGAGTGACTCTGCTATCTTGCCCTGAAAAAAATTGACTTTAGACCTTGATCCTAACCTATCTTCTTGACACATTGACTCCATTTGCTCGATGGAAAAATAGATCTACCACTATCCATCTCATTAAGTGATTTTTCCCACCAAACCAAACCAAATATCAAAACCAAATTGCCCCATATAACTAGCCTAAAATCATATATAAAAACAAAGTTAAATCTTATAGAGAGAGCCCTCTTTGAGCCTTAGGAAAGCTAGATCCTAAAGCTTGAAAGTAGGTCTGTGGTTACCTCTAATATTCTTAAAACTATAAAATAAAAATCTCACAACTTTGGGAATTATTAGAGTGATAACACAAGGTAAATTAGTCTCTAGATCAATACTGTGGTTTTCATCTCTTCTTGGTTCAATCCCCTTTTATAATAAATCAACCATTGTTGTTCTTTCTTTGTCTACTTCTGCCTAGTTCAGCCCTCAATCAAATTTCAAAAATGATTCCTCTTACTTTCCATTTCTTCCTCAGTGACCCCCAACAAGTATCACATTAATTTGTTGTATCCCTTTACATATGGTAATTGATATGCATCAACATCATCAATACTTTCGATTATGGATTTTGTTAAACTATTGTCATCTTAACTCTAACTCTCAAAGAAAGTTGAAAGTTCCATCATAGATATCAAAAGAGTTCAAAAAATTTGGATCTCGACAAGGCAAGTAAGAGAATATACCTGAATGGGAGTCAAAATCACAAAAAACCTCCATAGGCACCACCACTGACATGTACACGATCCCACAACCATGTATTCCCAAAATACTTGGAAATGACATCTGTACTACCTTTTAATTGATAACCAGCTTCATATATATTTGCTAATTTTCCAACATAATTAACCTTAGTTGGGATTAGAAGGGCTTCATTGACTGGTGAAAGGCGATTGTCCCAGGAAGGGATCTCCAAGGTATTAATCTCAGGGAGAGAACTGAGCAAATATGCTACATGTTGCTTGGCATTTGCAAGATTATTTTCATCAGTTGTCAAGTTCATCAATACAACACTCAACAAATCACTCTTGCAATGATAAAAAAATGCACTGGCCACAAGCTCTAGCAAATACGTAGCGTATGCGTAGCACCTCCAGAGTATGCGCAGTGCTTGCGCAACGCTTCCAACATATGTGTAGTGTTTCTAGTGTGTTTGCGTAGTGTATGCATATTCATAGCAACTCCAGCGAATGCATAGAGTTTCCCGGGTATGCGCAACGCTTCAATTTCCTCAAGGCTTCTGCAGCATTAGACACTTGCACATATGCATTTTTTACAGATTCTAAATATCCACTACACTGATCATGCAATCAAATCCCTTCATTCTCTTTATCAACTCTGATGTTTCTAAACAAATACGAAATCCAACACTGCAACTCATTGTTGAAGTCCACACTAGCATAATCAGAATCTGAAGCTTCTACCACATAATAAGTTGCAGTCTCTTTGTCGCTAGTTTCAAAATTTCGAAAGCTCAAGACTAGTTCCCCGTAGTTTCCAAAAAAAACATATAGATCAATACGAGTTCCAGCGTAGGCATTCCATCCTCAAGGGTTACTTATGTCACTCTGAAACATATTGGAATCACATATATATCCATTACACAGAAAATTAAGATCAATGACTTATGCAAACCCACTTGATGGTGAAAAACCCATAAATAACGTGAATTACAAGATGTTGCACAAATTTTCGTCCTGAAGAATTAATTGATCAATTCTCAAAACCCTTTTCCAACCATCACAGTTCATTCATTCAAACATTGTCATTTCGTGTTATAGGGATTGCACGTGAATTATTAAGCAACATTTCATATATTCGTTACATTCACGGAACATCACAAAAATCAAACAGAGATTCCCGAAAATAATCACTACGGCTTCACTTCTTTGTCCACGACGTTAATTCCCTCTTGAGCTTTCTTCTAGTTATTCAATCGTATCCAAAAACTATTTCGATCACTTTTTTGACATAACTAATTCCTCCACTCTGCAAGAAATCAGATAATACAACTATCTATGCATGCCTAGAATTCTTGAAATACACAGGTAAATACAATTTCACTTGCAGGAATGTTTTCATTACATTCAGTTAAAATAGTATATATACAAATAATGTCGAGGCTCATTCCCATCTACTCATTCTAGGGCCTGATCTTCTTTAAAAAATGGCCTTCTCTCATCCCTCTCTCTGCTCGCAGGCTTACAATCCAATCTTCTCTATTCCTACTGAATTGCCTCTCTAAAATATGGTCTCTCTAATGCCTTTGAGGCTTACAAATATATACAAAAGGATTCTGTAATCAATTATGGTTCAGGTCCATAATTTGCTCAACAAAATCCTAAAAATCCTCTAAGTCCACTTTTGACTCAACTAATTCCTAAGGATCCTCTCTAGTTCCACAAAATCATGAAACCAATTTATAATCTAAGGTTTTCAATATTTTAGACTCTCTCAATCCTCACCAATTATTCATGTTCTCCTACATTCGAGAACATTTACAAATATGCCTCACTATAATTAATTAAATCCTATTATAAAGTTCTCCATAAAATCAATCAAAACATTGTAAAGTACATTAATTAAATACTTAGGGAACCAACTCCCTTGAAAACACAAGACCCACTATATTCTACTAAATGTACAAAATTTGGAACCATGATGCTCCTGCATCAGACTCCCAATGTGTAATATTCCAAAATTTTAGCCTTCAAGCTAAATGGAATATTATAGTTGTTTTATCACTAGGTAGGTGAATAAATGGGTAGGAAGGCCCATAAGTCTCCTAAGAAGCAATAAAAACACTTCAAGTGTGAAAGGGGACCTTTTTAGCAGCTAAATAAAGCACCTCCAAGTGTGAACAGGGGCTGGACCATGTTGATTCAGTCAACTTTGACCAAGTCAATAGCGTTGTCATGGAGGAGTGGAGATTAATTGAGGAATAACACAATTTTGGAGGGAGATGGATCTCATGAAAGAAATGACCTAATTGAGTGGGGCCAAGGGCAAGCAAGCTCATATTCTATTTAAGGAAGAGGATGGCAGCCATTTGAGATTATGTTTTAGATTATTATTTTGATATTGGTTTGCTTAGACTTTGGCTTCCTCTTGCAGTTTAGCAGGGTTGCAGTGTTGTTTAGCACCGGGTGTTCCCGAGTGGGAATCCCACCTCTTTCCTTCAGAGGCCTCTTGGAAGAGTATGGTATTCATTTCCACATTCAGCTTTTCAGGCCAAGCTACAACTTCTTCATCAGCGCAGTTTCTGCAAGTTATTGTTCTGTGTTGCAGGGTGCAGCAGTGGAGGGGTTAGAATCCCATTTTCTGACCTAGTTTCTCATAGGAGGAAGGTTTCCTTCTCTTGGGAGATCTGTTTGGAGATTTCTTGAGCACATTTCAGATATTTGGCACCAGGCCATATATTTCCCATCATTTCCAGCACTATTCCAAGTAGGAATTGCATTATTTTGGAGGGCAGCTTCAGTGGCAGATCTTGTGGTTTCTTTGTAGTGTTTCCTTCTGATTGAGGGGTTCATCCTTTCATGGGAGGAGAAATTTGTGGGGATAACATCAGATATATTATACTTTAGCCTTCTACACTCTTGTTCTTCAGTTTTGTAGTGTATCTTCAGCCATTGGGCTTTAGATCCCATCTTGTATAGAGTGCATTTATGAAAACCCTTTGCCGGGTTCTTTGTAGGAGTTGGTTTTGAGCATAGATCTGTATTGGGCATATAACAACCCTACATATTTTGTACATTATTTTTCTGTAGCAGTGTGTTTTTAACTGCACTGTAGCAATCTCCATCATTCTTGTATTGTGACAATAGCTCATTTGTGGAGTGATTTCTTATGGGAGGTTTGTTCCTTCATTGTATATGATTCATGCCTCACTATTATGTATTGATTTGCTGATATAATACATGATTTTATGTCTCCATATTGGTCTCCATTGATTATGAGTTGATTTACACTGCTACTTTCAAATTTGTGTTCATGTATTGCTGCATTCCCATTTTGGGATATTATAGTGGTATAAGAGCATAATCTTGGCTCAGCCTGTGGTTCTCAGCCATTATGCTATCAAGAGAAGAAGGCGAAGGGAAGATGTATAGAAAAGATAAGACTCCATTATGTGGAGGAAGGAAGAAGGAAAGGCTCTCAAATCTTCTTCCCAAATCTATGCAGAGCATAAAAGAAGATCTCAAGAAAATGAGAAGAGAGATGGAATCTCCAGAGGCGTTTGGATCTAGAGCCAAATATAGATTTTCACATGATAGGTGTGAGCATGCAGCTACACCCTACTATGCACAGCACAATCAAGTGTCCAGATCTACCATGAGAGAGTTGAAAGAAGAGGAAATGCCAAGGAGGGAAACTCTTAGCAATTTTCTACAAGAGTATGAGTCTCAAACTGAGAAGTTTAAAGATCATATCACTTTCCAAGATTTTTGCAAGATCAAAGTGGAGAGGAGTAGGCAACATGACATGGATATATTTTCTCTATCTACTTTTGATGGATCACCAACATGTTCAGCCAAAGCTTGGGTGGAGGAGCTACACACCTATTTGCAGCAGCACCAAGTTTCTGAAGATGAAGCCATCAGAGTTGCAGCGTTGCACTTTGAAGGTAAGGCCTATGCTTGGTGGATATTTGAGTCATTTTCATTAAAAAATGTCAATATTTCTTCTTATGCAAGGTTCACTAAGAGATTAGTGGAGCGGTTTGATGGAAAAAATTATAGAACGTTCTTGGTGAAACCAAACAAACCAAGACAAACAAAACTTTGCATGGATTGGAAGGGCCTATAAACTCAAAACCAATTCAGAAAACTGTTGAAGAGGCTCACATCTTGAATAACACCTTGTTAGAGGCAAGAACCATATCTCATACTCTTGAGAGCATGGAGATCTTCTTTCCAAAAGAAGATCCTCTTATTGAGCAGAGGACTCCCATTCATATTAAAAAGGGAGAGAAGGATGGGGGAAACAACGTTGTCACATCTAGTCCCTCGTGCAGAGGAAGGAGGAGCACATGCTCCAACAGGAGGAATGCTTGTATCATTGCAAGAAATTCCCTAGGATCTCACATGTGGAGGATAAAGAAAAATCAATGAGCAGCATGATTGTGAGACATTGTAGATGAAAGGAGAAGGTAGGGAGGAAGTTCATCATCATTTGATGAGGAGCACACACCCCTATCTATTTCAGAGAGCTAGGGCAAAGAAGAGGCAGACTGATTTGCGCTGTGAGGGCAAGGGAAAATTTGCCCAACCATATGTACATTCTACTCTTGACATTGATGTCTCATTACATGGAGGCATTCCACCTGGGAGGCCACCAGATTCGGAGTCGGTAAGAGACATCTTGCCATTTGGTTCACCCCTCTTAGATTCCGGAGAGGTGAAGGCTTTGGAGGAGTCTATTACATCGGAGAGAGTTTGGGATAGTCTCAAAGAGGAGGGAGACACTCTCCCATTTTCAGCATTACCCACTCTCACTACATATACTGCACTGACAGAAGTTGCTGCAATGATGGAGGATGGAACCTTCATGGTGCAAAGAGGCTGCTCCATGGATTTGGAGAAACATAGGGTAATTCCTTTGAGGAAGGGATCCTCTATAAATTGGAGTAGATGGAGGCCACTCATGCTTACATTGGCCAAGATTGGGAGATTCTTTTTGGATGGGAGCTTCTCATGAGAGGCCAACTTCCAAAGATCACTACTTCTATTTGAGCATGAGCATCTGCATGATGAGCATGGCAGCATTTTGGAGGATGAATTTGGCATGGGGGATGTCAAAGGAGAAGACAACAACATGTGGGGAGCTTCACATTTCAGATCTTTAGCGTTGTCTCTTAGGAGGATTGATCCATATTGGAGGTCTCAACTCTTGGTAGAGTACTTCAAGGATCTTGGTGCTTGCATGATTCTTGATGAACCAGATGGAGATGATAGATATAGAGTGGATGATGTGGTCATCTATTCTTATGGAAGAGTCTTCTTGACTAGAGCTTCTGAGCTTAAGGAGAAGCTGCTACATGTAGCACATGAGAACCTCCTTCCCACGCACTTTGATGCATATCTTTCTTTGGCAGAGGAGTTCATTTGGGAGGGCATCCAGCATGATATATTTCAGCATATGGAGAGATGCATAGCCTGGATGATGATAGAGAGGATGTCACAGCCACTTCCCTACTCTTTGGAGGTGAGGGAGAATTTTCGGTTGAGCCATTTCAGCTCAAGGTCCCAAGTACATGGTGGAGAAGGTATAATTTCATATTATGTTTTGTACTTCTTTACTTTATATGAGAAAAATTTTGTACCAAGGAGGATTATACATTCTTACATATTGTATGATGATGTACTTGAAGCCACTTACAGCATTGAAATTGGCTATTTTATTGGTGGTTTGTGGGGGAAGCCACATGATTTTTGGTGTGCACCATTGACACCACATTGTATTTTCATGCTTCTATCTTATAGAATCATTGTGGTAGGAAACAAGTGGTTGGGTGAGCACTTGTTATTACTTGTTTTGATGTAGGCAAGGGATGCACTGCGCTGGTTCCATGTGTGGAACTATGATCCACTCTCTGGTTGTCATATGGTAGCTTGTTTTCATTGGTTTTTGCTTCCATGCATTGCTGATATTTTTATGTTCATGGGGACCATTGTTTGGAGAGTGCTAGATGAGTTGGAGATTCCCATTGGGAGTATGATTCTCCCTAATTTACATGATGCATGTTTCAGGAGAAGCAATGGGCAGCCCATGATTTTCAGACTACATCTCTTTTCTCCATGTGGGAAGAGCCATCTGGAGAGTTTGAGTTTTTGGAGGAGGCACTTCATGGCTTATTTTTTTGGTGGGGTATCTTGGGCCATTCTTGGAGGCCATGAAATTTCAGCCAAAGATCAGCAACAACCCCATACTTACCATAAATGGAGAGATAAACCACTTGGGTGGGAGGATCCAATCTCTCCATGCAGCCCTAACACATTGTATGAACCGGGGGTTGAGGATCTCTTTGATGAGCTACCTATAATGGCTCATTTCATTTGGATGATAGCATGGGTGTGGGAGTCACTCATTGGGAATGATATTCCCCATGTTTTTCATCACTCCTACCTTGAGGATGTCATTGGACAGCAAGGAGGCTTCCACTTACACCTTCCACCTTTCTATGATGTGGGCCATGTGGTTTTGCATACTTGGGAGGAAACATTGGAGGGCAGATTTGTTGCAGACTATTTAGATATGTGGTGGGGACTATTGATGAGGAGGCCACAAGAGGAGGAGGGGAGGAATTTTTCTCTCCTCATATAGTTGCTTGAGGACAAGCAACATTTTTGAGGGGAGGATTATAATATTCCAAAAATTTAGCCTTCAAGCTAAATGGAATATTATAGTTGTTTTATCACTAGGTAGGTGAATAAATGAGTAGGAAGGCCCATAAGTATTCTAAGAAGCAATAAAAACACTTCAAGTGTGAAAGGGGACCTTTTTAGCAGCTAAATAAAGCACCTCCAAGTGTGAATAGGGGCTGGACCATGTTGATTTAGTCAACTTTGACCAAGTCAACATCGCTGTCATGGAGGAGTGGAGATTAATTGAGGAATAACACAGTTTTAGAGGGAGATGGATCTCATGAAGGAAATGACCTAATTGAGTGGGGCCAAGGGCAAGCAAGCTCATATTCTATTTAAGGAAGAGGATGGCAACCATTTGAGATTATGTTTTAGATTATTATTTTGATATTGGTCTGCTTAGACTTTGGCTTCCTCTTGCTGTTTAGCACCGGGTGTTCCCAAGCAGGAATCCCACCTCTTTCCTTCAGAGGACTCTTGGAAGAGTATGGTATTCATTTCCACATTCAGGTTTTCAGGCCAAGCTACAACTTCTTCATCAGCGCAGTTTTTGCAGGTTATTGTGCTGTGTTGCAGGGTGTAGCAGTGGAGGGGTTAGAATCCCACTTTCTGACCTAGTTTCTCATAGGAGGAAGGTTTCCTTCTCTTGGGAGATATGTTTGGAGAGTTATTGAGCACATTTCAGATATTTTGCACCAGGCCATATATTTCCCATCATTTCCAGCGCTATTCCAACTGGGAATTGCGTTATTTTGGAGGGAAAATTCAGTGGTAGATCTTGTGGTTTCTTTGTAGTGTTTCCTTGTGATTGAGGGGTTCATCCTTTCATGGGAGGACAAATTTGTGGGGATCACATCAGATCTATATAATTCAGCCTTCTACACTCTTGTTCTTCAGTTTTGCAGTGTATCTTCAGCCATTGGGCTTTAGATCCCATCTTGTATAGAGTGTATTTATGAAAACCCTTTGCCGGGTTCTTTGTAGGGGTTGTTATTGAGCATATATTTGTATTGGGCATGTATTTTGAGGCTTACAATAGCCTTACATATTTTGTACATTATTTTTCTGTAGCAGTGTGTTTTTAACTACGCTGTAGCAGTCTCCAACATTCTTGTACTGTGACAACAACTCATTTGTGGAGTGATTTCTTATGGGAGGCTTGTTCCTTCATTGTATATGATTCATGCCTCACTATTATATATTGATTTGATGATATAATACATGATGTTATGTCTCCATTTTAGTCTCCAATTATTATGAGTTGATTTACACTGCTACTTTCAAATTTGTGTTCATGTATTGCTACGTTCCCATTTTGGGATATTACACAATGTAGAAAATAATCATGATCCCTAGATCATGTGTCTTCAATCGTTGTCCTCCTGGATCCTAGAATTTGTTTTGCAGTGATCTCTTTGCTTCATTTAAGTGTTGTTCATGTACTCTACTGTCTTTTCTTGTTACTACTAGTTTCCATATGTTATGACGCATTGCCCCACTGGCTATGATTTCACAGTCTGCTGCTGTCTTTTCCTTGTTGTTGTCTTCTTCTAAGACACTTTCATCATCAACCTTCTTATTCTTTCAATCTCCATGTCCAGTTTATCTTCTGGATGGTACTCACTCTGCCATCTGTTGCTGCACTCTATCCATTTATCTTCAAACTGATGTTTGTTACCTTAACTTTGGAGTTGTTGGATTCTTACTACCACCCTTACATCCTTACCCTCTTGTTGCTTATGAACTTTGATCTCATCTCCAAACAAAATCTGTTCAATATCTTTGATAACAACATCATAATCATCCACCTTCTCTTCTATGTTTTCCAATACATCAGAAACTTGGCAACTCCCAATCAAAGCTTGAGACACTCCTCCATTTATGACTGCAATCACACTCTCATACTCCAGTTCTTTCAGCAAGTACTCCAACAATTCTATTTCTCTTTGACACCTCGCAAGTACTTCATCATGATGTTGTTTATTGTCTTCAATATGTTCTTCTTTCTTAACATATTTTAGTAGATGTCCTTCCTCTATCTTCAGTCCTATGACTATATTCTCTTTTTCCTGAGACAAATCTGCCTCGCCTCCTTCTTCAACACACTTTGTATTACTGTCTTTTGGTAAGCCTTCTTCAAGAGCTATTCTTACCCTGTCTTCTACATTAGCATTCTCCTACAATTGTTCTTCATCACTAACATTAGTTAAATTCATTGGCTTACTTCTCTGAGACAATGTCCTTCACTCTTCATCAGAATAAAATTTTGATCTTCCATCTCCACAACAATTTCAGATGACTGTCTTCTCCCATTAAGTAACTCATCAATGAACTCCTTTTGCTGTAACCATTCAAAACCTTCCTCGTTTGAGAGGTTTTTTTCGTCATATTTTACTTTAAGATCTTCATCCATCCTGAAGACATCTTCAAAATATTTCCTATCTCCTGAAATACTTGCAATCATACACAAATTATTAGTTCTAAAAACATAAGACCTTGCGGTCTCACTTGATGCTTCAGCCACCAGGTCTTCTTGCTGCTCTGAATCCTTCATATGATTTAGAACCTTTGTGGGATTTTCCTCCGTCTCTTCATTCCTTTCAAAAATTAATGGGCCATGTTCTGGTTCACATACCAAAACTTCTTCCTCATACTCATTTACTCTGAGTAACTCTTCTTTCAGTTGAGCATTCAATCTATGCTCCCACTTCACTTGCAATCTATGTCATTTGACTTTTCTTCTCATAACCCAACCATACCTCTAGTCTTCCTTATTTCTATGTAGCATCTCCATCAATAACTCAAGATGGAATTTCATCTCAACTTTCTTTTTGTCAATCTCTTTGTCATTCATCTTCCTTTCCATGCCATTTTCTTTGACATCTTCCTTCTTTGTTCTTCAGATGTGGCTTCTCTCTGGACCTCTGCTATGGCTATCAGTAGTCATTCTTCTGTCTCTTGTGAATTGCACTAAGCCTCTCTTTCTCAGCAATTCTTCGTAACTGTTGCAAGTACCTCACCAAGCCTTCTCTCTTTTGTGCTCGATCTTTTGGTAACACTGGTTCTCTATTTCTGGAACCTCTATTGAGCAACTCCTTTGCTCCTTGGCTTCTGTAATTCCACTTCCTTCTGAGAACACTCTTGTCCTCTTTGTCCAACCTTCAGTTGGAACATTTAGGTTCTTTGCCACTTTCCTTCAAAGTATTCACTTTACTTTACCTTCAAGAATGCAACTTGTTCTTCTCTTACAACTCTTCTTGTTATTCTTTTGCTGAGATATTCCTCCTTCAGTTTGCAATCTGAAATTTGCAAACAAAATCCTCAAACCCAGAATTAAAATAAATAAAACATACCATATTACCTTCAGATCTTCTATCACACTTGATCTTTGTGCGTTGTTGCTTGTCAGATTTAAAATCTAATCCTTTCTTCCTTTACACGTAGAATCTCCTTCTGCTCTGATACCAAATGATGCAGGGTAAATTAGTCTCTAGATCAATATTGTTGTTTTCATCTCTTCTAGGTTCAGTCCCCTTTTATAATAAATCAACCATCGCTATTCTTTCTTTGTCTAATTTTGCCTAGTTCAACCCTCAATCAAATTTCAGAAATGATTCATCTTCTTTTCCATTTCTTCCTCAGTGACCCCCAACAAGTATCACATCAAGCTATTGTATCCCTTTACATTTGGTAACTGATATGCATCAACATCATCAATACTTCTGATTATTTCTTTTGTTAAACTATCGTCATCTTAACTCTAACTCTCGAAGAAAGTCGACAATTCCATCATAGATATCAACAGTCTTCAAAATTTTGGATCTCGATAAGACAAGTAAGAGAATACACCTGAATGGGAGTCAAAATCACAAAAAACCTCCATAGTCACCACCACTGACATGTGCACGATCCCTCAACCATGTATTCCCAATGTACTTAGAAATGACATCTGCACTACCCTTTAGTTGATAACCAACTTCATATATATTGGTTGCTTTTCCAACATAATTAACCTGAGTTGGAATCAGAAGGGCTTCATTGACTAGTGAAAGGCGATTGTCCTAGGAAGGGATCTCCAATGTATTAGTATCAGGGAGAGCACTGAGAAAATCTGCTACATGTTTCTCGACATTTACAAGATTCTTTTCATCAGCTGTCAAGTTCATCAATACAACACTCAAGAAATCTCTCTTGCAATAATAAACAAATGAATTGGTTACAAGCTCCAACGAATATGTAGCATATGCATAACACCTACAGAGTATGCGCAGCGCTTCCAACATATGTGTAGAATTTCTGGTGTGTTTGAGTAGCGTATATGTATTCGAAGCAACTACAATGAATGTGTAGCGTTTCCTGGGTATGCGCAACGCTTCAGTTTCCTCAAGGCTGCCGCAACATCATACACCTGCACATATGCATTTTTTACGGATTCTCGATATCCACTACACTAATCATGCAATCAAATTCCTCCATTCTCTTTATCAACTCTGATGTTTCTAAACAAATATGAAATCACACACTGCAACACATTGCTGGAGTCCACACTAGCGTAATCAGAATCTAAAGCTTCTACCACATAATAAGTTGTAGTCTCTTTGTCGCTAGTTTCAAAATTTTGAAAGCTCGAGACCAGTTCCCCATAGTTTCCAAAAAAAAACCTATAGCTCAATACGGGTTCCAACGTAGGCAATCCATCCTCAAGGATTACTTATGTCACTTTGAAACATATTGGGATCACATACATATCCATTCCACAAAAAATTAAGATCAATGACTTCTGCAAACCCACTTGATGGTGAAAAATCCAAAAATAACGTGAATTACAAGACGTTACACAATTTTTCGGCCTAAAGAATTATGTTGTGAAACCAACTCCAAAAATAGAAGAAAAGAGATATCAACGTCTTAGAAATAAGCCACTTCGAGGGGGCAACCTCCAATACATTACATGAATGAACAATTCTTGGATGCTACAAATTACAAAACCTCCTTTCTATATATAGGAGTCCATGGGGCCACAATGCAATCTTAGTGGGGCCACATTGCAATCCTAGCCGACCTAACAATAATAATTTAAGGGCACAATAATAAAAATATGGGGGTTACAGGGGTACAATAATAACAATAAGGGGGTTACACTAACAACAATAAGGGACTATACTAGTAATATAGGGACCTAACATGCCCCTCTCCTTCAAAAAAGTGTTGTCCTCAACACTTGAGTAGATCTGGGTACTTCTGTATAAAAATTTTATCCTCCCATGTAGAATCTTCAGTGGGTAAGTTCTTCCACTTGATGAGATATTCTGAAATTGATCGATTTCGTAGCTGTCGAGTTCTTTTTTTCGTGACTGCTTCAGGTTCCAATATGATTTTTCCTTCCTCATCAAGTTTTGGCAATATTGTTTGAACTAGAATATTCTCACCTATAACCTTCTTTAAGCATGAAACATGGAAAACTGGATGCACTCGTGAAGAAGCAGGAAGCTCCAATTTGTATGCCATAGTACCAATCTTTTGCAACACCTTGTAAGGACCATAGTACTTCGGCGATAATTTATTATCCTTCTTTGCTTGCTTGAGGGACATTTGTTTGTATGGTTGTAGCCGTAAAAATACCCAATCTCCTACATCAAAACTTCTCTCGCTACGATGTTGATCTGCCTGTTGTTTCATTCGATTTTGTGTCAAATTCAGGTTATCCTTTAAGAGTTGGAGAACTTCTTGCTGATGCTTGATGTGATCTTCCACTGCTTGAACCTTCGAATTTTCTCTTAAATATGATGTGATGGATGGTGGATGATATCCATAAAGTGGCATAAATGGGGTCATTTTTGCTGCAGTATGGAAGGAAGTGTTATACCACCATTCAGTGAGAGGTAACCACTTGACCCATTGTGTTTTTTTATCAGATACAAAACAATGAAGATATCCTTCCAAACATTTATTTAATATCTCAGTTTGACCATCGGATTGAGGATGATAAGATGAGCTATGAGCTAATTTAGTACCCAAACAAGAAAATAACTCCGTCCAAAAATTTCTAGTAAAAATGGGATCTCTGTCTCTCACAATAACCCTTGGGTTTCCATGTAGCTTTTGAATTGTGTCCATAAATGTAGTAGCAATTGTACTTGCTTTAAATGGATGAGATCATGCAAAAAAGTGTGCATACTTGGTAAGTCTATCAACTACTACCATGATGACACTCTTTTCCTCGGACTTAGGTAAACCTGTGATAAAATCCATTGAAATCTCCTCCCAACGTTGAATTGGAATGGATAAAGGTTGTAGAAGACCCAAGGTCTTAATTGTCTCAACTTTATTCTGCTGGCAAATCAAACATTCTGACACAAACTTTTGAATATCAGATTTAAGGCCATCCCAAAAAAATTCTTTCTTCACCCTGTGGTAAGTTTTTAAAAATCCCCAAGTGTCCTCCTAAAGGAGAAGTGTGCAATTCCAAAACAATATTTTTTTTATTGGGAATTCTTACAAAGATATAAGCGATCTTTGTACCATAAGGAATCGTTTTTCCAACTAAATGTATCAGATGTACTAGGATCTTGTTGCAACGTTTGAATGAGTGTCCACACTTCTTCGTCCTTCTTCCATTCATCCCTTGCTTTGGTTATCCAATCTGGTTGGATAATAGAAATGACACAAAGCAATGCTTCCACCTCTTCATTATTTCTTGAGAGTGCATCTGCAACAACATTTAGGTTCCCTTTTTTGTAGATTATTTCAAAGTCATAACCCAACATCTTTGTGACCCATTTTTGTTGCTCTTCTGAAGATAGTCTTTGTTCCAAAAAGTGTTTAAGACTATCATGATCAATTTTTACCTTGAAGTGCCTTCCCATTAGGTAATTTCTCCATTTCTTTAGTGCATGTAGTATTGCTAACATTTCTTTCTCATAAATAGCTTTCTATAACTACTTTCCTTTGACTGGACGACTTTCAAAAGCAATGGGTCTTCCTTCTTTCATTAAAACAACACCAATTCCATTTCCTGAGGCATCACATTCCACAAAAAAGGTTTTTGTGAAGTTTGGCATAGCCAAGACCGGTGCTAGGCACATTGACTCTTTAATATGTTCAAAGGCCTTAGTTTCTTCAGGAGTCTATGAAAATGCATATTTCTTCAATAATGTTGTTAGAGGTGGTGCTATTCTCCCATAATTCTTAACAAACTTGTGATAATACCCTGTTGACCTTAGAAATCCTCGCAACTACTTTATGGTTGTGGGGAATTTCCATTCTTTAATGGCTTTAATTTTGTTAGGGTCTACCTTAACATCCTCGTGAGATACAATATGACCCAAATATTCCACCTCTTGTACTCCAAAGAAACATTTCGATGTTTTTGCATATAATTGTTTCTCCTGCAATAGTTTGAGCACCCTGTCAACATGTTGAACATGATCCTTCCAAGACCTGCTGTAGATTAGTATATCATCAAAAAATGCTAGCACAAATTTTCTAAGGAAGGGTTTGAAAATGGAATTCATCAACCCTTGAAATGTAGAAGGTGCATTGGTAAGGCCAAAAGGCATGACCAAAAATTCATAATGGCCCTCATGAGTTCGAAATGTTGTTTTCGAAATATCTTTAGTCTTCATTCTAATTTGATGATATCCTGAATGAAGATCCAACTTGGTAAAATAAATTGCTCCATGTAATTCATCCAATAATTCATCAATCACAGGAATAGGAAATTTATCTTTAATGGTGAGCTTATTGAGCTCCCTATAATCCGGACACATTCGCCATGATCCATCCTTCTTGTGTACCAATACTACAGGAGCAGAGAAAGAACTTTGACTGAGTTGAATTATACCCGCCTCTAACATTTCTGCAATCATACGTTCAATTTCGCTCTTTTGGAAGTAAGGATATCTATAAGGCCTGATGTTTGGAGGAACACTTCCTGGAATCAAATGAATAGCATGATCATGATGACGAATAGGTGGGAGTCCTTTGGGAGTTTCAAACACCTTGGAATGATTGTCCAAGACTTGTTGGAGATCTGCAGAAATAGATGATTTTGACGTTGGAACTTCTAGTGAGCATAATTGTGCAATTACGCCTCGTTGTTCTTTCTTTAGAAGCTTTGTCATGCCATTAGAGCTTATTATCCTTCCTGGCTTCCCTTCAATACCCCGTAGTTCGACTTCCTTTCCTTCTGAAAAGAATTTCAAGAAAAGTTCTTGAAAATTAAAAGCTACCGTCCCCAAAGATTGTAACCATTGTACTCCTAGCACAACATCAGCACCTCCCATAGGAATGGAAAGCATTGGACTAGTCAATACATATTCCCCCATGGTTAGCTTGATATTATGGCATTTTCCAGAGCAATTTATAGTTCCTCCATTTGCAACCATCACTTGACATTTGGGTGCTGGGTATAGGAAACAATTCAATTCCTTGGCTACCTTACAATGAATAAAATTATGGGTACTACGTGAATCAATCAACACTATTACCTTTTTCTTCTTGATATGTCCTTCTATCTTGAGAGTTTGAGGACTGGCAATTCCTGCCAATGCATTACATGATATTGTCAGACTCATTTCTTCCTCTTCTAGGGTTGGTTCCTGGTGTATATCCTCTTCTTGTTCATTTTCTTCTTCCTCTTCACATTCTATGTAACATAATTTCTTCTCAGCACACTTATGACCTGTAGTGTATTTTCTATCACAACTGTAGCAAAGCCCTTTTACTCTTTTTTCTTCCAATTTTTGTGGTGTCAACCTTGTAGGTTCTGGAAATCTAGAGTAGCAACACTTCCCTCTTTATAGAAGTGAGTGGCAGGCTTCCTTGTCGCCATAATTTTACATTCAATTTTTCTTTCCAACCTGAATGCCTTCTCCAATGAATCGGGTTCCAAAACACAAACTTCATGTTGGATGTTATCCTTTAAAGTACCTATGAAGAGATCAATCTTGTGTTCCTTTGGAATATCAGTTACCCTTATACTCAATTTTTGGAAGTCCTTAATGTGCTCCCCCACCAAACCCTTTTGTTTGAGATTTATCAATTGGATAAAGAAGGTGTTGCTCTTTGTATCCTCATAATGTGCTATCATTTCCTCCGTAAAAATTGACCAAGTGACAATTTTTTTACGGGAGCAAAGCCATCGATACCATACAAATGTATTTTGTTCTAAGTGTAAAGTTGCAATGCGTACCTTTTGTGTGTTTTGCACATTATGGAGATCAAATATTGCTCCATCTGTAGTATCCATGTTACAGGATCCTTTCCATCAAACTTCCTCATATCCATTTTTGGAATATGGTGGTTCTTCCCGCCAACATTAGATTTTATGAAATCACGATTAACATTTATTTTGTTCTCATCATGAGTTTCCTCTACCATCTTTTCACCATTAGGAAACATTTCTTGTATCAACTTTGTCAAACCTTCCATGTCTGCTTTTAGAACATTCTTCATGTTTTCCATTTTCTCATCGATCTTAGCTTCCATGTCATCCATCTTAGATTCCATGCCAGCCTCCATGCCATCTATCTTAGATTCCATGCCATCTATCTTAGATTCCACGCCTTTCTTTAAACCATCCATCTTAGTTTCCACGCCTTTCTTCAAAACTTCCATGTCATTTTTTGTTGCTCTTTGCGAGAGCGAAATTTGTTGCACTTGCTCTTGTAATTTTGATATGTCATGTTGCCATTCTTTGTCTTCATGAGTCATAGTAGAGCCTTCTAAAGGCTTAATGGGTGTTGAATTCTTTTTAGGGGCCATTTTAGAATCCAATACTGATATATATTCTACAATATGCCCTTGGAATCAATTCAACTTGATTCTTCAAACAAGACTTATACAATTCGGGAAAAAAAATACACACCTTTTACTTGCTTTTAAGGAGCTCTATATTGAAATTGAATTATCTCTTTAATTGCAGATCCTCAATATCTGAAATTCAGCCTTGTAGTAGCCCTCTGAAGCTTCTTTCAAATGTCACAGTTCTGACCTGATTTGGATTCTTCAAGGCAAAGTTATATGTCCAATCTCCCACAATGAACCAATTATGGAATGGTTCAGTAAAGCAAACTTGTATGACTTTCCATGTGTCACTGTTTCCTCCTTTGGCTCTTAAATTAATAGAAAAGAAACTACAATTCGTGTACTTGTGGTCACTTTTTACAGCATTCCAATCCGATGATCAGAAAGAGTTATGAATATTTTCCCACGATAACCTCTTTGAGTTGAAATTCGGGAGCCTGAAAAAGACCTAACTTCCACAGATGATATCTCCGAAAATGTTGCGAACCAAGATCTGAAATTTTGCGACGATGTTCCTCAGGATTTTAGCTTCGCTCTCTACAATTTTCAGCTTCAGAAACTTCGTAGAACAAAATTTATAGCGCAAATTCCGCGATGACTTGTTTAGGTTAAATTCGAGAGCCTGCAAAAAGCCCTAACTTCCACAGATAATATCTCCGAAAATATTGTGAACCAAGATCTGAAATTTTTTGATGATGTTCCTCAGGATTTCGACTTCATACTCTAAAAATTTCAGCTTTTGAACCTTCATAGAAAAAAATTTATAGCGGAAATTCCACGATGACCAATTTGAAGCAGCGAAAACCCTAGAATCCAAAGCTCTGATACCAAATGTTGTGAAACCAACTCCAAAAATAGAAGAAAAGAGATATCAACGCTTTAGAAATAAGCCACTTCGAGGGGGAAACCTCCAATACATTACATGGATGAACAATTCTTGGATGCTACAAATTACAAAACCTCCTTTCTATATACAGGAGTCCATGGGGCCACAATGTAATCTTAGTGGGGCCACAATGTAATCGTAGCCGACCTAACAATAATAATTTAAGGGCACAATAAGAAAAATATGGGGGTTACAGGGATACAATAATAACAATAATGGGGTTACACTAACAACAATAAGGGACTATACTAGTAATATAGGGACCTAACAAATTAATTGATCAATTCTCAAAACCCTTTTCCAACCATCACAGTTCATCCATTCAAACGTTTTCATTTCGTGTTACAGGGATTGCACGTGAATTCTTAAGCAACATTTCATATATTCGTTAATTCACGGACCATCACATAAATCACACAAAGATTCTCGAAATTAATCACTGCGACTTCACTTCTTTGTCCACAACATTAATTCCCTCCTGAGCTTTCCTCTAGTTATTCAATCATATCCAGAAACTATCCTGATCAGTTTTCTGACATAATTTAATTCCTCCACTTTGCAAGAAATCAAATAATACAACTATCTATGCATGCCTAGAATTCTTTAAACACACAGGTAAATACAATTTCACTCGCAAGAATGTTTTCATTACATTCGGTTAAAATATTATATATACAAATAATGTGAAGGCTCATTCCCATCTACTCATTCCAGTGCCTGATCTTCTTTAAAAAATGGCCTTCTCTCATCCCTCTCTTTGCCCGTAGGTTTACAATCCAATCTCCTATATTCCTACTTAAGTACCTATCTAAAATATGGTCTCTCTAATGCCTTTGAGGGTTATAAATATATACAAAATGATTTTGTAACCAATTTTGGTTCAGGTCCATAATTTGCTCAACAAAATCCTAAAAATCATCTAAGTCCACTTTTGACTCAACTAATTCCTAAGGATCCTCTCTAGTTCCACAAAATCATGAAACCAATTTCTAATATAAGATTTACAATATTTTAGAATCTCTCAATCCTCACCAATTACTCATGTTCTCCTCCATTCAAGAACATTTACAAATATGCCTCACAATAATTAATGAAATCATATTCTAAAGTTCTCCATAAAATCACTCAAAACATTGTAAATTACATTAATTAAATACTTAGGGAACCAACTCCATTGAAAACACAAGACCCCCTAGATTCTACTAAATGTAAAAAATTTGGAACCATGATGCTTCTGCATCAATTGTTTATAGACTGGGATATATAGTTGAAACATGCAGAAAAAGCCATTTGTAGAGCAAAGGATGTGGCTACTCACATTGTGGAATTTGTTAGTCAAAATCTCATCGCTGCAAACCTTATTAACAAATGTCCTCTTGGTGCATTGCTTATAGTGAAAGATTTGATAAGAAAGTGGCAAGAAGTGTCCAAGTTAAGAGAAGAACACATCAAGAAGCTATAAAAGATGGATTGGGAGAAATATTGGAGATATTTAGTAAAGCCTCACAACTAGTGGCTTATGTTGCGTTGTCTCACAGATACATCCTCCTACATGCTTCCTCCATTTTCTGATGTTGTCTTCACTGCATAGCTGCGCATTAGGCCAGGCCAACCTCGAGAGGTTAAGACTATGCTTAACATCCTTCAGCTGAAGGAAAAAATGGCTAAGGAGACAACGGGACAATCATCAAGCAAGTCACCCTTTAATTTTTGTTTATGTTAAATTATACTTAGTTTAAGGAGGGTTGTTTTAAACCTCCTGAGATTTTTATTGTAATAACTATTTTAAGAATTTTTATTTTTATATTTAAACCCCTTCATGTCTTTGAAGAAGGGGTCCTGAAATTTTTAAAGGAAGACTTTACAAATGTTTCGCTTTTGTACTCTTGAAGTTTTATGAATAGAAAAGGCTGGACCAAGTACTTTTTCTCAAATGAGCATAGTGAACATATACATGGTACTTTTATCCTATGTGTTATATTTTTGGTTCAAATGAGAAATGGTTATTATCTTATGATGTTTTGTTTCATGTATCTGTTTGAATACAAATTGGCATTAACTCACTTCTGAATATGTTATATTGTTATCACTAGATACATATACAATACAGGCATTTAAAAGTTGGGATATAAGCTTTATTCAATTGATTTAAATAACTATTTGATTAAATCAATTATCTCAAACGTTTTCATATCTCTGAGTGAATGTATGATCTTTATTTGCATCCACTGAAAGGTCATTTTTTGTAGATCGCACATAGAATAGACTTCATCTCGGGATACATAGTAGATAGATATATTATTTATTGCAAGCTTGCTAATATTTCCATCTATCAAGTTATACATAGTGATAAATCCATCAATTCACCCTAATTATATTAAATTGGGAAATTGGTCCCATAAATCCAGTCGGAGCCACCATTCCAAACATAAAAGGGACGGTTTTTAAGTCCCGAACCTGGTGGTTTCCCTGATGTTGTTGCACCGATTTTTGGTGCCTCAAAACACCCTCAAAGTATTACCAGGATTCACCTCCTTCCCAGGAAGTCCAGAATCCACTGCCAAAGTCAAACCTGCATCCAACATCTAGAGCTACAATCCTTGCGCTACATGTCCCCTAAGTGAACAATTATTGGCTCATTATTCCGGGGCACACTCCCAATATGCATATGATCCCATCTGGAAATGTTAATGGCCAAAAAAAATTCATTCCTCGACCATTCCCTTCTCTACTATACAGTCCCTCGAGAAATCCGGTCACCCCCTTTCGTTCAGTCACTCACCTTCCAAGTTCCCTGGCATCCCCTTTCTCGGGAAATCCAACCCTTGGCAAGGTTTCCTCATATCAGAAGGTCCAAAAACCAAGGCATATCCCTGCCTCAATACCATCATATCGGTCATAACATGCTCCTGAAATCAGTGGACATTATTGGGTACCAATGTCCCATAATGACCTTGCTCTTGAAGTTCTTTACCAACATATTGTTGTCTGTTTCAATTCCTTTTGCTATTGCTGCTAATTCTTGTAGTCAGTTTCAACCACCCCAGCCGGTCATTTCCAACCACCCAAACCTGGGCATTTTCCATGCTCTCTTGTACCAAGCACATAATTTCCATTAGATTAAAAGAAATTGAAATATTTCAAATCATACCTCATTGGTGGCCTATCAATAAGGTACACTTGCAATTATGTTTACTTCCTGATGCAGGAGCATTGGCTCTCAAGATCAAGTTCGAAGTCTCTAGTCAGACCAAAAGGTCTAGACATTCACCCAAGGAGGGGCCATTGTAAAATTTCATGTAAAAAGTGTTTATTTCTTAGCAAGCATAGATATGGAATATACTTAGTTGTTAGGTGTCAGTTAATGATGAATTATGTAAACATATCCCTGAAGAAATGGGATGACTCGAGAGAGTAGTTTTTGTTTGTAGTTAGTAGCTGGATGAGTCATAATTTAGAGATAAGGGTGGTTTTCTTAAAAATAGAAGTTGTTGCATTAGTTTAGGAACTAATTACATGTTTGCAAGAGTTGGTTGTGAGAGCTGGATAAGCTCAGATTTGTAAATATCAAATTAAAAAGCCTCGAGTGGTAGAGAGGATAGAACACAAGAGTGATAACTCAAAGAAGATGGCCATTGAAAGATATATCAGGCCATAGACAAAGTAGAATCAAGATTTGTTTTGTTAGGCATGTACAATTTTATTCTCTAATGAGAAAGTAGGTTCATCATGTTTATGTGCTTTGTCTCTGTTATGAGTTGGATAAGTTGTGATTGAGCTCTTTGATGAATATAATTATCTGTGTGATTGGTTAACTGTTGCATGAATCTTGATGGGTGAGCAAGGTATTTTTCTGTGTGAATGAAGGACTTGACAAGAAGAGACTACGTAGAATCACTGTGTGATTCTAGTCTTGAGGTTAAATAGTTGAGTATAATTTTATATGTATAAGATTCCAATTATTTGTTGAATTTGAGTGAGTACAGACAGAGATAAAAACTGTGAATTGTGTCTCTATAGGAGAAGTTGGACATATGAAGTTGAAAGTAGAGAATGAATGGAAATGACCTTTGTGCAGGTCGAAGTTGTAAATAGAGCACGGGTTCTAAGTTTAGAGAAGTGACAGGCGATGTGCTATTGTCTTGCACGCAGAGTTAACTAGGGTATAAGGGTGAAATGAATGATGTTAGTCACCTGACTGTTGTGAAGCAGAACCTACGAAGATATTTCTTGAATTTGTAGGCAGAGATATTGAGGATTTCGCACATAGTTGTGTGAAGAACGAATACGCGGTCTATCGACGATAGCTAGGCGTTTTCTGGTTGACCAACGGTGGGAATTTTATGACAAGTTGGTAAAATGTTGATGTGAATAGTCAAGAGATGACATAGGAGGTCAAAGCCAATGAGCACATGAGTGACAAGGATCAATGGTTGTGATCATATCACAAAATTGAATCTGGAGATGGGCGAACAAGGTTTCATTTCGCAGTCATAAATGTGAGGAGTTTAACAAACGATTCCCATGGGGATGAGAGCTACATGTCAAGTGATGAGTGGCATCGCACTCGGGCTTGATATTACACTCGTCCTGAGCTTTAACATTGTGATATGACTTTGATTATGAGTCGAGGTTCTATGTTAGTGGAGGAAGCATTCAAAGGTATCGACTTAAGCGTTTTTTTTTCATATTGGAAGAGGTTGAGAAGGAGAGTCGAGATTAAGTCACAAGATTGAAGTGAGTGATAGATGGTTGAGATTTTAGCACATATCACATATCGGTTAAGGATCCAGGATTGTTGATGTGGTGTGGATCTGCGATATTGCTTGGGAGCCGAAATTGCGAAGAGCGCTAGTTTTTCAATATTGCGATATATGTTGAGTATTGCGATATTTGCCTTAGTGCTGAATATAGTGATCCAATGTGCATTATTGGAATATTTAGTGGGCTATTTCCCACAGGTTTGCGAGTTGGGTAAAGTTGCAGCCTTACTGCATCACTTCCTGTCATATCAAGTCAAACTAGCTTTTCGATCAAATCATCATGTATAAACATATCACATACGGTTAGCTCAAAACACAACCATCATAAATCTTATGAATAATTGAAAACTGAAATAAAATACTAATACTTATCTTTCAAATGATTCTTTGCTTCTACCTGAGTTCTTTTTCCTTTCCGTACACACACCAGATTAGTTGCCACACTTGGCAAGCACCCAGTAGCCTTCTCTTCTCTTCAATCACGTACACATACACACTATGTGCACCACAACACATACACCCACACACAGTGTACCACACCATATATACACCTGCACCCGGTGTACAACATAACATATGCACCTACGTCTGGCATACAACACATACACCTTCACTCGGTGTACAACACAACGCAACACATACACCTACACTCGGTGTATGCCACAACACAACACATTCACCTTCACCTTTTGTACAACACAACACATATACGTACACAAAGTACAACACAAAAAATACATATGTCACGATACAACGACTACACAATGCGCATAACACAGTACCACATGTGGACGACACAACATGTACGACATGTACACAATACCACTTGTACAACAATACCACATGTATAACATGTTACAGTGCCACTTGTACACGACACCACCTACACAACGTGTACACAACACCACATGTACACGACACCACCTGCACAATGTGTACACAACGCCACATGTACACAACACGGTCACTTGCACAATGTGTACAAAACACCACCTACACAACATTACATGTACACAGTACCACCTGTACAACGTGTACACAACACCGCCTGCATAGTGTGTACACAACACCACGTGCACACAACACCACATGTATAACATGTACATAACACCACATGTACACAACACCATATGTACAACATGTACACAACACCATATATGCACAACACCATCTATACACAACACCGCATATGTCATGTGTACACAACACCATCTGTACATAGCACCGCATATGCAACATGCACAACATATATATAACAGTAGTACTACACATCCAAAGGCCACACTAACTCTACCAGACAACATTGTTTCTAGTATATTTCCACTATCCATGCTTGTCCCAACATGTTGTAGAGAACACTGCTTTCCTTTCGTTGATGTATCATTCAACATAACTTGTCCATAACATAAACATAAGCATAGTACAAGCATATAATATCAATTCATATGCACACAATACTAACCTCATAGATCTGTTAGGGCTACTTGTCCCACTTGATTCCTCATGAAACCAGGAACCTCTTCATGCCATTCACCTGCATAAGCAATCATTCCTCCACAATAATGATCCTTATATATATATATATATATATCCCACTTGATCCTCATGAAACTAGGAACCTCTTCACACCATTCACCTACATAAGAAATCATTCCTCCACAAGAATGATCACACACACACACACACACACACACACACATATATATGTAAACACTGGCATAAAGCAATCATGACCCCTAGTGACCATATCAGACACGACATACATACATGTCATATATAGACATCAACATAATCATGATCACAACATAATTACCATATATCACAAGGTCAAGGTTAAGAAAACTCCCTTTATTCATGTATCACATGCACAACATTAAGAACTACAGTTCCCAACATAGCCAAGGCATCTGATACCTCAAATCCATTCACTTTAATTTTCATGTTACCTTTCTCATGACTATCTAGCCACCGTCCATTTATCCCAATGAACCCAACCAATCCAATTGGTTGTCATACTCTTGCCTTCAACTAACCTTACTCATGCATTGGGATTCATCTAGGTCCTTACAATGCCTGTTTGGTTTCATTCAACTCTCCCCGAGTTTCATTAACTTTCCTCTTTCCCCAAATAAATTCCCAAGACCCTCAAAACATAAAAGGAAAGCGCAAAAAGAAAACAAGAAGAAAACCATGAAAAACCAATAACAATATGACACCACAATGAAGTGGCATGGCCATGCACCAGACATAAAAAAAATTGCAAATCAAGCGCAAACAAATCACAAGCACCGAAAGCATAAAACTAGCAACAAACACCGTGACTAAATCCTCATGGGTCCCCATGCTTCCAAGGGAAAGTTCAACCCAAGCCTTCTTCGATCTTTCATGGAAATCTCTTTTTCCATGTGATCCCCTGCATCATATGGCATTAGTGTATGGATAAATATAACAATATATTGGTTAACTTACCTTGTTGTGCCAAGCACGATGCCTTGTAACTAAACACGTACTTATATCATCTCTCAAGGGACTGCAATTCTCTTGATGAATCTAGCCATATTTGGAAACCAATTGTTATACCTATCAAATACATGTTCATTAATGTAACACATATCCACGTAATGTCAGACAAAGATCAAGGCTAAGAAGACTTCTTGTATTCATGCAAGGCACTCATTTGTTTGGAATTGTGGTTTCCAAACATAGCCAAAGTAATTCTCACCCAATTCCTTCCTTTTCCATTTTTTCCTTGTTGCAATTGAGTCTTATTTTCTACTATCACATCACACAACTGTTAGTTATATAAAAAAATCAGTTGTTACCTTGTCATGCTAATACCAAGCCTGTTTCCTCGCTGTTCACACATGTCAGTCACATGTTTCAAAGATCAAAACATCATTCTATTAATTTGAAATCAACCTTTACCAAGACTAACAACTATGTCATAATCAACTCACATTTATTAGTCATAATACTACAATTAGCACCCACTTGCACTCAAGTACATATTGGCAATCTCGACAATTATTGTGTTAGTACAACCGTCTTAAAACAAGATCATCCCTTCATCCAATCTTATAGACACATACTCATATCATGCAATTAATCAAACATTCAAACAACCTGTAAACATACCATGTTAGATAAACCAAATAGACGACATAATAAAACTCATACCTCAATGTATCTCAAGGGAGGCTATCACATCTGCACAAGTCAGACCAAATTAGTACGACACAATATCACAAGTATATCAATTCATACATGAATATCATAACCATAACAATTTTCACGAGCTTATTGTGATTAACATGATACATATAGCATTAAGATCTTATCTGCATGCTAAACATATGAACCTATACGACGATCTGTTGTTACCCCAAGGTCCAATACTGCAACCTCATTTTGATAATCTACATCTCATACTCCATCTCAATCGACATATCAGCGTCATAACATACCAACAACATCATGATGACATAAACTACACAATGACCACCACAATGCATGTCTACCCAACTATGCATGCATAACAACATGCATCTAGCCAGGTGGTATGAATGGGATAACCATAACCAAATCTAGTCCAAGTGTGGAACCATGCTCTGATACTATCTTGGTAACCACCCCTCCTACATTTACCCACATTCACTGGCCTGTCAGTGTAAACATGAGCTTGTTGGGTGTGGAGCCTGATTTTCATCCTCATTCAGAGATCCTTGTTTTAGTTGGATGTATACCCTAGGAAAAATTTACACCCTTGCAGCGGGGGGGTGTGGGAGGGACTTGTCCCTCCTGCGGCGTCCGGGGGCCAGCGGTCCCCCGGCGGGGGTTTCGGGGGCTAGCGGTCCCCCGATGGGGGTTTCGGGGGCAACACCTTCGAAGCTAAAAACAAATGTAAAATTGCCTTGTAAAAGTATAGTAATTTCTAGTCAATCTGGGCCGTTCATTAGGTGGATGATCTGACGGTAGAAGTTATGTTTAGTTTAGGGTTTTTTTCCCTAGAAGGCAACCCCTCTCTTTGTATGAGGGTATTGTATTGCGACTGTGTATTATATGTGTATTCTCTGAGCGGGAAATAGAGAGGGAGACTGTGAGAGAGAACAAAGGATATTATAGCGGATCTGCTGCAGGTTTTGTCTCTTCATTTTTGCTGGATAAAAGAAAGGAAGGAATGGCTGTTCGGGGTGGACGTAGCCCAAACTAGGTGAACCACGTATATCTGTGTCTCTCTGGTTTTATGTGTTTTGTGTGCTTGTATTTTCCGCATATTTTATGTGTTGCATTGCCCTGTAATATATAATTTTTCTAATAGAGCTGAGGGCTACTATGATATGACCCGACCTCCTAGATCACCTTAAGTAAATGGAGTCAATAAAATGAAACCTTACTTACCTTCCTCGGGATCTATAAGACTCCCCAAAAGCTAAACAACCCCTTCAGGTGCCCGAACCCCGAGTCAAATTGACCTTTTTGTGACCTAGGCTCTCGGTCGCTTGCATGACAAGGCATCCATGCAACTAGAGGCCTCTAGCTGCATACATAAGGCTGCAAGGTAGCGACTACAGTCCCAATTTCTCACTTCTGAGCCTGTGACCCCGGAATCAGTGCCACCTTTTCAGGGCTTGTCTCTGGACTACTTCCTAGAACTTAATGAGACTTTATAGAGTGATAAATAACATTGAGATAAAGCCATTCATACAAAAATTGATCAATGAATTTACCTAACCGGGCCTAACCACGACAGTCATTTCGTCAAACATATGGTGAACAAGTAATCTATAGGTCATAAATGCATATATGAACATAGGGTTATGATACTTATCTGAGAATCATCAAGAAGGTTTAAGCCCTCACATAATAGTTGCAATAACATTAGTTATCTCATGAATTCATTAACCATTCATCAACAAATCAAATACATCAATAGCCATAGTTAGGACCTGTTATGGAACCATGTTTATAACCAACATATAACTAGAATAATAGCCATGATAGAACAACCATCAAAGCCGCATAATAACAAGTACAAATACTCATGAAATACAAGAGGAAAAGAGTTCTTATCAACATATGCAAAAGCCAACCAAGTCAGGGACTTCCACGTACCACCCAACCATAGATTGGGTTGAACCAAATCTTTCTTTCAACCAATCACCCTCGTGCCATATTACAAGCATGAATATGGGACTCGAGACAAAGCAACTAGGGCTTCCTCAAGATTTACCGCAATCCCGCCAATAACTATCAAGGGATTCCAATGCTCGAAACAATCACATGATCAACCAGGATTTACCACCATCCCACCAAAACCGATCAAGGGATCACTAGGCCCTAAACAAGAACATAAACAACCAAAATTTACCGCAATCTAGCCGAAATTGGTCAAGGGATCACTAAGAACTAAACAAGAACATAAACAACCAGACTTTACTGCAATACCTCCAAAACCGGTCAAGGGATCACTGGGCCTTAAACAAGCTTGGATGCCTTCGGATTTCTTCACCAATAGCTTGAGAGGAATTTTCACGTCTCCACCCTTAGGATTTACCACAATCCTTCCAAAACCGGTCAAGGGATTCCTAGGCCCTTGGGAATTATCCCGAGACCACCTCACCCTGTTCCAAAACCATCTGGAAATCCAAATATCAACCAAATGAAAGAACCCCATCACACCATGGCTATCTAAAAATGGAATGGAAAGGTTGAAACCATTATCACACCTAGAAAAACCCATGCCAATGATAGAAAAAGAACCAAATACATACATGCATGTACCATGCATTCACCAACCAGCTAGGAAATCACACATGCAACCTATTACCTGCAAGTATTCCCATTGAAGTTGCTTGATCCAAATTTTCCTTGCTTGTTCTTTTCTCTCTTTTGATTCCTTGTCCTTCCTTTTCTTTCCCTTCTCCAATGCTAGAGTGCACCAAGAATGCTCTAAGTGTGCAATAGTAAGAGAGAATACAGAGAGCTCCAAGCTAAAATTGTCAAAACTTTGTGAACTGATCCTAATAAGCCTTTTTAGCATTGAGGCCTCTAATTTCTTCAATTTCCTCTATTTTTCCTTCAATTTTCCTCACATGCAAACCTGTGACCTTTCATCTCCTTTTTCTTGTAATTTCCTATATTTTATAAATAAAATATCAATTAATGTCACTTAGCCTTTTAATTGCCTTTGCCAATTTCCTTTTCCATAATAAACTGAAATGAACACCCACTAGGATGTTTTGCCCAACATTCAACTTGGAATACGTGTCCCATGACCTTGGTCTTATTTTTCCTTTATTATCTTTTATTACATGAGATTTAACATGAGGTTGTTACACTTTAGTTTTAAAGGTAAACTCTACTATCAAATCGAAGGCACGACAATGTGATGATCCTTATCCCCAGTAGTGGAAAACATCTGTATGGATTGCTTTAAAACATTATCCCTCGATAATTCACATCTCAAACTCAAATGCTAGTTATAATTTGTCGATGTCATCATTTGGCCCTATGGCTATTTGTCCACAAAATCATTCAAACATCTAAATAGCTTATCCCCCCACATTAAATTTTCCATGGAAACCTAATATAATAACGCACTTCCTTTCTTGGATGTTTTATTTACTTGGGAACTAGAAGGCTATTTCTCCCATCAAGTCTTTTGAAAAAGGCACATAGTAACATATATCTTTATGCTCGATCCCAATGTTAGCCATGAGTAAATTTTTGTCATGGCAAAAGATGGCTAAAACAAGTCCTGAGCCTTCAAGAGATTATTTTCATGGAAAATTGCTCATTCTTGAAGCCTTTTGATGCTGTCTAAACTCAAAAAGTAATCTTCACTACTGTTTCATTCAAAAAATCTACCAAGAAACCATGCTGATATCCAAAGAGACTATTTTTTAGGCCATTTTCCATCATTTTCTAAACCTGTGTCACTCATTGTTTTCCCTTATTTATCCTTCATTTCCTCTGAAAAATCTCCTTTCTTCCTTCTTATTTACCCATCATTATCCTAAAAAACCTTCAAAAAATTCCTTTTTATGAAGGCTGAAAATCAAAGTTAAAAGGGTTAATACATAAGATTGAAGGATTAAAGGTTTAATCCTACAATTTTAAGGTTAAAACACAGTTTAAAGTTGAATGCAACCAACAGAAAAGGTTTAAGGGCTCCGAAGATGATTATAAAGGCCCAAAAGCAATATCAAGGCCTAATCAGGGTTTAAAAGTGATAAATCTTGATAAATCAGTAGGAGGAAGGCTTTAAATGCCAAATCATCAAAGCAATTACTCCTCCAAAGATCAGAAATGCCACCTACAGTTTTATTTTCCTCAAAAGACTACAAAATGAATGCACAGTCAGAGATATTTGCCAAAGACAGCTTAGAATTTATTGCCAGCCTACCAAAAGCCTCCAAAGTCAACAAAAGTGACTGAAGTAGATGAAAGTTAATGTAAAATTGATTAAAATAGAGATAAACATCTGAAATTTTCTCCCTAAGGCCTCCCAAAGGTCGAGAAACACTTACTCTGTGTTAATTGAACAAATAGACCTCTTTTTCACTCCACCTCCTCAAAATACCTATAAATATCACATGAGGAGTTCATTATTATTGTTGGTTGAATACTCATTGAATGTAAATAACTTTGAGGCTGCTGAAGCTCTGTATTGTAATTGAATAAAGATAGGCTGAGATGAGAAGTTTGAAGCTGTAAAAGACCCACTGGACTTGAAGATTGTAATTGGTTTGAACATCAAATACACAAGCTGATTTATGGGATCCTGGTTTATGTCAATGGTGATGTTTTTCTTACTGTAATTGTCATTTTTCTCATGTTTTCCATATTGTCCACTTTCTCTGATAAAGAACAACAAATATAGATTAGGATTTACTGTCAAGTACCCTAAATCTCACTGATAAATCTTTATCTTTATGTTTTCTGCTAATTGTGTATTTGAGGATAATTCAATAGAGTGTGATCAGTCAAGAAATGTTGGTGAGTCCATGTCTTGCTGAGTAAAACTTGAGATTCTGTCATTGAATGTTCTTGAAAAGTTTGCTAAGTAAAGTTGAATTAGAGAAGTCTATGGTTAGCCCTGTCCTCTAGTTTCTTCTCCAACAGTTGCTTTGAAAAGTTCCCTTAAGAGTATGTCAAAAGCAGGCTTGTTTAAAAGTACTTACCTGATCTTAGGCTACTTTTTATGTTTATCATGAATGTTTTCCTTTAAGAATATGCTAAAAGCAGGCTAGATTAAAAGTTCTTACTTGATCTTAAGCTATTCTTTGTTTTTAATGTTTTCCCTTAAAAGTATATCAAAAGCAGGCTAGTTTAAAAGTACTTACTTGATCTTAGGGTGTCCTTTGTTTTTCTTGTGTGTTTGTTTCTTTCACAACACTTTTTATGTTTCCATATCACAAAATCAATCTAAAGAATCCTTTGACATAGATGACTTGCCCCATGGACCACTTTTGAAACTTGTTGTGCAATTAAATCCTTTTGTGACTCCATAGCCCAATGGATTGATACTATTTCTTACCTATCTTACCAGCTGAACCATTTTTTCAACTTACTCACACCTTTACCCTTCAAAGAATTTCTTCATTTTTATGATATTCTGCCCAACCAAAACCAAAACAAACCCTTGTACTTCATAACTAGCCTAATATCATATCATAAGCCTTAAAGAAATATCTTTGAAAGCACTTATATAGAGAGATCCATCTCTGAATCCAGGAGAGCTAGATCCTAGGATTCCAAAGTGGTTTTGATGTTGGCTCTGCAGCGTTTTTTTCTTGCCAATCTTGCAAACTACAGAGACCTAAAAAAGTGGCAACCATACTGGGGAGATTATTAAGTAATAGATAACTTCACAACTCAACTAACCCCTATTCCTAAATGAATCAAGTGTCACCAAGACTGGTTATTATTGATTGTTGATGGTGAACAACAATTAAACCTTGAAAACAAGTAAAAATCCTTCACCTGGCGACTCCATTAGTATTCAGTAGGCCCGCTGACCCCACTAGTTTTTCCTAAGACTCTGCTTGGAAATTATGAGTGAATTACATTTTATACATCCTTAAGACCTCAAAAAACCTATAACATTTCAGATTAGTGTTTAAATAAATCAATGGTGGTGGACCATAAAAAATTTTACCTTCAAAAAAGCTAAAAAATTCCACTTGGCGACTCCACAACTCCCAAAAGACCAAATGACACCACTGGTAAAAGACTCTGAACTGGTTGATAAGATATAGTGACCTATTTTCTGATTTAAAAACATGGATTCATATATAGACCCAAGAGAAAATGATTAGCTATGATGGAAAAAATGGTGTACATGTTTGAAAAAACAATGGATAGGCATGAGGCTAATTTAAATATTGATAATCCAGAGCAGCCCATGCTTTTCCCTGATAAAAAAAAAACTCAACCACTACAAGACCTAGACAATGAGCAAGACATATATGATGATCAAGACTTCATAGAAGATGATGAGCGAGGTTACAGAGAAAACAATGAAGAAGGCCGTCAAGAAATTCTTGACAGCATACCTTTATCTTGTATTACATTGTTGAGAGAACTTTATGACCAAAATGCAAATGCAAAAAGTGAGCAGTGCTTTGAGGAAAAAATAAGCCTCCTAGGAAACACAGAACTTGAAATACAAGAACAATCAACACATATAGGGACTCTCCCTCTATGTTATAACTCATTTCAGATTTTAAGAGGAGAGTGGCATCCTGACAATGTAGAAGAAACAACTCATGAATCTTGTATTCAAAATGAGTATCATAATAATCATGAGGAATTGTTTGAAACAAAAGAAGATCAGGAAACAGTAGAAAAACCTCAAATTTTCCCTGCAAGCACAAGTGGAGATTCACTAGAAGAGGCTCAAGAAGACATCCAGCCTCAAAACTAGTTAACACAAGAAAAAGAGCACTGCTGTACTTCTGTCCAAAGCCAAAGAAAATCCCTCCTTTGACAGAAGAAGAAATTGATCAAATACTAAACAAGCAGCTAACCTCCAAACCTTCATTTGAACAAGATAATTACCAAGATAGTGCCTATTCCACAGAGCAACACAATGGCACTCAAGACAAAAAGGATAGTAGGGAAATTAATGATAAATATGAAACTAGTCCTCTTTGGAGTATGAGTTTTGATGGGTCATGTAATAAAACTAGTGCAGGTGCAGGAATATGGCTTTACAATACAGAAAACAATAATTCTGAAGGCCATTCATATAAATTGAATTTTCAATGCACAAATAACATAGTAGAGTATGAGGCATTCCTTTTAGGGCTGCATTTATTGAAGAAATTAGGAGCCCAGAGGATAACAATTCACAGGAATGCAGAATTGGTAATTAGGCAAGTGAATGAGGAATACATTGTTGAACATCCCAGACTTAGAGCCTATAAGGATGATGCCATGGACTTATTAAAATCATTTGAAGAGTTCTAGCTTACCTTTGTCCCTAAAAACCAAAACATTCTTTCCAATGGGTTAGCTCTTGTTGCTAATACATGTCTGAGACCTTGTGAAAGCAAACAATACATAATTCAAGAAAAATTCAGACCAGCTGTCCCAAACAATGAAAAGTAATGGCAAGTATTTGGGGAAGAAAAACAAATAGAAGACTGTCCTACTGAGGATATATCATCTTTTCAAGAGAAACTTTCTCCCATTGCTGATATAAATCTGTCATCCAAAGAACCTGAATTTACATCAGAAGCAAGCATAGATTTAGAGAAAGAAGAAATTTCACTGCTTGTTGATTTTCAGGTAAAGGATGATGATGCTTCCAAGGAACATACTAAAGATGCAGTCCTCAAAGCTAATGCCTTAGAAGCAGACAATCTACCAATCATGGAGGGCCAAAAAGAAGAGAGTTCTCATATTTTCTTTGTTGATCCTATGGAAGAAGGTGTGGAGGTCCTAATTGGCTCAAATTCTCAAGCATGGATCTTTTGCAAGAGCCAAATAAATGAAAAGTTGTCACCTTCTATGATAGCCTTGGTTTTGAAAATTAATATTCAATATGTACTATGGTCACCTCTAACAAGTAGCCAGATCTTCTTTTCCTTTTTGTCACTACTCAACTGGCTATAATGGCACTATTGTATCATATAAAACATGTAAATATTTCAAAGTTAGATTAGGTTAGATAGGAAGGTCAATAAAGCTCACCCTGTGAGCATTTAGTTAGTTTTTTTGTCTTTGCTTTGAAAGAAAAATTGAGAAAAATACAAAAACAATAGACAAAGAGAAAAAGAGGGCAGATATAAAACAAGAAAGGTACATCCCCATACCAAAAAAGAATAAGAATCTGAAAGTGTGCAAGCTTAAATGCAACTACCAGAAAGAATACTACTATTTAGTCATATAGCCTAATCATGACTAGATAGATTTCAATTTACTGCTGATAGGTTAGTGAATCAGATTTACCAAACTGTTTAATCTTGGCTTATCAGTAGATTAGATTATGATAGAAAGAAATGGCTCTAATCAGACCAAAATATGAGCCAAAGAAAAAGAAATAATGGTTCAAACATGTTTAAAATCTAAACCAAGAAAGAATAGAAAAAGAACAGCTCTAAAAGATCAAAACCAGAGCTGAAAGAAAGATTGAAGGATGTTTTTTGTTTTTCAGATCTTAAGCCTTCACAGTTTTGTTTTAAAATTTCTGCAAATAAAGTCTATGTGCAGCTTGTACATACAACCATAGACACCATGGCAAATCAGACAGTCTAATCCTAATTTGACTATGTTTAAATTTCCTGTTTTAGAAAATAGAGAATAAAATCTGCCAGACAGTTTAATCCTGGCAGATAGTAGCTTAGGTAGAGAATTAATGAGTTCAACTGCTTAATCTGAACTCATGGAAGAAATAAGGGTAGATTTAGGTTAGTTTCCTGCTTTCAATAAAAGAATAAAATGTTGATGACAAAGGTTTGCAAGTCAAAGTGCACCTTATGAAGAAAAAATGTTAGGAAAAGTAGGATGTGTAGGTAGAATGTTTGGGAGAAATTTGTTTGCTGATATGAAATACTGATAATCTTTTCAAAGCAGCATGATCAGAGAAGAAAGGTTGTCAATGGACAAAGGCACAGGTCTACATCCCAAAGATCAATTTCTGAAGTTCTTGACACCTCCAAGGAGCTGTCATCCCCAAGTGGAGCCACTGTTAGCCATCAGCAAATTTTTGTCATGGAAAAAGATGGCTAAAACAAGTCTTGAGCCTTCAAGAGATTATTTTCATGGAAAATTGCTCATTCTTGAAGCCTTCTAATGCTGTCTAAACTCAAAAAGTAATCTTCACTGTTGTTTCATTCAAAAAATCTACCAAGAAACCACGCTGATATCCAAAGAGACTGTTTTTTAGGCCATTTTCCATCATTTTCCACACCTATGTCACTCATTGTTTGCCCTTATTTATCCTTCATTTTCGTCTGAGAAATATCCTTTCTTCCTTCTTATTTACCCATCATTATCCTAAAAAACCTTCAAAAAATTCCTTTTAAACTCATGAAAAATCCTCCTCCTTTTTTTTTTTTTTTTTTAAAATTACCCATTGTTCCTTATCAGAACCTTAAAAACACCCCAAAAAGCCTCATTTTAGGCCTTTTACGCTCATATTAAAGTTTTGGGTTTTTAGCCCCTTCCGACTTAGCCCCCAGCTTTTTCTCCGTCATGTGACCAAGCTCCGAAACCGGGCGCTTAAACCTTTCGTTCTCAGCCCCTCTTCCCTTAGCCCCGGTTCTTCGTTCTCCCACAGAACCACGCCTTTTCCTTACCCCAAGCCCCCATCGCATCGGAATTTCCTTTGAAAACCCGCATTTTTTATAAAAATTCCCACCCCGATAACAATACCCCGACGAGATCTACACCGAAGATCCATAGGATCCGACAGTCCCTGTTTGACCCCATATCCAACCCATCGCACCTCCTCTCCCATCCTCTGATCGCTCGAATATCTGTCCATCCATCTCCGCCGTTGATCTTCAAAGATCAATGGCCACCATGCCTCCCTTTCTCCCCCTATCCTCCCAACTTAACTATATCCTTTCACCCCTATAATCAAATCTCTGCCGTCGATCTATAAAATCAAACGAATCTTCTTTAACCCAACATCCCAACCCCGCCGGGGCCTACAACCCACTACGCAAAGCATCCACCAATATCCGGTTGCCACCTGGCTCCCACTAAGACCCTTGCATGTGCACCCTTCCCATCGCACTCTTTCCCCCACCGTTGGATCTGCCCTGCCTCATCCAACGGTTAGTATCGCGTTTCGCGTGAATTTGCCATCTGAGGTTTAACCACCAAAACTCACGTGAAACCACCGGTTTTCTGGGGGACGTGTGTCACGAAATGATTGAATCGCGTTCGTTTTATAATAAACCGCTTACCACTCAATCATCGCACGAAAACCGCTGATGGTTTTCGCAAAACCACCAAGCCATTCACGCCAAATTCACTTTTAAACTCGATTTTCGCAGGTTTTCTCCATAAAACCTCCTCCACTCCTCTGCCGGCATATCCTGCTCCTTTGTATAAGCTCCTCTGCCTCCGCCAGCCTCCTAAGTAGTCAAACCCTCCCGCACAGGTTTTATATAACGTTTTTTGTTGTGTTATAGGTTTTAATGGCGCCCGAAGTCTGCAAGCTTCCCGCTGGAAATTCAAGTGGCAAGAATCCCTTTGGCGATGATCCAGGGATCAAAATGCATGAAGAAAGGGATAGAGGGATGATTCAAAGCTTCCATCGATGCTTCATGACCATTGATGCATTCATAAAACCTCCAACGCTGTAAAAGAGCCACCTGCACGCACAGTGAAGAACATGAATTAAAGATTGAAGGTTTGAGCTTAAAGTCAAAATTTAAAGCACAAAGTTTAAAGATTAAAAGGCTTAATCCATGGTTTGAAGGGATAAACACAGTAAATAAAGCCCGAAGATAACTATTAAGGCCTAAAAGCAAGATTAAAGGTTAATACGGTGGATTAAATATAGAAGGCCCGAAAAGAAATTAAAGGAAGGGATGAACGCTGAAAATCAAAGTTAAAAGGGTTAATACATAAGATTGAAGGATTAAAGGTTTAATCCTACAGTTTTAAGGTTAAAACACAGTTTAAATGTGAATGCAGCCAACAGAAAAGGTTTAAGGGCTCCGAAGATGATTCTAAAGGCCCAAAAGCAATATCAAGGCCTAATCAGGGTTTAAAAGTGACAAATTATGACAGATCAGCAGGAGGAAGGCTTTAAGTGCCAAATCATCAAAGCAATTACTCCTCCAAAGATCAGAAATGCCACCTACAATTTTATTTTCCTCAAAAGACTACGAAATGAATGCACAGTCAGAGATATTTGCCAAAGACAGCTCAAAATTTATTGCCAGCTTACCAAAAGCCTCAAAAGTCAACAAAAGCGACTGAAGTAGATGAAAGTTAATGTAAAATTGATTAAAATAGAGATAAACATCTGAAATTTTCTCCCTAAGGCCTCCCAAAGGTCGAGAAACACTTACTCTGTATTAATTGAAAAAATAGACCTCTTTTTCACTCCACCTCCTCAAAATAGCTATAAATATTATATGAGGAGTTCATTATTATTGTTGGTTGAATACTCATTGAATGTAAATAGCTTTGAGGCTGCTGAAGCTCTGTATTGTAATTGAAGAAAGATAGGCTGAGATGAGAAGTTTGAAGCTGTAAAAGACCCACTGGACTTGAAGATTGTAACTGGTTTGAACATCAAATACACAAGCTGATTTATGGGATCCTGGTTTATGTCAATGGTGATGTTTTTCTTATTGTAAATGTCATTTTTCTCATGTTTTCCATATTGTCCACTTTCTCTGATAACGAACAGCGAATATAGATTAGGATTTACTGTCAAGTACCCTAAATCTCACAGATAAATCTTTAACTTTATGTTTTCTGCTAATTGTGTATTTGAGGATAATTCAATAGAGTGTGATCAGTCAAGAAATGTTGGTGAGTCCATGTCTTGCTGAGTAAAACTTGAGATTCTGTCCTTGAATGTTCTTGAAAAGTTTGCTAAGTAAAGTTGAATTAGAGAAGTCTATGGTTAGCCCTGTCCTCTAGTTTCTTCTCCAACAATTGCTTTGAAAAGTTCCCTTAAGAGTATGTCAAAAGCAGGCTAGTTTAAAAGTACTTACTTGATCTTAGGCTACTTTTTATGTTTATCATGAATGTTTTCCTTTAAGAATATGCTGAAAGCAGGCTAGATTAAAAGTTCTTACTTGATCTTAAGCTATTCTTTGTTTTTAATGTTTTCCCTTAAAAGTATATCAAAAGCAGGCTAGTTTAAAAGTACTTACCTGATCTTAGGTTACTTTTGTGTCTTTTCATTGAGTGCATGCCAAAAGCAGGCTAGTTTAAAAGTACTTACTTGATCGTAGGCTGTCCTTTGTTTTTCTTGTGTGTTTGTTTCTTTCACAACACTTTTTATGTTTCCATATCACAAAATCAATCTAAAGAATCCTTTGACATAGATGACTTGCCCCATGGACCACTTTTGAAACTTGTTGTGCAATTAAATCCTTTTGTGACTCCATAGCCCAATGTATTGATATTGTTTCTTACCTATCTTACCAGCTGAACCATTGTTTCAACTTACTCACACCTTTACCCTTCAAAGACTTCCTTCATTTTGATGATATTCTACCCAACCAAAACCAAAACAAACCCTTGTACTTCATAACTAGCCTAATATCATATCATAAGCCTTAAAGCAATATCTTTGAAAACACTTATATAGAGAGATCACTCTCTGAATCCAGGAGGGCTAGATCCTAGGATTCCAAAGTGTTTTGATGTTGGCTCTGCAGCGTTTGTTCTTGCCAATCTTGCAAACTACAGAGACCTAACACCCAATACAACCCTGTTCAAAAATCCATTATTCTTAAAAATCTTGTATCCAAAGTCATTCAAGTTTCTACCACCAATACATGAACAAAGAAATAACCATCAAAATCAACACCCTCCAAGGCAATGGCTATTTCCCTAATTGATAAAAATTTTCACTTTATTATCCATCCAAAAACCAAAGAACTTACTCCTTACCTCTCCTCCTTAAACTTAATTTTGGATCCCTTACATTCATAGAATCATCAATCATATTTCCAAGAAATTAACTATAATAACATCAAAAATCTTTTTAAACCTCAAAAAGCATTCAAGCAATTATTCAGAAGCATCAAAAATAAATATGACTCTCTATTTTCTCAAGGTATTCACCAAATTCCTTGTTCACATGGAAAATCTTGCACCAATAAGACTAAGAGATCTATCCAAACTCATTTAAAAGAACATATCACCAATGTTTTTCATAATTACCTTACTAAATATGTTATCATTGAGCAATCCCATTACAATAAACTTTTTATTTGCTTTAATTACATTAATATTTCAAACACTCTTCATTTATTATTTGGAATGTCATTCTTAAAAAAAAACCAACCCAACATTATTCATCATTTAAATAGATGCAAAGTCACCACCCTTGAATTCCCTTCATTCATCACCTTCATCGCTAAATTTTTCTTTTACTTCTTACCAACCTCCTCTCCACAAACATTTTTTCTTTCATATCTAATTATTCTTTTATATTTTAACTTTCTTAAATAATCCTTTTTCATTGCCCTGTTGGGGGTGTGATTTGAGAGAAGTGGGAGCGTGGGTTATCATTTCCACGACACTGTGCTATATTTAATGGAGGTCATTAAATTGTGGGGGTGGCGTGACCACCCCATGCATCTGCATGCGAAGTATTAACTAACACTGTCCAAGATTGGAGTGTTTTATACAAGAATGGATGCGAAGATTTTGGCACCGTCTCTGTGTGGGGGAACTGGAAACCCTCTCCATTTCTGATAAGTATGAGTCGAGGTTTTATAATATACTCACTTGGAAAATACAATTATGTATTATTTATCTCTTGTATTTCTACTTCATCAACCCCTCTAGGATCCAATGCAAGAGATTTGGCACCAATGAACTCTTCTGACTCATAGTTGTTTGTATGTTTTGGTGATCTGTTGTGGTTTGAGTTTTTATAGCCTCTTTACTGATGTTGCAAATGATGTTACCGTTACAATTTTGGACTTTTTGCTATGTTAACAAATGGCAAAAAATACATGGTTTCCCACTAGATAAGTTGAGACCATCTATCGTAAAATTTTGATGATAGCTATGGGCTGAACAATGTAATACATTTTGGTTTATCGAAAGCAATACAAATTAGCTTTAGAAAAAAATCCTTTAACATTACTTTATTTCTTGCTAAAATATCTTGAAACCTTTTCTTTTGTATTATTTGTGAATTTCATTTTATCATATTTATTTTTTTCTTCTTAAAACCTTTATTTCTTATTTTAGGTCCAAACCATTTTTCCAATTTTATTTATATTCATGGATTTCTCCTTTAAATCCTTTTAAATTTTATTATTTTCTTTTAACTTCATTTTAATTATCCATCTAACAGTAAGAAAATATTTGATAAATCATCTCGATCTAGATCTTTGCAAGTTGGAGACATGGTATTTCTTTAGGATCGAAAGAATGAAAAACCAAGAAAACATAAGAAATTCGACAGTTTATGGCTGGGACCTTACATTATCCGAGGCATTGCTAGACCCAACTCATTACACTTGAGCACGTTGGAAGGCGAACCACTTCATTTATCTGCAAATGGAAAAATGCTCAAGTTGTTCTTCAGAGATGACATCTAATGCCATTGGGAATCCTTTGTATTGTATTTCTAACCTTACACCTTGTCCTTTCAACATTTCATTTTGCAGTTAGATTAGATTTAATTTTTCATGTTAGTAGAATAATAAATGATAGAAGAGCTTCTATTTTTCATGTGCTTAATGTTATATGATGATATTTAGACGGACACTACTTACGTAATTTTGTGTGTTGCTTGGATGCAGATTCTGGATTCTCACATTCCTTCAACGAAACAACGTGTCTCCAAGTACAGCTAGATGTTGACCACTCTGTGTCAATGACCCCATAGCAGTACACCCCCATTTTTGCAAATGGGATTTATCATGTTCGAGGTGTTCACGCCATTTGGATTTCATCATCAGTTGATAGTTTCGTAAAAGTTGTAAACCCATTCTGCATGTTTATAGTGTAAATGTTCTTAGTAAGACCATAATGTATGTAACAACCTAGGTAATCCTAGTATTTTGGTGACGATTTCTATCCTAGGAGGTTTTTCGTCTCACTGATTCATTTGTTTCTCGACACAAATGATCAGCAAAGTTTTCCCCTCCAACCTCACCCCAAAGCTAGGGTGTATTTTATCGTCAAGATACTAAGTAAGTCCTAGTGTTTTATATCGAGTCTTTGTAAAAGTAATTTGGGAATAATCCTAGCTAATTGGCTAGATTATTTTATTACATATTACTTGGTCTACTAGATCATATTTTGAGTCGCAGAATTGGGTAGATATTTGAGGGTCTATTATGAATGAGTTTCCCCCCTTCACGTGTCAAATTGTAATATCTTGTGTAAAATACTTTAGTGCATGGTCCCTCATAGTTAGACACGATGGCTAAAGTATTAGAGGGTTGGAAAAATAATTAATCCCCTCATGAGTAAATTAATTAATTTTTTTGGCAAAATTAAATTAAAATTATAAGCCAAAAATTTAATTAATTTGAGGTCCTAGGAAAAATTAGTTCTCCAAATAAAAAAATTCGTTGGTTCTAGAAATTTTAAGTTTTGGAGGTCCTCGACCAAGGGAATATTGAAAATTTCAAGAGATTTTGGACCCTTGGGCCTTGGTAGTTAAGTCAAAGGCAAGTTTTTGAGGTAATTAACTCAAACTTTTTATTTTCGATGGACGAGATTAAAAGATGATTAAATATTTTTCAACGGTCGAGATTACTTTGACGAGGATCAAGACAACTAGCTGTGGAGAATAGATCTATAAATTAGAGGTCTTTGTCCATCGTTTCTCATCCGATGATTGAATCATGCACTTGCTCTTAAAAGCTCTTGTAACTTTTGCTGGTTAATAAAACACAAAGACTTTGGGGTTTCAAACTGTGGCGTTCTTCTTTCAGACTTATGTCGTAATATTGCTTCTAAAACTCTGTTGCTTTTATTTACATTTGCTGGTTAATAGCCTTTGAGGATTGATCAGTGCACATGTTTCTTGCACAATTTTTTGGGCTTTTTAGATATCATTTTGGTTTGATAAAATTATTAGGTATCTATATTTATTGATGATCTTATAGTTATGCTTGAATCTCTATTAAATCAAAAATCAGATCTGAGTGTGCAGAGGTTACTATTCGGGATTTGGGCGTTTGGAGAAATCCTCAGTTGGATCAATCGACTCTTAGATTTCAAAGTCTGAAAGGCCCATTGTTTCTTAATTTCTATAAGTCATCTTACGGAAAATTTTATTTGCAAGGTTTTTTCTTAAGCTTTTGCCTCTTTAAATTTACAACTTATTTCTTTTAAATTGTGTAAAATGGTTTAAATATGGCTAATAGAGGGCTTTGATCTGCTAGATCTGTAGAATCATATTATAGATTTGTAAGTATCATTATTTTTTAACTCACTGAGGTTTAGTGTTTTCATATTTTTATACATGTGTTTGGTTTCTGGGTTTTGTTTCTGGCTTGTGTAGGCGTGGATCTGAGGTTTTTTCCAAAGGAAATTCCAAGATCCAAGCAAGATCTAGGCCTTGGAGGGTAAGATCTTGTCTCAAAATTCATAAATTTTGCAGGAATTCTCCGCCAAGGGCATCAAATCGGAAAATTTGCAGTTCAGGTTTTTCTCATAAAATCTTGAAATGATATAAAATAAATTTGTGAAGTAAAAAAAATTAATTTCTGGGCAAGATATTTATCGATTTTTGAGGCCCTCTCTGCTCTTTCTTTGCTTCTCAAATGATTTTCCTATTGGTCCTAGCCTTTTGCTGGCTTGTGATCCTTCCAAACCCATTCTTCCCTCTGCATTCTCCCTCACGCTATTGTCGGCTTCCTCCTACTTGCGTTTTCCCCCTCTACGTTTTGCTACCTTCTCTTCCTGTTGTTGAATCCTTCCTCTTCGTTCCCTCATCATAGCCCTTTCTCCTTTCCCCTTGCAGATGCGTCATTTTCCATTTGTCGTCCCTTCATCCCTGCGTAGTCCTAATCTCTGTCGCTCCTATCTGCCTACCCTAGCCTTCACGCTGTCAGCCCTCCTTCCTTTCTCTGTTGCAATCCTATCATTGCCATATCCCTGCATGCTTTCCCTCCTCATCTAGTTGCTTGACTTCCATCCAGCAGCCGCTCTCCTCTGTGTGCCCTTACCCGAGCTCCCTTAATGTTGTTGCGTCCCAGTTCCACTTCTGCGAGTTCCCATCTTTCAGCTTTGTCGACGGCGCCTTCACGCCTTCCCTTTCGCTTTCCTTTCGCTCGATCGTGACCTATGCACACGACAAACATTTCTTTTTTTTTTTTTTAATTCCTAAACTTTGGGGTTTCGATTTAGCATAACACTTCATTGCTTTTCATTTTTTTTTTAAATTATACAAAGTTTGTTTTGATTTTTTTTTTAACATAACATTTCATTTTTTTACTTTTAGATTGGGTTTATCATTTTAATTTTAATTTTAGTTTAGCTTTATATTTAATTCATTAAAACATTAGCTTTCATTTTTTTAAAATTTTGTAAAGTTTGAAGTTTTAGTTTAATTTGTAATAGCATTGATTTTCATTATTTTAAATTGTGTAAAGTTTAGGTTAGTTTGAACATTTAATTTTTTTTAAGATAAATATTGGTTTTATTGTAATTTCTTTAACATAACTTTTTATTGTTTTAATTTATCCAGCTTTTGTAAAGTTTTAGTTTAGCGTTTTAATTTTACCTTTTTTTTGTAATTGTTAGTCATCAGTATTTTTTGCATGTTTTGATGACTAGCTTCCTTGGCTGAGTTTTCTAGAAGCTAATCTCAATCTGTCAATTTGTCATCTAGAAAACACCTCAAACAAATTTTTGTCTTCCTACCCCTCTTTTTCAGCCTATGATGAGAATAGTCTTCAGTTTCCCTACCTATCACAATTTAGCAAAGCCTCCCTGTCTATAGCTGTCATAAGTTTGTCTCTCTACCATCAAAATCCCTTGTTTTTCATACAATCCACTGTCCAACATTTGACAAAGTGTCTACCCCTCTATCCCTGATCATCTTGTCATGTGATAACCTACTCATGCCTAAGAAGCCATTCAAGAGCTGTGACAAAGTCTGTAGGTCTAGGTGGTGGTGTTTTAGGGAAAACTCCTTGGCAAGACAGTCTTAAGCCAAAAACCATGTTTGTCATCATCATGTCAGCCATCAGTTTCTTCTCATACTACAAACAACACCCTGGTCTATCCTTAGGTCACACACCACTAAAGGGTTGCTCTTTCTCTTTTCAGCAGAGCTCAAAAATTTTCAAATCAGGAAAAGAGAAAGAGTTTCCCTGTCTGAAGAAAGATGATCAGGTCAAGCATGATCTTCATGAAACACCAAGAAAGCTCTCCAAATATCAAAAACATCTATATACATCTATGCAGGGTGTATACATCGATGACAGTAAGAAATTATGAGCAAAAGATACACTTGAGGAAATATTTCAATATTGAGCAGTTTACCATCAGAAATCATATAGCACAGATGATGAAAAGAGGAGGCCTACTAGTTTCAAATCCAATAATGCCAAAGGAAAAAGGTCCTCCATCAAGAAAAAAGGACACAAAGGATTAGGTAATGTCTATCTTCAGCACTCCATGACTAACGCCAAAGGAATCTTTGCATAATCTCTCCAAAAGGTGACCTAGCCCTGCAAATCACTCTTTTTTAGGTAAGAGGGACAGTCTTGACAGAGATAAGTCTAAAGAAATTAGGCATCATCATGAAGGCATAAGAGGACAACTGCTTCTTATACCTTACCATACACCTAGACTCTGAAAGGCAGTCAAAGACAAATTCACTGCACCTTATGAAAACACAGTCAAGGGAAAAAGAGTTATTTCAAAGATGCATAGCAATGAATGCTCACCATTTACAAAGCACATTATTTACTCCTAAAGCTTCACAGTGATATAGTGCAAAGGAGACATATATTACAGAAAAGGTTTCATAAAGGAAGAGGACAACTTGTTTGAAGGACTTCATAAGTGATGAGTAAAATATCACTGTTTGCCCATTATACCCTTTTCAAATGGACAAAGAAAGACACAGTATCTGGTGAAGATAAGTTTTTTATGTTTTAGGATGACCTCCTTCATAAACAAGCAGAGGGTCAAAACATAGTTTGATGACCTCCTTCATAAACAAGCAGAGGATTGACATAATGGTGTTGAAAGGCCATCAGTAGTGGTTTTTGTATAAGCCTCCTTCAAAGGATAAATCCAAGGCTAGAGTTTGATGGAGAAACCTCATTTAAATGGTAAAAGAGATAGACAAAGATCTGTTCAAGGTAACTTCTGCAACTAATAAGAAAGGGAAATAACACAATGTTAAAGATGCCTCCTCCAAGCTTATCTGAGAAAGATAAGTACAGGGAATGGTTTTCCTTTAAGTCACCCATTCAAAGAAGACAATTGAGATGAGGAGAACATTTCATAATTGGCATAGAGTTTCTTATAAAAAATAGAGTGAATGTGCAAAAGTATAGCAGAGGGCACGATATTTGGTGAAAATTAGCCCCCTTCAAAGGTGAACACAATCATTTTAAAAGGCCTCCTTCCAAAGAGAAAAAGGGTGTCGACTTTTTTTTTTCAAAGCACAAAGGCAAAAGAATGTCAAAACCGTTTAAAAGGAGGAAAGTCATAATTCAAGTATCATTTCAAAGGTATAGAAAACTTCAACAGATATTTTTCACATCTCATTGTTCAAACTGGCAAAGAAGGAGTTGTTTTTCAAACCACGGGCAACCATCATGTAAAAAATCAGGGTCACGATGTGCCTGTAGTCAACCTCTGAAGGTTTTTGCACATGGTGCGACGCGCTTGTAGGGTGGAGCGACGTGCTTGTTTTATCGCTCGTCGTGCACTTTCGCAGGCCCACCGCCTGGGCCACTGCTGAACGACCCACTGCCCAGGTCATTGCCGAACGGCCCACCACCCAGGCCACTAATAAAAGGAAGTGCATCATCCCTCCAGAAGCTTTAAAAGGTTGCAAATTTCTGAATTTTTGCAGAGGAGAAATTGTTCAAATATAGTCAAGGAGATTTCTAAAAAGGTACTTGTGCTCTTTCACCTAATTTTATGTTTTAAAGGACATAGAAGGAAGTTAGTAATCAGTAAATAGAAGAAAATCAGTGATTTTTAAAGAGAAAGAAGACCTATTTGTTGGAAAAGGCCTGTTTTCAGAGTGAGAAGCAAAAAACAAAAAAAAAAAGACATTTTTTGAGAAGGGAGGCCTATTATCAGTTTAAAGACTTGTTTAAAATGAATAGGTGAAAGAGGACACAGTCTCATAAAGAAAAAAGACAAATTTATTTTGAAGGTCTTTCTAATCAGTAACAAGGAAAAACACAGTTCTTAAGAAGGAAACTTATTTTCATTTAAAAAGAACTTGTTTGCTAGCTAAGAAAGAAATACAGTGCTTGAAGAAGGGATCTATTTTCAGTTCATTTGAAAGACCTGTTTTGATAAGAGAGTGAGGGAAAGTCTAAACAACTATGCCTCCAAATAAGGTCAACAAAGGGGGGTATCATAACCGGTTTGAGCCCACTACAACTCAGGAAATAAATGACTCCCCTTCAGTTCTTTGCAACTTTCATGTGGTAGGGTGCCTTGATTTTTTCCAAAGAGTCCAAGAGGTCACCAATCACCCTCCCTTGACACAGTTTTTTGCCCTAAGACTGCAAGGAGAACATGTTCACATAACAGGCCTTGATTTTGTGCTCAACCCTAGATCAGTGTCAAAGGCAACCAAGATTCCTTATCTTGGTGAGAAATGGTTAAAAATGTAGAAATTTGAATAACTGAGATATTATTCACCAAGATTCTCCTGATCACACACTATTTTAGCTTCATGCATAATACAGAATCTCTTCTACCATTGATCATCACATGCGGAAATAAAATCAATTGCATGCATTCATTAAAACCACAAACAATCACACATATGAACACAGTATTTAATGGGAAAGCTTAAAGATGAAAACCCCAACTATCTGTATATTATATGTCATGGATATCATGTAACAATCATAGTACAAAATCTTCTCACAAGCTCTCATGCACACCCTCAATTGCTACACACTATCAAGCTAGATCTAGCAAAACACATGCTCCAATCTTTTGCCACTTGATAGCCAGCCTCTATTGCGTAATTAATGCTATGGGATAGCTTCATTAAATAGATAAACCACCTGGCTTGTACTGCGCAATCCTCATGGGCTTCTCCACCTATTTGTGTGTTTAGTAACAATTTGTATAGTCTGGCCCGATAGTTAACACAACTCTTTTCCACCTATCCTACTGCACTAGATCGCAAAGCTTGTCCATACCACTGATATTGAAGTTAATGATGTATTCTTTAGTTGATTAATGAGTTTATAATTAGTGAATTAATTAATAATTAATTCACCACCTAATCACTAATTATCAGGAGTGGTTAAGCTGAATACAAACAGCTCCGTATGTTGCGTTAATTGCTTGAATACAAAAAACTCACTAGCACCTCAATCAACTCCACCAAACTCGTCACATGAGATTCTAAGCGAAGTCTTCATAAGCTCCACTAAACACCAGGAATAGCGTAATTTCTTCTGTCAGCTCTTGTGCCACATCTGTGCACTTAACTGAAGTGCTCCAAGAGAATAAGATAATGTTTAGAGTCTAAATATTATTAAGAGCTAATAATATTCGACATATCTATTTTTAGACTGGCAATCTAAAAATAGATTTCGCCCAGTATGTCTAAAAATAGAAGTCCATCTATTTTTTCCGATTTGACCAACCATCCACAAATAGCATCCTGCAACTCATAGAACATGATCCATATATCTAAATTAGACATAGTCTAAAAATGGACTTTGCGCCAAAAATACCCTGCGGGCCCACTTAGTGAAGGTGACTCCTTTCCACTAAGCTCATCATCTTGTTGCAATCTCAACACAAAAAAGCCTATTTGGACCTAGACCACTACAAGCCCTTCTTAAAACCAGCTTACCAAAATGAATGCAAGGCTATCTTCCCCTTTTCTCATCTATTGAATAGTTATGCGCCTCTAATGAAGGTGATGAAGGCTAGCTTATTTCATCATTCTCTCATAAACTCGAGAAAGTAGGTGATGAAGGAGGAAGCAGTGTAAAAGATCAATTTGAACAAATTCTAGTGATGAAACCTCCTCTCTTATCTCCTCAACACAGCCAAGAACATGTGCTTGCTGCCTCTCCTAGGCAAGGGGCCATGATTCATTCCTCAAAAGCACCAAAGGCTAAAAACACCAAATCTGCAAAGAAGAAAACTACTCAAGCAGTGACTAGTAATGTCACTAGGGAGCTAAGGAGTAGAGGAAAACTTCCTAAGCAGAGTATTTTTGAATTTCCAAAGAGAACAAGAGAAAAGAAGTCTATCCAAAGCAAGGGCAAAGAAAAAGTTGAACAACAGGAGAGTAGCCATGAGCATGATAGGGAATTCGACATCATACAAATAGATAGTGATGCTGAAGATAATGAAGCCAGAATCCTTAGGTCACTTTTGCAAAACAGAGAAGCCCAAATCAAGGACTTAGAAATTGATCTAGAAAGGTTGAAGGACTTCATACACTTTCTACAAATGCAAAATAGACAGATGAGCAGGCAAATCACAATCTATGAGGCCCGGGTATTCAAATACCAAAGGGAAGCATACAAAGCACAAGTCAAACTTGAAGAGTATATGGGCGAATTTGATGATATTGAGGAAGAAGAGAAACCAGTAAGAAAAAGGCCTAAGACTATGGGTCTTAGGAAAGCTTTGGAGAAACAAAGGGAAGAAGAATCAGCCCTTGCTCAACTGTATCCTCTCACAAAACTGCTTGCCCAAGAGATAGAAAATGATAAAGAATCATGGATTGAAAGAGAAAACAAGCATTTGGAGGACAAATTAGACAAGGCAAACAAAGACTTGGGTTTGCAAAGGAAGATAACCGGTCATTACAAGAAATTGAATCAATTTTCCCGAAGAAAACTCAAGATTGCCCAAGAAAAGCTCAAAATTGCCCAAAGGAGGCGCCCGGTGAAAAAAGGGGAAAAGGACATATATAGGCTTGGAATATTGGCTTCAGCTTCCTTGCATGCTTCTAGAAAGCCATAATGGGTTTGCTCACCAAAATTGAGCATTTTTTGACATGATCTTGTTTTTTGTGATTTAGGCCTAATTGCACATTTTTCTAGGCACTGCCATGTTTTCTAAGAGCATCCTCAACTCATGAAAGTTATTTTTTTGGATGTATTAAATTTGGGGGCATCTACTCACAAATTTTTAGATCAAAAGAAGGTGTTTTGGTCCCCCAAAGAGGCAAAAAAAAGTCAAATTTTACCTTTCTGCCTCAAATATTAGCAGGTGAGATCCTCCTGGGGTTTTTCACTCAGTCCACTTTTTGATAGACTTATAAGGATCAGTTTGAGAAAAATAAAGTAGTTCCAGAAACTAGACATCCAGGGCTTTCCAACGAGCCATCTCGGGCCTCGTTTTGACATCGAGATTCCCTCAAAAGTCCTCTGCAATACATACTTTTTTCTGCTGCTACGCTCCTGTAGGATTTTGCTGAAAGGCAGTTTTCTGAAGGTGGCCATCCAAATTTGCGTTAAGCTATTTTTTGACTCTATGTTAGAGATTAAAAGTCAGATTTATTACTATTTTTAGCTTAAATAGATATTTTTTGAAGATATTTTGTCCCTTAGGTCTTGTGAGGCCTCAAGGACAAAATCAGATATTTGTATTAGGCCAATGAGCTTCTAGATGCTCTTGTGAGCTTATCTAATCATTTCCTATATAACTTATGAAGACTCATTGTAAATTGTTGAATGTTTTAGAAGCAGAACTTGACATTTTTAAGAGCAATACATGGATATGAAATTTGAAGAAGAAACTTGTTTATGAAGTGGATGATTTGCTTACTTGTCTAGATGATGGAGAGGCTTTGTGTGCAGGATTCCATGGCTTGGTAAATGGTATTGTGTTTCTTATTTGTTATGTTTTCTTAGTTTCTCATACATGTTTTCATGCTTCTTGCTTGTTGTAGTTCAGTAAAGAATAAGTTTGAGATATGCCCATGGAGGCACCTCAAATTTCCTGATTCATTGCAGCTTAAATGTTTTCATCTTTCTTGGTTATTTCAAAGAATTATTAATTGCTCTTTGGTACCCTAAGAACTTGTTTTCAGTTTCATTAATGGTTATTATGTATGCTATCTAGTATGATTCACGGTATGCCCTGCTTACTCATAGCTAATCAAAACTCCATTTCTGAAATCTCTCTCTGAATTATTGGTTGTTTAGTTAAGTCAAAGAGGTCTTGTTTCGATGTTGCCCTTTGTCCATGCTTTGCGGTCTTATTTCAAAGTTTCCGATAGCTCAAGATATGATGTTTAGGAGTTCCCTCTTCATAGTTTGAGTTGTTAGTTGATCTTATATGTTTTTTCTCAACCACTGAAGGTGATTTTCCCAAAGTTAGAGGGTCTTATACTTATATGCATCGCCTGATTGTTTATTTTCTACATTTATTAGTTTGAGTTTCATTCATAGTGATTAATGGTTAGCCCTACCACATGAACATTTTGATTTTTAACTATTTATGCCTAAAATCTCTTTGTCTTGCACAACTTGATGTTCATTTCACTTCACAAACCACCCAAAAGATCCATTGACTATACTAAATCGGCCCTGCCACACACCTTTTCTATTGTCTAGGCATCCTTGGCTTTCATTTGACCCCATAGCCCTGTTGATTTGATAACTTATCTTTCATTGATTCCTACTTAATTGATTTTCACCTCCAAAAACAAAAACAAACAAATTTACTTAACAACTAGCCTAAAATCAAATATACTAAGCGAACAAGCTCACATCCTTCGCTTCATAGAGAGAGCCCTCTCTGAGTCCAGGAAGGCTAGGTCCTAGGACTCCAAAGCTTGGTTTGATGTTACCCTGTCATTTGGTTTACCAATCTGCCAAATCACGGGACTCTAACATAATGGCGATCACGGTGGGACCTACTGAGTACATAACAGTCTAGCAAACTCTTGTAGACTCATTAGTCCTTCAAAATTAAAATCAGAAAAACAGCCTATAAAATCATTTAGAGTAAACTCTTATTATTTCACCACCTTAGCTAAGTGATGAACCAGGTTTAGGACACTCTTATAAATTAGGCTACATAAAGAAACTCAGAAAAAACCCCAAAACATCCTTAGATTTGTTTTTTTTATCAGTATTGGTGGTGGACCATATACATATACCCTCAAAACAACTAAAAACATCCACCTGGTGACTCCACTAGCCTCCAGTAGGCCTATTACTCCACTAGTCCTTATAAAATCTCCTGGGAATGCATTGAGCAATCCCAATCATGCTGATGGTGGACAACAAAGTTCAAATCTTCCACCTGGCGACTCCACAACCCTCAATAGACCAAAAGACTCCACTGGTAGAGAACTCTAGACTGGTTGAAAAGACATAGTGATCCTTTCTGATTAAACAAATATGGATCCAAGGATACAAAAGAGATATGCTTTGATGAGTAGAGATCATATCCCCGGATTCCAACACAAAATGCCTCAAATAAATTGGATAAAAAACTTTCCTATATTTCAAAATGAAAATTTTGATGACCCCTTGTTACATCTCATCAAATTTCATATACATGTATGGAGGAAGGTTGAATGGCATGAGGACTGCCTCATGAATATGTTCATGGGGACATTAGAAGGAAAGGCAAGAGAATGGTATGAAGGCCTAGACCCTGGCACCTTGTTTTCTTTGAAGGATTTCCACAAGGTATTCCACGAACACTATAAAAATATTGTCCATATCTATCATTAGCTGAAAATTGCTGTGAACAATATGAAGAACTCATTCAATACCTTGTGAACATTGATGAAGATTTATGAAATTGGCATCCTGAAGACCTACTAGATGAATTTCATACTCAAAATAACTATCATGACAACCAAGAAGAGTGGATTGAAGATAAAATCCATCAAGAAGTAGGTGAAAACCCACAAACTCTCTCTGAAGATACAAGTGATGATTCATCACCCCTACTAGATGAGGCTCAAGAAAATATCCAACCTCATAATCAGTCTTCTCTAGAGAAGGAAAACAATTGTTGCCCAATCCAAAGAAAATAGAAAATGCCTCCTCCTTTAACTAAAGAAGAGACAGATCAGATGTTGAGAGTAAAACCAGCCTTTGAACTTTTATATAAGGAAAATATTCCTATTTGTACCATTCCTACCTTACCTACTAAAAAAATTGCTCATAAAGAAACAATGGAACAAATTATTGTTGAGGTTGTAATACCTCCTCAAGAAGACATTCATCCTTTTGAGCAGTCACAAAAGGAAGAGAAACATCATTGTTCCATCCATAGAAAGAGAAAGACACCACCCCTTTTAACAAAAGAAGAAAGCAATGAAATCCTAAGCATACAGCCAGCATCCAAATTTTTTTGTAAAGAAGATATGTATATGTGTTCTACTGTTGAATTATCTACTAATGCATTTTCTCATACTGAAAGTACAAAATAGATTGATGCTGATACTAGAATATCTTCTCAAGAATACTTGGTGCCAAAGAATGGTCCTACTCATCAGGACAATGGCTCACAATCAAAAATCATCTCACTCAATCAGGGCATACCAAGATTACTTGAAGGTAGAACAACATTGCATTCTGAAGCTGCCAAATCATATAATCATAAAGAGGGAGAAGAGATTCTTTCTCAAAATAATCCCAAGGTTAGTCAAGTAAAGGAGGGAGTAATACTAAATGAGGTCTATTTCTCAAATCCTCTAGGCCAGTTATTATTCGAAGACCCATTTACTGTTTCTTTAGAGACCTTTAAAGAGGGAGTAAAACATGCCAAGAACAGTTTGTGGTAGAGCTTAAAGAAAATTTGGGGCACTGCTATTCAGAAGAAGACAAGGTGGGAGTGGCCTTCCAGCATACCTAAGAAGTAGAACAAAAAGAAATCATCTAGTCACTTACTTGATTGGCTATACTGGAAAAAAGAGTTCACCTAATGAATGTACATCATGTGTAAAGTTAGATTAGGATAGATAGGTGTGAAAAATAAGCTTAGTCTTGTGAGCATCTTTTCAGTTCTAGATTGTTTGAAGAAAAAGTAAAAAACAGAAAATACAAAAACAATAGAAAAGTAGAAAAGGAGGGCAGTTTTAAAAACAACAGAAAAGCCCCATACCCAAAAAATAGTCATGCTGAAAGTGCGCAAGTCTAAATGCCACTGCTAGTGCTCAAAAGATGTCTTGTTCAGTTATATAGCCTAATCATAACTGAGCATGTTTTAAACTGATTGTTGATAAGTTGGTGAAAAAGAATGATAGTCAAAATATGTAAGCTTGACTTGTCAATAAAAGTAGATTAGGAAAAGATACTGGTTCCACACGCTCAAAACAGAACCAAAGAGGAAAACAGGGATGAAAAACAAACTATGTATCTTAGCCCTGATTTTTCTAAATCTCATTTTGTGCGAAAATAACAATTGTGTGCAGCTTGTCTTTATGCCACAAACACATGACAAATCAGACTGTCTAATCCTGATTTGATCATTTTTCAATTTCATGTTTTAGTCTAGCGAATGAAATCCTGTCAAATAGCTTAATCTTGATACTTCATCTAGTATAGGTAGAGAAATAAAGGAGTTCATCAGTTTAATCTGAACTCCTGGAAGATATAAGTGTAGAATTATATAGTTTTTCTTTTTTCAAAAATATCATGTCAAAAGGTTGCTAGTCCAAATGCACCTAAAGAAGAAAAAATGCTAGGAAATAATAGCTGGGTAGGTAGAGATGACATTGATGCTAATCATGCTGTAAATTTTTCAAAGAAGCATCATTTTCAGAAATAGCATCAAGAAAGAGAGAAATTTGTGCCAATGGATAAGGCACTGGTCTTCACAAGCCAGAGATATGCAATTCTGGACACCTCCCGAAAAGGAGCTGCCCTCCCCAAATGGAGCCACTGTTAGTCATCAGTATTTTTTGCATGTTTTGATGACTAGATTCCTTGGCTGAGTTTTCTAGAAGCTAATCTCAATCTGTCAATTTTTCATCTAGAAAACACCTCAAACAAATTTTTGTCTTACTACCCCTCTTTTTCAGCCTATGATGAGAATAGTCTTCAGTTCCCCTACCTATCACAATTTAGCAAAGCCTCTCTGTCTATAGCTGTCATAAGTTTGTCTCTCTACCATCAAAATCCCTTGTTTTTCATGCAACTCACTGTCCAACATTTGAGAAAGTGTCTACCCCTCTATCCCTGATCATCTTATCATGTGATAACCTACTCATGCCTAAGAAGCCATTCAAGAGCTGTGACAAAGTCTGTAGGTCTAGGTGGTGGTGTTTTAGGGAAAACTCCTTGGCAAGACTGTCTTAAGCCAAAAACCCTGTTTTTCATCATCATGTCAGCCAAAAATTTCTTCTCATACTACAAACAACACCTTGGTCTATCCTTAGGTCACACACCACTAAAGGGTTGCTTTGTCTCCTTTCAGCAAAGCTCAAAAATGTTCAAATCAGGAAAAGAGAAAGAGTTTCCCTGTCTGAAGAAAGATGATCAGGTCAAGCATGATCTTCATGAAACACCAAGAAAGCTCTCCAAAGATCAAAAAAATCCATATACATCTCTGTAGGGGTGTATACATTGATGACAGTAAGAAAGTATGAGAAAAAGATACACTTGAGGAAATATTTCAATACTGAGCAGTTTACCATGAGAAATCATATAGCACAGATGATGAAAAGAGGAGGCCTACTGGTTTCAAATCCAAGAATTCCAAAGGACAAAGGTCCTCCATCAAGAAAAAAGGACATAAAGGATTAGGTAATGTCTATCTTCGACACTCCATGACTAACTCCAAAGGCATATTTTCATAATCTCTCCAAAAGGTGACCTAGCCCTGCAAATAAGTCTTTTTTAGGTAAGAGGGGCAGTCTTAACAGAGAGAAGTCTAAAGCAATTAGGCATCATCATGAAGGCATAAGAGGACAGCTGCTTCTTATACCTTACCATACACTTAGACTCTGAAAGGTAGTCAAAGACAAATTCACTGCACCTTATGAAAACACAGTCAAGGGAAAAAGAGTTATTTCAAAGATGCATAGCAGTGAGCGCTCACCATTTACAAATAAATTTATTTACTCCTAAAGTTTCACAGTGATATAGTGCAAAGGAGACATATATTACAGAAAAGGTTTCATAAAGGAAAAGGATAGCTTGTTTGAAGGACTTCATAAGTGATGAGTAAAAGATCACAGTTTGCCCATTATACCCTTTTCAAATGGACAAAGAAAGACACAATATCTGATGAAGATAAGTTTTTTATGTTTTAGGATGACCTCCTTCATAAAAAAGCAGAGGCTCAAAACATAGTTTGATGACCTCCTTCATAAACAAGCAGAGGATTGGCATAATGTTGTTGAAAGACCATCAATAGTGGTTTTTGTAGAAGCCTCCTTCAAAGGATAAATCCAAGGCTAGAGTTTGATGAAGAAACCTCATTTAAATGGTAAAAGAGATAGACAAAGATTTGTTCAAGGTAAATTCTGCAACTGATAAGAAAGGGAAATAACACAGTGTTAAAGATGCCTCCTCCAAGCTTATATGAGAAATATAAGTACAGGGAATGGTTTTCCTTTAAGTCACCCATTCAAATAAGACAGTTGAGATGAGGAGAACATTTCATAATTGGCAAAGAGTTTCTTATCAAAAATAGAGTGAATGTGCAAAATTATAGCAGAGGGCACAATATTTGGTGAAAATTAGCCCCCTTCAAAGGTCAACAAAATCATTTTAAAAGGCCTCCTTCCAAATAGAAAAAGGGTGTCCACTTTTGTTTTTCAAAGAACAAAGGAAAAAGAATGTTAAAACCGTTTAAAAGGAGGAAAAATTCATAATTCAAGTATCATTTCAAAGGTATAAAAACCTTCAACAGATATTTTTCACATCTCATTGTTCAAACTGGCAAAGAAGGAGTTGTTTTTCAAACCATGGGCAAACATCGTGCAAAAAGTCAGGGTTACGACGCGCCTGGATTTGGACGCGACACGCCTGTATTCAGCCTCCGAAGGTTTTTGCACATGTCGCGATGCACCTGTAGGGTGGAGCGACGCACCTGTTTGATCGCTCGTCGTGCACTTTCGCTGGCCCACCGCCTGGGCCACTGCTGAACGACCCACCGCTCAGGTCACTGCTGAACGGCTCACCACCCAGGCCACTGATAAAAGGAAGTGCAGCATCCCTCCAGAAGCTTTCAAAAGTTGCAAATTTCTGAATTTTTGCAGAGGAGAAATTGTTCAAATATATTCAAGGAGATTTCTAAAAAGGTACTTGTGCTCTTTCACCTAATTTTATGTTTTAAAGGACATAGAAGGAAGTCAGTAATCAGTAAATAGAAGAAAATCAGTGATTTTTAAAGAGGAAGAAGACCTATTTGTTGGAAAAGGCCTGTTTGTAGAGTGAGAAGCAAAAAACAAAAAAAAAGACAGTTTTTGAGAAGGGAGGCTTATTATCAGTTTAAAGACTTGTTTAAAATGAATAGGTGAAAGAGGACACAGTCTCATAAAGAAAAAAGACAGATTTATTTTGAAGGTCTTTCTACTCAGTAACAAGGAAAAACACAGTTCTTAAGAAGGAAACTTATTTTCATTTAAAAAGAACTTGTTTGCTAGCTAAGAAAGAAATACAATGCTTGAAGAAGGGATCTATTCTCAGTTCATTTGAAAGACCTGTTTTGATAAGAGAGTGAAGGAAAGTCTAAACAACTATGCCTCCAAACAAGGTCAACAAAGGGGGGTATCATAACCGGTTTCCACTACAACTCGGGAAATAAATGACTCCCCTTTAGTTCTTTTCAACTTTCATGGGGTAGGGTGCCTTGATTTTTGCCAAAGAGTCCAAGAGGTCACCAATCACCCTCCCTTGACACAGTTGTTTTCCCTAAGACTGCAAGGAGAACATGTTCACATATCAGGCCTTGATTTTGTGCTCACCCCTAGATCAGTGTCAAAGGCAACCAAGATCTCTTATCTTGGTGAGAAAAGGTTCAAACAAGCCTATTTGGACCTAGACCACTACAAGCCCTTCTTGAAACTAGCTTACCAAAATGAATGCAAGGCTATCTTCCCCTTTTCTCATCTATTGAACAATTATGCACCTCTAATGAAGGTCATCATGAAATAATTTACATGTGAAGGGAGATATTCTCGAGTCTATTCCTATCATAAACGACTGTTGATGCACTTCACTCGGACTCAACTATTGAATCTCCCTTTCTTCCTCTACAGGAGCATTGAAAAAATGGCCGCATTTGTCCAAAAGAAAATCCCTCCTCATCCCATGGCCCATCTCATGCACCTTCCTCACCATCCACTCACTATGTCTCCCCTTCTTCTAGTCGATCTACCCCTCGAAAGCAAAAATTCCCTTTGATTGATAGTGAAAGAGAAGAATCTCATGAAAGAAGACATGAGGGTGATGAAGAACATAACAGTCCTCAAGAAAGCAGTGATGATAAGCAGCAAAACAGTCCTCAAACAGACAGTAAAGGAAATGAGGAAAGTGACAATCAGCAGAGCAGTAAGGACAGTAAAAAAAGTGCCTCCCAGCAAAGCAATGACCATGGTGGCAACCCACACACAGAGGTAAATGAGAAAAACAGTCAATATAAGAGCAACACACATAAAGGGCATGAAAGCAAGGAGCATGGTGAGGGTAGCATACATAAATAGGTTCAAGACAGTGGAGCTAATGAAGACAGTGGCAGTCAACAAAATAATGATGAAAATCAAGACCAAAACGGTGAGGAGGTTGAATAAGGCAGTCCTAAAGATAGTCATGATAAAATCAGATGTAGTGAACATGATAGCCCTCAAGAGGAAAAGCACCACGACAGTAAGGAAAACAGTGAACGAGGCAGCCCTAAAGAAGAACATGAAAACAGTGAACAAGGCAGCCCTAAAGAAGAACATGAAAACAGTGAACAGTGCAACAAAGTAGGTGATGAAGGAGGAAGCAGTGTAAAAGATCAAGTTGAACAAATGCTAGTGATGAAACCTCCTCTCTTATCTCCTCAACACAGCCAAGAACATGTGATTTCTGCCTCTCTTAGGCAAGGGGCCATGATTCATTCCTCAAAAGCACCAAAGGCTAAAAACACCAAATCTGCAAAGAATAAAACTACTCAAGCAGTGACTAGTAATGTCACTAGGGCACTAAGGAGTAGAGGAAAACTTCCTAAGCAGAGTATTGTTGAATTTCCAAAGAGAAAAAGAGCAAAGAAGTCTATCCAAAGCAAGGGGAAAGAAAAAGTTGAACAACAGGAGAGTAGCCATGAGCATGATAAGGAATTTGACATCATACAAATAGATAGTGATGCTAAAGATGATGAATCCAGAATCCTTAGGTCACTTTTGCAAAACAGAGAAGCCCAAATCAAGGACTTAGAAACTGATCTAGAAAGGTCAAAGGACCTCATAAACTTTCTACAAATTCAAAATAGACATATGAGTGGGCAAATGGAAATCTATGATGCCTGGGCATTCAAATACCAAAGGGAAGCATACAAAGCACAAGTCAAACTTGAAGAGTATATGGGCGAATTTGATGATATTTAGGAAGAAGAGAAACTAGTAAGAAAAATGCCTAGGACTACAGGTCTTAGGAAAGCCTTTGAGAAACAAAGGGAAGAAGAAGCAGCCCTTACTCAACAGTATCCTCTCACACAATTTCTTGCCCAAGAGATAGAAAATGATAAAGAATCATGGCTTGAAAGAGCAAACAAGAATTTGGAGGACAAATTATACAAGGCAAACAAAGACTTGGGTTTGCAAAGGAAGATGATCGGACATTACAAGAAATTGAATCAATTTGCTCGAACAAAACTCAAGATTGCCCAAGAAAAGCTCAAAACTGACCAAAGGAGGTCCCGATGAAAAAAGGGGAAAAGAACATATCTAGGCTTGGAATCTTGGCTTTAGCTTCCTTGCATGCTTCTAGAAACCCATAAGGGGTTTGCTCACCAAAATTGAGCAATTTTTGATATGATCTTGTTTTTTGTGATTTAGGCCTAATTGCACATTTTTCTAGGTGTTGCCATGTTTTCTAGGAGCATCCTCAGCTCATGAAAGTTATTTTTTTGGATGTATTAAATTTGGGGGCATCTACTCACAAATTTTCAGATCAAAATAAGGTGTTTTGGTCCCCGAAAGAGGCAAAAAACAGTCAAATTTTACCTTTCTTCCTCAAATATCAGCAGGTGAGACCCTCCTGGGTTTTTTTCACTTGGTCCACTTTTTGAAAAACTTCCAGAGATTATTTTGAAAAGAATCAAGTAGTTCCAGAAACTAGACATCCAGGGCTTTCCAACGAGCCATCTCGGGCCTCATTTCGACATCAGTAAATCCCTCAAAAGTCCTCTGCAATGTAGAATTTTTTCTGCTGCTACGCTCCTGTAAGATTTTGCTAAAAGGCAGTTTTCTGAAGGTGGCCATCAAAATGTGTGTTAAGATATATTTTGACTCTATTTCAGAGATTAAAAGTCAATTTTCTTACTATTTTTAGCTTACATAGATATTTTTTGAAGATATTTTGTGCCTTGGGTCTTGTGAGGCCTCAAGGAAAAAATCAGATATTTGTATTAGGCCAATGAGCTTCTAGATGCTCATGTGAGCTTATCTACTCATTTCCTATATAAATTATGAAGACTCATTGTAAATTGTTGAAGATTTTAGAAGCGGAACTTGACATTTTGAAGAGAAATACATGGATATGAGCTTTGAAGAAGAAACTTGTTTATGAAGTGGATGATTTGCTTACTTGTCTAGATGACGGAGAGGCTTTGTGTGCAGGATGTCATGGCTTGGTAAATGGTATTGTGTTTCTTATTTGTTATGTTTTCTTAGTTTCTCATACATGTTTTCATGCTTCTTGCTTGTTGTAGTTCAGTAAAGAATAAGTTTGAGATATGCCCATGGAGGCACCTCAAATTTCCTGATTCATTGCAACTTAATTGTTTTCATCTTTCTTGGTTATGTCAAAGAATTCTTAATTGCATTTTGGTACCCTAAGAACTTTTTTTTCAGTTTCATTAATGGTTATTATGTATGCTGTCTAGTATGATTCACGGTATGCCCTGCTTACTCATAGCTAATCAAAACTCCATTTCTGAAATCTCTCTCTGAATTATTGGTTGTTTAGTTAAGTCAAAGAGGTTTTGTTTCGATCTTGCCCTTTGTCCATGCTTTGCAGTCTTATTTCAAAGTTCCCGATAGCTCAAGATATGATGTTTAGGAGTTCCCTCTTCATAGCTTGAGTTGTTAGTTTATCTTATATGTTTTTTCTCAACCACTGAAGGTGATTTTCCGAAAGTTAGAGGGTCTTATACTTCTATGCATCGCCTAATTGTTTATTTTCTACATTTATTAGTTTGAGTTTCATTCATAGTGATTAATGGTTAGCCCTACCACATGAACATTTTGATTTTTAACTATTTATGTCTAAAATCTCTTTGTCTTGCACAACTTGATGTTCATTTCACTTCACAAACCACCCAAAAGATCCATTGACTATACTAAATCGGCCCTGCCACACACCTTGTCTGTTGTCTAGGCATCCTTGGCTTTCATTTGACCCCATAGCCCTGTTGATTTGATAATTATCTTTCATTGATGCCTACTTAATCGGTTTTCCCTGAATCTAGCTTCATCTCTCTCCATTCTCTAATCATCTCATGCATTTTCATTTTAAGTTATATTTGCATTATCAAAATTTACTTCCAGGCATAAGCTTAGTCGATAGAATGAGAGGTACTCATCTGCCCTTACTTGAGAAGCCTGGTTCTAGTAGCACTTAAAACGACGACCTTGCTTCATCAGAGCCACAACTCTCTGCAGTGCCAGAGGCATCGGGTATGTTAGATTTTCAGGAGAGGTATCGTTAATCAAACCCTAGTGTGCTTCACCTTAACGTCTCTCTACTACTTCTTACAAGAATCAGGCTAAATATAGTAAGCATTGAGGGGTTTGAACTTAGACAAACATTTAACTAAAATTAACCAATACACCTTGCACCCCACATTAGTCTTAGGATATGCATTTCATATAGGATAGTGGTTCATTCTAGAATCAACTTCCTATCAATTACTTGGTCTTAATTTGATAACGAGATAGTTGACTCCATAAGGCACTGGTATCAAACATTTAATCTAATAAAATATGTTAAATCTTGTTAAATATAAAACAAGTACTTGGTCGCTTGACTGTGTCTCCTAAACTGGTTGGTTTCCAACCAATTCTCTCTCATTCCATTTCCATAGGGTCTACCCCCCTTAGTCAGCTATAGGGAGACAACTTAAACGGAGAGATTGGAGATCAGGGTGACAACCCCGATCTGAACCATTGTCGCGGTGCCGAGACATTCTATGCGACAATAGGTCCTATTGGAAAGATAGAGCTGGAATGACTATAATGCATTCAAGATTGATTACCACACAAATATTTATGAATCTATTCAACCAAAAAAGTCAAATATTAGAAAAACAAAACAGAACGAGGATTTGAGACGGAACAATCATGTATTCGATGTCCCAATATAACTAGAAGAGGAAAGAGGCATTCAAATTCTATGTTTCTCAGAAGAAGAGGACAATGATGTATCTCTTTTGGCACTATTTTGAAGCCCAGGTATTTTGGGATTAGGTTGAATCAAAATGTGGGGGTCTATTTATGAGCACTCTACTATGGAAACTTGAAATTCGTCTTAGAAGGAAATTGGATGATTAGGATTCAAGGTTAGGAAACTTGAAACATGAAAATCACTGGCATTTATTTTTCAAGGAAGAGAAGGTGCAGAATGATGTTCATTGAAGAATCCAACAGAGACAACCGGGGGGGGGGTGTTAAGCCTTTAGTGCTGAATTAAAGATCAGGTCACAGCTAGGATTCTTAGTTTCGGGAAAGAAGAAGAAACCTTGTATATAGGAGATAAATCTGACTTGTTGGCATTTCTCATCTATGCTGGGCAAGGAAGCCCTCAAATACAGCCACTGGCTCTAGATGCCACAGTGTAAAATAAAGCCTTTTTATTGCAACAGAAGAAGTGTTTTTAGAATTAACAAGAAGATGACTGGGATGATGACACAAATTACTAAAATCAACATTAATTTCACAATGTTCAATCTCAACGTCACCACACAGTTCCTCATGTATTCAAGAATCAATACATTATTCCATTGAAAATTGATGAATTTACATTATAACAGAATCAAATTACCTAGAACAATAGTATAGGTCAAGACTAAGTATATTGGTATCGCAATACATTATCAACAAAGAACAATTACAGATACCATACACCATGATTTGGTGCAAATCTTTTACATGTCATTATTTATGTTTCATCAATATTTTAAGAAAAGAGATTGATAACTGTCTTACTTGAGGGAATTAAAAACAATTCTCTAGTAGATTTAAATGCAATGCACTCTCCAAATCATTCTTTCAAAATTATAGTTGCCCTCTCTTCAAAGGGACTTCGAGTTACTAGCTTGCAAAGAAGATAGTATTTGATCTAATAAAAAATTATAGAAAATTTAGTAAAATAGTATCTACCATGGTAGCAGGAGAGCATTGTGGAAGAATCATTTTAATCTCTACCCTGATAAAACTAACAACTACCTATGTTTTGGTATTGTTTTTTTTGAAATGTAACTAGATTCAGTCTTCATAATATCTTATGTACTCTTGATTTTATATTTGACGTAAAAAGAGAAAAAAAATTATTATTATCATTTTATAAAGCATGGGGTTTCATGCTCAAGGTCAATTTGTTTTAGGTAAAACCACCCATTGTGTGCTTCTAGGTTTTGTCATAGATTCAAGAAGTCAAAAAGAGTCATTGTATTATATAATAGACCCTATTGGGCATCTTGTATCAAGTCAAAAGAATTATTTTGAGTCAAATATGTCAACAATATCCCTCCAAGACCAAGTCGGCCTACAGAGAAGAAGTCAACCCTATTTAGGGCTATTTGTACTCCAAGGAAGCCTATATATAAGAAGCATTTGACCTCTTTTGAAGGAGATCATCCAAGAAAGTTTGATCACATCAAGAAAGATAAAAATACTAGCAAAGAAGAGAAAGGATCTAAGAAGGAAGAAAAAAAGTCTACAATCAGAATTTTTGTCTCTATTACCTCACACGTGTGAATTGCAGCTACAAGGGCGAAGATTGAATAAAATATACAATCCAAATTTGTGTCTCTATTACCTCACATGTGCAAATTGCAGCTAGGGTTTCTGCAACTACAAGGGCGAAAATTCTTGATCTCTCAAAAGGACCGAAATTTGAAGTAAGCTCATTTGATGGCCTACTAGTCTAGAAGGAAGAAGCAAGCCAAGTGAAGAAGAAAAGAGGCTGAAATTAGCCTCTTTCTCCCACACGTGTGAAGTTGCAGGAGGGCCAAAAAAGTGCAGACCTGTAGTCAAGGCTGAAAATTTGTTGTAGGAATCAAAATTGTGCAAATAGAGAAGATTTGACTTGGGTTGACTCCATGCAAGAGAAGATCATTGTTGGGTACCAAATCTGTATACTTTTCTCTCCCATTTTCACCCACCTTTATATCTCTTTGTATCATTAATTGTTCTAAAATGCATGAGGTAAATCCCTTCCCACTATCTTACATGGAATATTTGATTAATGAAGTAATAGTCATGGAGGTTTTACCTTTGCAAGCATTAACTCCGGTATTTTTACAGATTTGGTAAAATTAAAGGGATTACAGCTATGAGCCACAAAGCAACTCCTAATTTCCAGCGTTATCTCAACCTACTGCTACAACGCAATAGACTCCGTCTTACCCCAGCGCTATTTCAGGATTTTCATGGTTTCCTTTTGGCAACTAGGTTGCTGTTGTAACAGATGTATAATTGTAGATATTTAGTTGTTAGAGGAAATTTACGATTTCCTGAATATTTGTATAAAGAGGGCCTTCGGGCTGTGAATCAGGGTTAAGAAAGAAGAGACATATTTTATAATTGAAGCGTTTTTCAATTAATTGAATGCACAGTGTTTTGCTGTCCCACTTGTAAGCTGTGAGTTTGCCGCAACCCTGATCAGAGGGTTGGGCCCACTCTTCTGATCAGGTGCCGCATTATCTTTCCTTTGTTGATTTCATATTTCGGTTTGGTTTTGTAACTGTTGTTCCAGTGTAATTCTATAATTGCTATGAATACCTTTTTAATTCTGCAATCATTCTTAATTGTTGTTACAGTAGTTGCATGTTTTTCATTAATTAAAGCTTGTGATTCAATAACAGATTGTCATTGCTCTTGCATATACTATGCGTGTTAGTCTTGAAATAGCTAACGCACTCGGGTTGATAATTTATGTGGAAAAAGGGTTTGAATATTATTCACATCCGGACACCAACATTTTGGCGCCATTGCCCGGGAGGGCTAACAAGGTGCAAGAACATGATTTGAAATTGATCTAAGGGTCAATTTCTCATCTTGGGGAGGGAATTTATTGCCCCGCTCCAAGTCCTGAGCGTAGTGCTCTGTTTTATTTGTTTTTCCATTGTTTTTTTTAAGAACTGATCTCTCATCTTGAGGAGGGAATTCATTACCCTACTCCAAGTCCTGAGCGTAGTATGTTGTTTTTCTTTGTTTTGATTTTACATTAGAACTGATCTCTCATCTTGGGGAGGGAATCCATTACCCTGATCTAAGTCCTGAGCATAGCATTCAGCTTTTATGCTTTTTGATTATCTTTCTGAAAGGGCCAACTTCTCGTCCTGGGGAGGGTACTTGACCAGCCTACTTCAGGTCCTGAACTTTGATTTTCTTTTAGTTTATTTGATTTTATGTTTGAACCTACTCTCTCGTCCTAGGGAGGAAGATATCTATCCTACTCTGGATCCTTAGCGCTTTTGTTATTTTAATGAATTCTTCCCACCAATTGTATAAACAAAGATCTGAATAAGAGGGGTAGAGGAAAACCCCCAAAGAAAGGAAGGGATCTAGGAAGGAAGACATATATCTAGGAGATCATCGCAAAGGCTAAATCTGAAGCATCTTCTCGTGCTGCTGTAAGGGTAAGGGTGCAAACGAAGTCTGAAGGGCAGTTGGTTGAGCAGCCAGTGCCATCCACAGTACGATAGGAAACCCTTTCGATAATGGAAGGAAGAATAAATAAAGTATCGATGGATGAGATATCCCTACTGTCGGTAGAGGGGGAAGAACTATCAAGCAGAGGGTTGGAAGAACTGAGCAATTATAATTGGAAAGAAGAACCTCCGAAAGGGTTTTCAACACCATGAGACCAAGGGAGTGCTTTGAATCCCTCTGCAATTGAATTAATCAATTCTAATTTGGAAAGAGAATTCTTGAAGGATTTTGTGTTGCCACGAGACCAATGGAGTGCTGTGAAACCTACTACAGTCGAATCACCCCAAGTACCAGTCGCAGAACCAGTCGAAATCCCGGGTGAATATTGGAGGATATTTATGGAACCTACAAGTTGTTCCATTGATTTTCCAATTGGAAACATTGTAGGAGTTGCACCAATGAAGCCCATTCCTTTAACGAATCTGCCTAATTTTCATGGGCTTTCCTCTGAAGACCCCAATACATTCCTCTTCGAATTTGACATTGTCTGTCGAGGGTATGATTATATTTCCGATGCTCATAAGCTGAAAATATTTCCTGCTACTTTAAAATGGACAACCCTGCGATGGTTCATGGGTTTAGGAGGAAAGGTTATTTCTTCATGGGATGCGATGAAAGAAGTCTTTTTGGAAAAGTACTAGGACTACTCTAAATCCCATGACATCAAGGAGGAGATTTTTAAGTTTGCATAGAAGGATGACGAGAACATGGAAGATTGTGTGGAACGATTCAAATATATACTGCAGAGATCAGGCCATAGTGACCTGGATAAAGATATCCTGAAGATCATCCTTCTCTGAGAACTGAGGGAATATTCCCTGCAAATTTTGAACATAGTAGGAAAGGGGGATGTTTCGAAAATAATTCGACACCATCTGTGAGTTGTGCATTCAGTGTTCATGAGGGGCTGCAAGAAATGGACAAGGAATTCGGTCTTTAAAGACCTCTGGTGGAGGGTTTACAAAGGCAAAAGTCAGAAACCTACTGGATAACCTAAGGACTGATATCCTAAGCACATTATTCACCCAGATGGACACTCTGTAAGCAAAATAGAAACAGATAGAGTTGGAGAAAGCTATGGCTATATTCTGCCCACATTGCAGAAAGAAGCATCTGTTGAAAGAATGCCCATTAAACACAATGGAAGCCTGCGCAATCTATGAATAGACTCATGCGACCAACTCGTGCCCTTCCTTACTAGGGCTGAAGGCAGTTTTCCAAGGGGCAAGTGAAGAAAATGCAGTAGATCAATTGTACATCATGGGGCCGAAAAGGCCATGGCAACCTCGACCACCAACTACGAATCCAGGTATGAATCAGGACCCATCTCAGTATTTTAATAATTTTAATATGGGTCCCCAGTCTGTAATTTTTTCATATATGTGGTCTCAGTATCAATATCCCCCTGGCAACAATGGGTTCCTAAGGCCAGTTCGAACCCTTCATGGAATCAGAATTGGCGTGGACCCTCTCCTACTAGGAAATTTCCCCAATCTATGCCACAACAACAACTTCATTTTCCCTCCAATGTACCTCTAAGCAACCTAGCCCTTCGACCCCAGCTTCCTATCCAGCCCAATCCGAATCCTAATAGTAAAGGGGTCAAACAAGCAGACACTCTTAACCTTCCATATTATAACATTTATACCGCAGGACTTAATGAAATAAACTTACAATCTGGACGGGTAGTAAATGCTACTACTTCACCTATTATCATAGAATAGATTGACAGTGAAGTTATAGAACTAGAACAGAGGACAGTTGGGGATAAACCGTACCAAAACATGAAAAACCAAAGACCTCCTCAACCTGTTCTTAACCTGGGTTGTCCAACCACTCCACCATATCCTGAAAGACCGACCCTGGATAAACAAAACCCTTAAGAAGAGTTTGACTTCTTGGGGGAATTGCAAAATCTTTTTGTCAAAATACCCCTTCTCCAGGCTATGAGGGATGTACCTATATATGCAAAAAATTTCAAATATTACTGCTCTAAGAAACCTGGGAAGAAACCAAGGGATCTGTTAACCATTCATGTGATGGGTAGACTATCTGACATCATGCTAGGAAAGACTATCCCTGTAAAATATGGGGATCCAGGAAACCCAATTCTAACAGTACAAATAAATGGGGTTGAAATCCAAAACGTGCTGGTAGATTTGGGTGCTGCCATGTTATGAAGGTATATCCTCTCTGTGGACAGAGACGATCCCTCTAGCCCTAGGGTGGGTCTAGTAACAAAAGGACACGCTAAAGTGTTGCTTCCTAGTTAATGAATGAACAAAAGACCATGGTAGATTGACCTACCTTGAATCCAACGCTGTTGATGTTGTAGAAAGAGTAATGGCCTCTTGCTCCTGCCTTGGCAAATCACGATCCGTTCGCTGTCACGCTCAGATACTTGCACATAGGACAAAGAACAAGAACAACATATGACAAAATAGTTTCACTCACAACTATTAGCTAGTCAAAGAGGGCTAAACATATCACATCAAATAAACATCATAACACAATAGTGGAATCAAACAGTAGTCATGTATATTAATGAGTAGAAGGAAGAGTACAATTGATGCTTTGACATCGCAATCTCCTCCAGTGGGGTTCAGACGAAACACGTCTCAACTGTCGGTCAGGGAATTCAGACTCAAGCTCTCTTAGAAGTCATCGACTTGAGCTCTCTCAACACAATCTTTCTTACTCTATCTCCTCTATCAGCTTACCTAGAGTATAATTCTCTTAGTTAAGCTATTCAGTTGTTCAGCTAGCTTCTACTAAAGGAGATAGTTTCTTATATAGAGGGAAAAAAGGAGGTTAGGATCCCTAAAAAGGTGGGAGGGAGTCCTATCCTTTAGGAGAGTTCCAAGGGAGGCGGAAACTAATAACTAAAGGAAGGAGTCCGTGGTTGTTTCAGTTCAACCACTCCCAATGACTCATCCCCGAGGTGGTTGGAATGGAACCTCCGCTTCTATTTTTAAAAAAATTCCATAAACAAATTGGTGCGGGTGTCTAACTGGCATGGGCTTAGTGTTAAATTTCCTGGTCGACGAGAGGATGTAACGGGCTACTCGCGCTAAGGAAAAAATAGGGATTTTCACAGCTCTGCTTAGGGAATTGTCAACAAGAAGAATGTTGCTTTCATCAAAAGGGATGCTAGGATGATATTTGCAAAGCATGAAACTGCTTATTGGTCACATAAATGACCCTCCAATGTGCGAGTTGGGGATTGCAGGGACAGTGACAAAATGTTGTGTAACAGATGCCCCTAAAGTATGAAGTCCGAGAGAGAGGGAGGGGTGAAATGCTTTATGAGAATGCGTTCAAACCAACCACCTCTGTCAGAAGACCTAAAATTACAAATACAAATGATATCTGTGATACATGAATCATGTGGCATGGGCGCAACCATCCATTATAGAATATATAAAAACTGAGATCCGAGGTATGGACACAGCCATCCAGCAGGAAGGATCAATAAATAGACTCACGTATGGTCGCAAACATCCAATCAAGAGAGTCATGCAATAATTCATAATAATCCACAAAAATCCGTAGCCCGGAGTTTATCAGACAAAATCCAGGGTCTTTCGCTCCATCTTGGCCCGAACAAGTACAATTTCGAGCATGTGAATGTATGAACTGAAGTCGAACATGCAGGAAAATCGTCTAATTACCAGCCAACGATGAAAGCTGTTAACAGACGCGAGAAAAATCACCAATGATGACGATGGCCCTCAAGGTAAAAAAGGTACAATCTACGGAATGTGAAAAGTGATCCGACGTCGAACATCCGCATAATCACTCAATTGAAGGCTAATGATGTGAACCTTGCGTCGAATGTGAAAAACCTGCCATTGAGGCATGCAGGCTCCAAGGTACCAGAAGGGAGTCTCTAGATAAAATTCCTGGATAATGAGCTGAAGTCGACAGGAAGTGACCTGGTCGAAGGAGGGCCATAATGTTTCCCACATCATCGACACGAGACAGAGGAACATGATGAAAGTGGATCAGGACCAACAGGAGATGAGAGGAAGGTTGAAAACTGCAGAGGCAAACTTCCCTTGAACATATCAACAACACGACACTGGATTTGGCAGTATTTGACATCAAAGGATCTGAGGTCATGATGACGTGGCAAAGAGCAGATGAGAGGTCAAAAGAGATTATCCAAACCCATGAAGGCAAAAATGATGAAATGAGATGTCCCCAACCCGACACAAATGTAGACAAGTGCCATGTTCAAGAGCGACATACTGCCAACATAACTAAAACTTGGTTCCTATTTCCCCCACCATTTCTGGCGAGTACCCCAATTATTTTTTAAAACAAGCTTGAAGGGGATAGCATATGCTTGCATTGTAAGTTTTTCCTTCAGACAAATCCAACCTAGTACATTTTACGAGCCCTAGGAAGGAGGAACTCGAAATAACGTCATGGTGACTAAGTCTAATGTCATCAGGGTTTAATGAGTCTGACAAAGGGAGAACTCGACATCTTTTCATGTTTAGAGAGTTTGAAAAGAAGGCAGAAAAGAAAACTCCAGCAGTCCCTTTTCGTAGGTAGTCTCACAGATCCGAAAAGGTAGAAAATTGTGTCTAAGAGAACCTCTTAGTTGCGATATGCTAAGGTATTCCTTTTTCGTAAATAATCCATCCCAGCCCAAAAAAGGGTTAAACGTATATTGGGTAGATATCGTTTCGCAACCATTTAACGAGTTCAAAACGACAAAAATCTCGGCAATCTTTTCAATTTTAGAGAGCTAGAAAAGAGCTAAAAGGTGACTCCAGTAGTGACTTTTTCGTGTTTTTACTGAGTCTGAAAAAGTATAAAATATAACTCGTTACTTCATCATTGTCGCATGAAAAACCTGTGGCTGCACAAGAGACATGTGTAAAACCCATTTCTCGAAAATAATATAATAAAATAATCGAAAAACATGCCTTAAAACATAATTAGGGTTGTGAAAAATTTATAAAATTCCAAAAATGGTAAAATAATTACTTTTCACTTTCTACCTCTTGTGGAGCAATAGTTACCCATTTCACTGTGCAATCTTGCAGTGACGATAGTGGCCAATCCAGCAGATCAATCGCAAATCCGTCAACTCCAGGTAAGACTTGAGATCCTTCTTGTCATTTAAATTCATTTCTCACTTCCTGCAATTGTCAATTTCAATTTTGGGGGAGGAAATGTAAAAATTAGGGCTTCGCGGTTG